>NDFG01000539.1:533628-866716 GCA_002167245.1 Sporophila hypoxantha
GTTACAAGTTGAGCTGGTTGCMGGCAGAGGAGAGTTCTTTGTTAACTTCATGTTGCAATCACCTGTTAAGAGTCSGTCATTYACTCKCTATTGTTGAGAATTCCCCTTTTTGRCAGTACCACCCTGCCTGCTGCCAGGTGGATGACCCTTCTCCGACAGTGAAAGGAGGGGACATCGGAGGGCATGAAAATGACCTTGGAGCCAGCATGCCARGGGAAAGCCACCCCACCAAACTTACCACAAAGACCCCAAAAACAACAAGCCAACACAGAATTAAGAGATCAAAAGGATGTCTGGACATGAGGAACAAAGTCCAGAGCCTGCAGAGACGCTGAGACCCTTTTCTGCCCCTTGCCCTAGCCAAGGAGGACCTCYGCTAGAGGCAGGACCCTGAAGGTCAAACCAAAAAAGTGGACTAAGGATTTTCCTGATGCCCTCATGAGGATAGAACTCCCAGCTCTGCCCACAGACCAGTGGACAAAGCTGCACTCTTCCTCCTCCTCCYAGTCACTCCTMGGYGCAGCGGTGGCGTGAGCGTGACCTGTCGGTTCTCCCCACCCGAGCTGATCACTTTTAATAAAGGCATTAAAAAGGAGAAAAGTCTCCTGCCCGTGTTTATTTCAAACAGCACCCAGGAGATGGACACAGCAGCAGATCCAAAGGCATGAATGGGGGCAGACTGCACGCCCATGGCCGTGCTGGTCCGGGCTAACATTTATTTTAGCTGAATTATCTAGTTTTCYTTACAGCGCTAAGTGAATTAGCCCTACATTTAGGTTTGTTACAAAATGCAGAAGAAAAAAAGGCAGGAAATTCTTTTTCTCCTCTCAACTAAAGTGTAGCAGGCRCTGGYTCTGCAAGGGCCCCGTGGCATGCAGAAGCCRAAAGACAGGAAATGCCAAGTCGTGGTGAATAGGCTAGAAGCCCCTCTTCTGCCTTTTGGAACCCCTCAGTAACCCTACAGGTCACTTTCCTTTAACCCTTGCCATTGGACCATTTCTGATCCCCCTGTACCCTATAGAAAGGGCTGTTTTAGCCTTGTTCTGGTAGAAGAGCTGTCYCTGGAACCCTTCTCAGAAGATTCAATAAAGACATCGCTGTGGAACTCCAAACAGCCTTCTCCTCTCTCTCCCTGTGTCRGCCTGCCTAGGCACCTAACAAGCTGAAGGGCTGAAACCATAATGAGCTGAAAATCACTAAATCACTAAATCATTAAAAGAGCTGATCTCACTTAAGCTTGCTAAGGTTGCCTGTGGCTGAGAACTGCTTGGGAACTCAGACAGTCTGTCTCAGAGAGGACTGAGCTATCCCGACCCTGCAGCCTGCTGGGGACACCCTGAACCCAGCAAAAGTTTTTACTAAAGGTCAACAGCAATGACTCATGTGGCATGAAATGTTCCTATCCTGGGCTGGTATCTCAAAACCTGTGGTGCTGCAGATGTGCAGGAGGAGAAATAGAAAATACTAAGAGCATACAGTTAAATTCAGGTTCACTGAGATTAAGTAAAATCAYAAACTTGACTTCAAACTTTCACAATGCTTCAAACTGGTTAGGGAGTTATTGCTCCTGAAAAAAGGGAAATGTTGGTGCCTTTTGAAAAGGTCTAGATGTTCAAGATAGCACTCTTTTAGTGTCATTTCTGCCAAACTCGGGACAGAGGATTTCASCCAGATTTCCCTGCTTTCAGCCCAACACTGAACTGCTGGAGGTGAAGCCCTAAGTTCCATTTGAAGTATTATATCAGATTCTTGTTATTTCTGTCACACAGGGCTTTACAAACACTCACCAACTGATGGAAACTGTGCATTTTGAACTTTATATATAATAACCTGCCCAAATGGCTTTGACAGCTTATCTCTGATCCAAGTGTGAGCAGGCACTCAAAGCCATGTGCTCAGATCTTGAGTGAAAGAGCAATTTAAACAAAGATAGTTGTATTGACTGAAAGGCTGAAAAACTTGGCTAATGGTTGATTTAGGCTTAACATAYGTTTAAGTTCCTTTGAAGCAGGTATAATCTAAGGAAATGAAGCAGAACTACACCTAAATGAGGACCAAGCCATGAAGATGCAGGCAATCAACTGAAAGCTGAATAAAATAACCTACTCTAGCTGAAGTGCAGGGAATTTAAGTAAACCAATTTTATTTCACATTGCACAAAGCAGCAATCACTGGCACTCAGCTGAGGAAGTGAAACCACACATGAGCTCTGTTATTGCCACCACGGGAAAAGCCCTCAGAAAACAGCCCACACAGAGCTAAGTCTATTCCAGGTTTAATTTGGACATGAATCTTTGCTGAGGCTCAGTACCTGCTGTATCACACAGCAGACTGGAAAGACTGAGCCCTCAAATTCCATGTATTTGGGACACAAACCATTTGCTTGTATGCTAAGGCTTGATGTTGTGAGCCAAAAATATTAGGAATAGTTAAAAAATAATTCCTTGAAATCACAATGGCTATGAGCTATTATTATTGATTACAATATCTGGAGATCTTAGACATGGATCACAGAGCTCCTTCACTCTGCTAAATGCTGTGCAAAGCATCCAACAGYCTCATCTGCCTGCTTTTAAGGAAGGAAATTAAATAGAAGAGATATTATAGCATGTCAGCCCGTGAGCACTGGAAAGGTGGGAGCAAAAAAATCAGCTTGCTACCTCTGAAATGGCCAAGGTAAAAATCCCCAAAGTGCCCCAATAAAACCAGTCTGATCTTAGAAGAACAGAGCAGCAAGGAAGGATCCAAAATAGAAACTGGAAGTGTTCAGGTGTGCTGAGAAGCCCCACAAAAGGGAAATGCAGAAGGCACCAAGGGGTTTTTGCTGATTTATCCAGTGTGACACAAACCTCTGCAGAGCCTGCAGCATTGGAATCCACAGCTGATGATCTCCTTTTCTTCTGCACAAAGATGGATTTCCGCCTCTTTCTGCGTCTGGCTGGCTTGACATGGCCACTTTTCATGTTGTTATTTTCCCCAATTGGTGGCTTAATGATTTTTTTCCTCTTCCCATAATAATAAGCTGGAGAAAAGAAGCACAATGCCCATTAAAAACTTTAACCACCAAAGAAGGGAACCTTGGCTTGCTCCTTGCTAGAGTTTCAGCAATGTACTCTAAGTGCAATTTAAGCTTTAAAATACATTGATCTGGGGGAAAAAAAAAACCTACAGCATAAATAGGTCATGTRGGACTAGCACAGAGTGTTACAGCTCTTATGTATCCAGATTTATTGATGATGAATGAAGACTTCAGAATTTAACAACGTGTTTAGGCAGAGCTGAGCAGTGATTTGYAGGGAAAGAGGCCAACAAGTTCCAGATTTGATCCAATGCAGTTCTGTGTGAGGTAAAGTTGCTAAAGTTTTCAGCAGAGAGGGGAGAGGGCCAGCTAGCCTCAGTCATGTACAAAGGAATGGGTTTTTATTACTTTTAACTATTTTGTGGTCCAGGTTGAAATTAAGGATGTGAGAATCCTCTGACCTTACATTAAATGTTTGTATTAAATGCCTTTTGACACACTAGGGATGAAAGACACTGTCCTTGACCAGCAAGGGTATCCCAGGACAACTAAAATGGCCCTTGGCACCCATGGCAAAGTTCATAACTGAACTGAGCCTTTCAGCAAAWCAATGGAGTTCTGAGGAAAAATTCATCCAGTCACATAAACCATCAACTTTGAGATGGGACAACCTCAGCTGGAGCTGCTCCAGCTCTCCATTCGCTACCAGTGGGAGCCAGGACTCCAGCTCAGGTGTAGATTTCTACAGAAACCCATCCCCAGGGATCTCAGTATCCCCCTGAATGTGTTCCTCCTTCTACTGGCACCAAACTGAAGAGAATTACTTTACATCAATTACACTGCTTTTTGCAACCTTTGTGGAAGAAGGACAACACTCACTTCCATTTTRCTGACCTGTTTAAGAGACAATAATACCAGTAATATTGACAACAAAAAGCACTGAACACTAACAGCCTTCCTGAACAGGCAGGATCATGTTTAAATATCAAACACTCTGAGTAGAGAGTCAGTGTTCAAACCTTCCACCTCAGCACTGTGGTCCTGGCCTGTGCTGGTGTGTATGTCAGAAACTCTTCACAAGGAGGATTCATCTCATCTAACAAAGCTGTCTCAGGTGTAGCAAGTTAAAATCTCAGCTTCCCACTGCAGGTTCCTTTTARGCGCTCCTTGRGCTAACTTTAGATATGAAGAAAATTCAAGACTTCCAAAAAGTGATGATGTTCAAACAGATGTATTYGGATGCAGTGAGAGGGACAGTTTTCTAGTAGAGGATTCTAAGGGAACCTGTGGTGGCTTCAGGATTAAATAACTGCTCTTAGATGAGATGAATCCTCATCASTATTAACATATCACACAACTCCTGCTCTTCACCACACACCACCAAACAGAGGTGTCACGATAGAGTAAGAGGGACAGTTTTCTGGTACATTATTTCAAGGGAACCTGTGGAGGCCTCAGGATTAAATAATTGCTCTTAGATGAGATGAATCCTCATCAGTATTAACATATCACACAACTCCTTCACCACACACCACCAAACAGATACATTAGGATGCAGTGAGAGGGACAGTTTTCTAGTAGATGATTCTGAAGGAACCTGTGGTGGCCTCAGGATTAAATAACTGCTCTTAGATGAGATGAATCCTCWTCACTATTAACATATCACACAACTCCTGCTCTTCACCACACACCACCTCCCACTTCTCTGGCTCCCAGCCAGCACCAAGAGGCATTTTCCCAATACTCACTGTACTTGGTTTTGGTGTGGATGGAGCAGTTCTCGGGGCAGACTTCAGCCACCAGCACAGGGCTGAAGAGGTTGGGGCAGCACTCGAGCTTGGCACAGACCCTCCTGCAGAAATCTGCCACCTGGTCTGACGTGCGCACGATCTTCACGGTCGCCCTGTACGTCTTGCCCCTGTACCTAGGGAGAAGCACAGGACCCCACGTCACCCATCCAGCAAAATCCTGTGGTGCTGCAGACCAGACCCTCCTCTGCCAGGGAAAAATCCTCCCCAGGGACTTTTGGGAGACTGTCTCTCTTGAGAATGCAGGCAGAACAGCTCTGCTTTTTTTAGTGGCTCCATTTCAGATGGACTTGAGGAAGGAAAGGGTGGAATAAATTGAAGGTGTGGACATGATTTGGGAAGGAATCTATGTGCACACTGGATATATCTGTAGATATGGCAAGAGCTGTCTCTTATACACATCTAGATGTGTATAAGAGACAGGGTGTGGACATGATTTGGGAAGGAATCTATGTGCACACTGGATATATCTGTAGATATGGCAAGAGAAGGAAAAAAATCTCAGTAGTCTTGGTGAGGATGATACTACACAGGACTGCAAGCCCTTATTGTGAACTGATGCAAAGGTTTTGGGAGAGGGATGCAGTGTCTCTTCATGTATTGACCCATGATCAGATGCTTATACACCTTGCAGAGCTTTCTGGTCACCACCCTGTGTTTGGACTGAACTCTCTAAGCCCCAGTGCACTTTTGATTTTCTCCACTGCCATCCTTCCTGCTCCCATATCATGTTCCAGCTCCCAGCAATCCCCAAGACTCATGGTGCCAGCTGTGGTTATCAGGACACACTCATTGTGAAGAATTATCTGTGTAAAAAAACAATCTCTGCCACCCCAGGACCAGATGACTTCACCACTCTGAGACGTGGGCACTACAAAACCTGAGGAAATCATCAGGAGTCTCTGGAGTTATTGAACAGGGCTGCAGCAACAGGCCCTAAAAAGCTGATTCCTGCAGGGAATGCTTGGAGCAGAAACCTCCAATGAAAGGTTTGTCTTAAATTTGCTCCGCCACTAAAACATTTATTTCAGTGTTTCATATGAASTGTTTCTGAGTGATAAATGGCTGAGAAAGATACAGTTACATCCCTGCTGTACTACATTGTYGATGTGAACCCTGGAAAACCAATTATCCCCGTAATTTATTAAACAGCAGCAGCAAGCTGTTGTAAACAGTGAGATAAGGTTTTTAAAACATCTCTTACGTATCCTGAGGAATGCAACACGAAAAACAACAGMGCCAGAGCCCAGTGCTGGCATTARAAARGTGCTCAGAGYAGGGAAAAGCAACACYTAACAAAAGAAAAAGAGGGAACAACAGTGGAAGAAAGATTACTGGATGGAAGGCAAGGAAAGAGAAAGATACAGTCACCAGGAAAAATGAAACAAAGCATTTGTTAGTGTATTAAGATCTGCAGTTTCCTAGCAGCTGCTGAGAGCTATGGYAGAGGAAGAGGAGGAGGTGGTAAAAAAAACTGATGTGACCAGAGAGTTAYAACATTCAGACAGCTCTTTCTGAAACAAAGGAGTGTGGGAAAAGGGTTTGAAACTGTGGCACATGAAGTGTTATAAAGGGGAAACCCAAATGAAACTTGGGTCTGAGAACAGCCCAGTCCAACCACGCTCAGGTCGCAATCCAAATTATCACCTCAGCATAAAACCTGAATGAGCATTCCTGCAAGGTGCCAGGCTCTGATGCCCCTTTTGGTGCCAGGACAATCCTGGATTCATTCACTTGAATGCATGAATGACTTCATGAGCCACCTTTTCACACACCTTTAAAGACCTGGACAGATGTTGTAAAAGGGAAAATGTTCCTTTCAGGTACAGAGCACTGTTATGATCCCAGCTTCCCTATGAAACAGCTGCAAAGGCAGGCTGGCTGAGCAGGGTTTGGCAATACCTGATATACCAAAACCACTAAATGCCACAGGCATTTAAATGCATCTACTTATACAAGTTTTATATTTCTTTTCAATGTGTTTGAAAAGACTCTTGCACTTATTACCTCTCTGGGAGCCATGAAGTTTAATGACAGCCTGGATTGTTTGGTCAGTGAGTCTGCTCTCAGAGATTTCACTGTGCTGCTTTCACCTGGACCCAAATAACTCTGCTTGGACTAAAACAGCACTTCCAGACAAGCACCAGCCTCGAGGATCTCCCCACTGGAAGAATCATGTCACAGGGAGCACTTGTACCTACACCTCATTTTATGTCTGGATGCATCTGAATTTAACTCACATTTATTTGTCCTTGTTCTGACTTTCAGCACTAGGATGAAAAGACTGCATCTGGTTTTGTTTCCCTGCAAAAGCACTCTAATCAAATTGCTTCTTGATCTTCTTTCTTATAAGCTAAGAAAGCTGCCTGATGGGTATTATTCAAGGATGGCTGACTTTCTCTAACTGTGTGCTTCCTATTGTGTTTGGCTGCCCAGGAAGGACCCATTGTACTACAGTGCCTGCTGAAAGGAAAAGATGAAACRAGGAAAATGAACAACTGACTGATTTCATTGTCTGCTTTGAATGCAACACACATTTTAATTAACAGAGAGGATGGCAAAATGGAGATCTCCATAACTGCAGCAATCAGTCTTAATAACCCAAGGTGTTAGCACTGGCCACAGCAATATTTTTTACATCATTTTGGTCTTGGCAGCACRTCTTTCAACTATAAACCAGGTTCTCCTAATATTTTCCATATTCCTCACACACTAAAGATTTTTAACACAGGCACCACCAKATGTAATCTGAGCTGTTTCTAGGACAGCCATGTAGTAGGAGCTCCTTTGTCAGAAAACATTTTCCATTAGCATCTCTCAAAAAGTTACCAACTACTGATGCTCCTATTTYTGTTTTTATAGCACGGCTCCTACCTTCTCAACCACTTGCAAGCAGCAAGRATCTACATGCACAGCATGGCAGCACTGTAGACTTGGAAAATTGCTGAATTGCTGTGTCAAGGATAGTATTTTTGGTTTTCTTAGAAATCACTGTTCTTTTTCAAAAAAAAAAATTGTACAGCTAAAACCAAAAGAATATTTCTTTCCTCCTCCCCCTTTTCTGCCCTCAGATCTCAAACTCAGAGAAAACCTTAAGGCTGGAACTATTTCCATGAAAAATACACTTGCTGATCCATGAGCAAAAATATTAAATGAACAGCACTTTGCAARAGAATTCTTCTGTTGAAGCTCCCTAAAATAGATTAGAGGCTCATGAGAACATAGTGCCTTCCAGAACTCCAGTTAGGGACTGCTGTGTGATGACACAGAAAGTATTTTGCTGAAAAACTTTAAAAAGCAAGAACATTGAGAACCTCATTTTCAAAAGTCTCATTCTAAGGTGTTCTGACAATTCTTGAGACTAATTTGAGCAACTAAAAAGTCTCAATTTCCTTTTGGGGGACTGAAAACTCCTTTCTATTCTTTGTAAGAAATTTCTATTTTGTCTACCTTAAAGTCTGCCAAACATAAGGAGTTAACTTCCTTCAAAGCTATTTWATCTTCCAGTGGCATTTTGTACTCTTGAACACAGGATTCAGAAAGGGCACTGGAATGCTCTGGTTCTAAGGCCTTGTCTCATTAAGTCTTCTGATTACATAAATAAAAGGTTTAAATCATTCCACTGATCCTGGCTTGTAAAGCCTTGCTCAAAATGAACACAAATTGATTTTCACTGTTTCTTCCTCAACCCCAAACCAGTTACCTCATCACATCAGGCACAACTCGCCCTCTGCTTCTTGCCAGTCCCCAACTGGTCCTGCATGTTCTCAGAAATGGCTTCCAAGAGGATTTGGCTAATAACCTTTCCAGGAAAATTYAACTGACAGCGTATAGTTACTTGGATCCTCCTTCTTGTCCTTCCTATGGAGGGGTGTGATAATTGCCTTTTTCCAAAATTAGGATTCTTCCCTCATCCTCATCAACTTCCAAACATGCCAGTGAGTGGCCTTGCAATGACATTGGCCAGTTCTCCCAGGCAGAGCTGGCTGCATCCCAACTGCTTCCATGCACTTGTGCACATCCAGTTTGCTCCCAGGGTTTTTAGATTCTTTTCCACCTACTGTGGGTAACACTTCACTCCCTCAAACAGGATCAGGGCTCTGGGAAGCCTGAGAGCAAACCTTCACTAGCAAAGGCTGAGGCAAAGAAGATTTCAAACACCTCACCTATCACAAGTTAAAGGCAGTCCTCCAAAGCAGCTGCAGTGAAAAGGCTTTCTTTGAAATGCTGCCTCATAAATAAGCAATGATGTCTGGCATAGGGGGTAAATATTCCTAGAGTTCAGCTACAGGATTTGAGCAGCTCTCAGGATTTCATTTAATGAAGGAGTCCAGGAATACTCATCTTTATTATTTTGATCAACTGGGCTTCATACAAGCCCCAGYAGGCAACTTTGTGCACACACTGCTTTTGTTTATGTCCAAAGCCCTGCAAAAATGGGTAAATCCAAACAGCCCCATTATCAGCCCTTATAAATGAAAACCCTTGAAAAGCATYAAGTCCCTTAAGCATTTTATGTAAAATTGGGAAGGCAAATCAAGATGTAGGCACTGCACTTAAGAGCATCAAAACTATAAGGGTTAATGCCAACAGCTTCAACTGGCCCTCATGGGAACCCAGGAGGATCAAACCTGACATTTCTAACTCATCATCACCAATAAATCAGGTTTGACTCTTCTCACACGGAGCCAGCAGCGCTGATGGGAAGCAGCTGCCATCACACCCTGCAAACACATCTCTCTGGACAATCTAAATTGTTTTATCTTCTTTGCAAGGTGAGCGTAATTGATTCCACAGTGGTCACTCAAGGCAGCAGAGTGAACCAAACACAGGCTGCCCCAGGCCTGAGATAATGCATTCCTGGCAGTGCAAAACCTGGCTTTTGGAACAGTGGGAAAAGCAGCTTTCTCTTCACCAATCCCTTTGCTCTACCGCTACTGCAGGCACTGCAGACAAACAGCAATGCCAAGATCCAAGGAGGTGCCAGTCCACATCAGAAAGAAGGTGACACGATGTGTCCCACCACAGCTGGCTCTGGAGCTGTCATCCTTAGCAACAACAACCATCCAGAGCCCATGGAGCTGAAGTTGCTCATTGCAGACTGTGTTTCTCATTAGAGGTCTCTGTTTAACATTCTGGAGCACTGTCACACCTGGTGGAAGGTGTCACGTGCTGTTTGAATGTTCCACAGTATCTGGTTTCATGACTGCATTTTCTTTTTGCTCCTGAACACCTAATGCAATTAAAACTTTGGGATGGAGCAACTCAAGCAAACTAAAAAGGAAAAAAAGAAGGAAGTCCTAAGGTAGCTAGACAGTCCTGGGGCTTTGCTCTACCCTACTGCAGGCACTGCAGACAAACAGCACTGCCAAGATCCAAGGAGTGCCAGTCCACACCAGAAGAAGGCGACACCATGTGTCCCACATAGCTTCTGGAGCTGTCACCCTTAGCTACAGGCACCATCCAAGCCCATGGAGCTGAAGTTGCTCATTGCAGGTGTCTCTTGCTCCTTAGAGGTTTCTGTTTAACATTCTGGAGCACTGTCACACCTGGTGGAAGGTGTCACGTGCTGTTTGAATGTTCCACAGTATCTGGTTTCATGACTGATTTTCTTTTTTGCTCCTGAACACCAATGCAATTAAAACTTCGGATGGAGCAACTCAAGCAAAAACAAAAAGAAAAAAAGTGGAAGTCCTACTAGTGTAGCCAGACAGTGTTGGGGCATGTCAATCCTCTGCCATCCACTCTTAAAAGTACTCAAACTACCCACAGACAGGCTGGCACCACCACCAAGCACTGCTCTGTGAATAGATCAGTCCCAGAAGCCAGAGAGCTGCAGGAACCAGGCGCTGTCCAGCCCCATGAGCTCTGTCTCCCCAGGAGCCAGCGGGCAATGCCACACTGGAGGAGAATCCATTGCTGCTCTCAGAAAGCACTTCAAAATTTGCTGTCGGGGCTCTGAGCCTGTSATGATCCACTCTGTGGCTTAATAAAGTTGAAAGATGCTGGCTGACTCCCTGSAGAGTGAGGTGGATGCCTGCTGGGGCAGCCAGCACACAGGAACACAAACATGGACTGTGACTGGGGGGCCAACGTAAAATACAATCAGGATGGTCAGTTAAACATTTCCCAGGCTGTCTCCCATTAGAAATATGGATTGCAGCAGTCTCAAGAAATAGGTATTTCTGCTTTTGCACAAGGCAGATCCCCACACTCAAATGGGAAACCCCAACAAAATCCTACTCAGGATACTGCTAACAGGAAAAGTGCCTGTAAGCTCAGTTCTTTGCAGGAGAGGGTGTTAAATAATATAGGGCATTACAACTTCATTTCACAACTGCTAAGTACCTGCAGTAGTGAATTATCTGATATTAGTAGCACAAGATGCGAGATCCTGGAATCAATGAAAACCAGGTCATGGACAAAGACCTGTTTTAAATGAAAATCTGCATGCACAAAGTTGACTTTTAGACTTCCATCCACAGCAAACACAAAAGCCCGGCACTCCACATGGGTGAAAGCAGCAAATTAAAAATAGGATGTTTCTAGTACATTTTCCTTTCAGTTTGCAATCCTCCTTACAGGAAAGCATTTAAAGTGTACACAGAGTAAAAGCTTCTCAACTCCCTCCCTCAACCAAAGAAAACATGAACTCTCTGCAATATCTGCATGGGCAAAGAGCAAATACAGTAGCCATCAATAGTGCTGTGTTTGGCAGCTATTCATATCAAATAACCAAGAGAAAATTGCTTTTCTTTGAAAAGGAGTTACAGAGTTCAGTACAAAGGGTGAGATTCACTGCATTTAACTACAGTACTTAAAAAGTCAAGGTGACCATTAGTCAACAAAGAAAGCTTTCTTCAAAGAAATATTTACTGAGATCCATCTTCAAGTGGGAAGAATTATTCTTCAGAAGGACTCTGGAGGTAACACTCCTCTCTTTAGGAGAGGCAACAATTGTTGAAATACATCCTAAGTATAGTGCCCATTACATAAAGAAGACATAAACAGGTAGATTTTAATGCTGGAAGGATGAATTCAGTATTCTTTGGTGCTGTTTAAAAGAGAATTGAGGAATATATTCTAGAAAGGCATCAAATCTTGACCTGAATCTCTGATCTGTTACTACTTTGCCCTAATCACTCTCCTGCTAAAAAATGTGTCCCTGCTAATTTGTTTGAACTTTTTTTGGTGCCATTCATTCTCACCAGTTTTTCCTGCATTACCCTGACAGGCTCTGTTTCAAAAGCAGCCATACTCCTCCACCTAGAAAGCCAGGAATTTAGTTCATTCAGTAATAGCCAAGCTTATAAGAACAGCTTATCATAAAACTCAGGACTTGACTTCATCAAAAACTGGATGGCTGCTTGGAGAAAGACAATAGAAATGAACTGTTCAGGTGAATATTTCATTTCTGAAGTTGCTATGGAATGAGTCAAATAATTCAATGAAGCAAAACGATAATTAGAAAAGTAAAAKTCTCACAATAYAAAAAAACCCCTTTTCTTATCTTTTTTTTRTTTRCCCCAGTCAGTTTCTTTTCTGAAACCTCCCAAATAAAAGAACACACATTGAAGACTTACTTTGCTTTAAGTGTTTCCTCCTGGAAATTCCACTGAGGGTCTTCCACAAGCTGCAGCTCTCGTAAAACGCTCCCTGGCTTGTAAGCTGCATTGATCACCATGCTGAGAACCTATGGGGAGATAAAACCAACAGCAGTGATGCCTTTAAAAGCAGTCCTTGACCACACAGGTGCTGCACAGGCAGGAGCAGCTTGCAGGTGCTTGTTTCTGTCCTGACTGCACAGGTTAAGTGCTGGATACAAGGATGAGGGGTCTCAGAATGGATCARTGTTGCCATATTATAGATAACACCTGAGTATGGAAAGGTAACTGCATTAAATGCTGCTGTTTAACCCCAAAAATCTGCTAACCAGTGATTTTGTCTTTGTGAAAAACCCTCTCACCCAAAGCAGATTCCACAGACTGCACCCATTATGGACCAGTTTAATAAAAAAATGAAAACAAAAATAGTTCTGAAGGCACAACCAGGTACAGGTCATGTGCACCACCACACAGTGAACACTGAAGGGSAAATTCACACATTTGAGGTCAGCAATGTGCTTAAGAGCCTGAGAGTTGTGTGCCTCGACTGTATTAACAGAATAGCAATGAAGTCTGCACAAAAAGAGTTTGCAGGAGGTGTGCCTGGAAGCCAGTGTGTGTCCACTCTGTACAAGAGAACACATGTGCCAATCCTTTTAATCCAAAGTCACTGAGAATAAAAATGATTCTTGCTATTGGCTCAGGAAATCCAAGCTTTAATAGCCTACACTTGGCATAGGGAGATAAACACAAGGAAAACAAATCTCTTAACAGCACCAGACCGTGTGTTTGAACACTCTGCATTGTATGCACATGAGTGATCCCACAGTGAATCTGGATTGGTTTTCACCTAATTTAGCTCGTTACCTAACGCCTGTTCTTAATTCCTTGGGGGCCTGCAAAATGATTTCAGTATGATGAACATGAAGTTTATCCAGCAACCATGAACAGAGTTCATAAGAAACGAAAAAATAACCAGGTCATACTGCAGTGACCAATGTGGTTCTGTTTGTTTGGTTGGTTTTTGCTGGGTTGGTTTTTTCCCCCTCTAAATCCAGCAACCTGAGGATTTGRTAGCATTTTGAAAACCCTCCAGGATTAATCATTTTCAGGCAAGGACTTCACTTAATGCTACAGAGCACTCTGTAAAATGGCACTGGCTGGAGTTGCTTGGATAGGTTATTTACTAGAAGCAAAATTTAATTTATCATTGGGCCCTTGGAATCATAACTCAAACCAGTCTTCAAAAAGGTCCAATTAGAGACACCAAACACTGACAGAGGGTAGATTTAAACTGGATATGAGGCAGAAATTCTTTCCTGCAAGGGTGGAGAGGCCCTGGCACAGGGTGCCCAGAGAAGCTGTGGCTGTCCCTGGATCCCTGAAAGTGTCCAAGGACAGGTTGGACAGGGCTTGGAGCACCCTGGGATAGTGGAAGGTGTCCCTGCCATGGCAGGGGGTGGCACTGGATGATCTCTATGGTCCTATACAACCCAAATCATTTTAAAATGTTATGAAAAGATAGTTTCTGAGTGAGCCCTTCCAGCTGCTCACCCACATCTCTTGCACACAAACTGAGGAGCACTGGCCTCTGACACCTGGTGTCAGGAAGCCAGAAGTGGGTTTTCAAAAACATCAAGTGCCTGGGGAGCTGCCACACTCATTCACAGCTCATCAGGTGCCTTGATCAGCAAATCTAGGGAGTTATTTAACCCCTGTACAGGAGTTTGTTGGGAAAGCTCTCCTTAAGCACACCTCAACACCCACCCTGCTGGCTGGTGGGACARCTGGGGCAGAAAGCATCTTGCTGACCAATTTCCACCAGCAGTGCTGTCCTGCCTCCCTCACCAGTGAAATGGTGCTTTTTATGAGTTGTCAGAATAGCTGGGAAATGAGCAAGAAAAGAAAAGAAAAGCCAACCCTGCAATACCAGTGTGGCCCTGTCTGGGCGTTCTCCCAGACACCTAATCAACTCCAGCCCTGCACAGGCACCCACYGTGCCAGGACTTTTCTCAAAGCTGGCTTGTCACCAGCAGGACTCTGTAAACTTCTACACTCAGTTCAAAAAAATGAGTGTTTTGTAAGAACAATTATTTCCTTTTCAGGGAAGGAAAAAAAAAAAGAAATTAAAACCTCTGGTCTTAAAATTTAAAACCTCTGGTTTTRACTCTTCTTGTATCTCAAGTGAGTCACTGGGTTTGGCATTTTACCCTACAGCAAAGGTCTATCATCACAGAAACAGTGGTACCTTCTAGCAACAGTATCACTTCATATTGCACTCTATTAAATGCAAACAAACAGAATTTTGGAAAAAAAATTAACTGTGATTTAAYCAAAACCAGTGAAGAAACCWAGACCAGTTTCCAACTTTCTCTGGYGGTGGAAAATTACATCAACCATCTCAGCCAGGTCAAATTTCCTTTGGCTGGAGCGTGACCAGTCAGAGATTTTGGTGGTTTAATRTCAGCCCTCTGCACTAGGAATGGTTTGGGTGCAGCCACCTGTGCCTTGGAGCACAGGGGGGATTAGGCAAGCTCAGCCTTTGCTGTTATCCATCAGTGAAGTTTTATTTTGATGCTGCTGACCTTTGGATTTTCAGAGCTGAGTGAGCTGGAGTCACACCAGTGAACATGATCAGGCAGCACCATCACAAGCCTCTGCCCCACCTCACAAGCACCTGATGTTCATAAAGTTCTCCATGGCATGTATTTTCATGTGCACAGGGGCTCTTTTTTGAGTAAATCTGGTGTGCCTGATGCCACTGGGCAGTTCAGCACTTTTCTTCCCATCACAGCTCTTGGTGTTCACACATTTCCCATCTCCATCCCTCTTTGAAACAGTCTCAAGTTTTGAGATGGATGAAGTTTTCTTAGGACATATCACTGACAAGGTACAGCTAAAAATATGATCACAAGTCTTTTCTCCTGTTCAAGACTTCAATGATTAGCATTTTTATGAGGAAAAACTCAATTTCCTTCCTCTATCTGAGATATAATCCCACACTCCTACCTAACAAGAGATGCTAAATCCCAGGGTGGCCTCAAAGCAGGGCAGTAAACTTTTTTTTTTTTTAACTTGGAATACTGATGTGTCTGTGGGACAGAGGAGAGCAGAAGAGTTATCTGGGATTCTTTCATTAGATGATCAAGGATCTAAAAGGCATCTTTTGTCATGGTCCATTTTCTTTTTAAATAGAAAAAGAGCAAAGTGTCTCAAAAKCAGTAAAAGCAGTAAGCAATGAAGCCAATTAATCTTTACAGCATATTTGTCTAAAATATGAGGGGTTATAGATCATCTGGAGTCTTAAGAAGACACCTTGTTTTATTTTACAATGCTGCTGAGGAGTTCTTGGCACATATGAAGAACTGTTTGTGCTCCTTAGGTATACTGACCCCAGAACTAAAACTAAAGCTGACAATGTATTTATTTTAATTTAACTTCAACTCAGCCTTTATTACATAGGACTACCTTACAGTCACCACTTTTCAGCCCAGGTGCAATGGCTGGATGGCAGTAGCTGATGTCTCCATTGTATTTGGCTCCAGGTTTCAACTTGTTTTCCAAGAAAATACTTCAGGAATGAGATAAACTTTGCAGCTGATGTCAAACAACAGGCATTGCCACCTCACTTGCCTCTT
Source organism: Sporophila hypoxantha (assembly GCA_002167245.1). Taxonomy (NCBI): domain Eukaryota; kingdom Metazoa; phylum Chordata; class Aves; order Passeriformes; family Thraupidae; genus Sporophila; species Sporophila hypoxantha. Next base: position 549,698 of record NDFG01000539.1, read on the forward strand.
CCAGTGAAAGAAACCACAATAAACCAGTGGTCCCAGTAGAAAACTTGTGCTGGCACTGGGAATAATGAACAGCGAGGCTGTAAAAAGAAGTTTGGTAATAATAAACTGCACAAGAGTTACTTGTTATTCACCTAAAACTTTGGGATTCAAGGGTACACAAACAGGATGATGCTTCACTGCATCAGTGGTGCAGGTAAGGACAAGACCTTGGGTAGAAAGGGCTGAGGAGCATCAGGAACTTCAATTGTGCTGCAATTTTTCACCTCCATCCTGCCCAGGGCTCTCTGTGCTGCTGGCACCTCTCTCATCTCAGCAACAGCTACCAGGAATCATGTACAGCAACACCCTGAATGTTTTCTTTTCACTCTTCCCAGAATTTGGAACTGGTTCCCAWGGCCAGAACGAGCTTGAGCTTATGGCCATAATAAGCTTGAATATTTTCTGCAAAGTAACACAGACCAGTGCTGGGCCACTGCCATTGTCCTGCTCCTTGGGAAGCTGTTTGTATCTGCAAAATGAGATGCCCACGTCTCCATGACACTGCTGTTTGCTCCWGTGTTGATGGCAACCCACACTGAAGGTGCTTCCAACCAAAAGAACTCCCCATGTTTCAAAAACATCACCTCTCCCATCAAAACCCACAATGCAAAACCTGCCCCTTCTTCCTGGCTTGCAGTTTGCCTCATGGAAACCACTCCAGGACAATTTTAAGTGCATTGTTTGCAAATTTTGGGTCTGGCAAGCCATGACTCATACTTTCCCCTGAAATCCCCCCAAAAGAGAGCAGGGCCATACCTCCTTGAGGACCAGCACACACTTGCCAGGCCCCACAGACTGAGGTAGCTCTGCAATCCTGCCTTTGTTTAAATATGGACCTGAGAAGCAGCGGTGGTTGATGTAGAGCTGGGGGCAGCAGTACCTCCCATTGATGGTGCCTGCAAGGAGAAAGCAGCAGTGAGGTGCCTGCAGCACTTTTATACCATAAATCAAGGGCATTTCTTTATTATTATCATTGTTTTAATTGAAGGGATGGGAKTARAGMTGGGTTAAAAACYATTTATTGTTTAAAWGAACATTAGTCTTAGAGGCTGTGATATTTAAGAGAATAAGTAGTCAGCTGTAGCTCAAAATGGTCTCAAGTTTTTCATTACAAGATAATATATATAACTRTCTAATCTAATGGATAGCTCCTACAAAGTTMATTTTGTTTTRCTAATTTATCACCTTTACTTCTACTGTAATGTGTATACTTTCATCTAARGGGTRACAATCACATGTACACACATATGCTTTTATTYTAACTTCTAAACTCAAAGCTTATTCTATACAYTTACACCCTGACATTATAAACRCTTCACCAATACAGTTTCTCACTTAAGGCATATTCTTACTTKTAACTATAGAAACATAAGTTCATGATTTTTCTGTTCAATGTCTGTGTYCTTTATTTTTACATCAATTCAAGCTTCTTCCAAGGCTGCAAATTAAACTCTCCTGTGCCTGTGGAAGTTTCTATTTTTCTATTTTCCACACTTCTTCCTCCTGGATGTCGGAGGAGGCACAAAATTCTACCCTGGCACAGAGGGTAGGGAAGCCTCTGCTYTTCAAATCCATCCAGCATGGGAAAAAGAAGTGGTTTTGATAGTGACTGATTTGTCTGCACGCCCTGCTGAAAGGAGGGCTGGGAAAGGAGTTAATCCATGACACGAGCCAGGGCTCTCCCAGAACTCACAGTGCAGCACCTCACTGCAGCCTGCCAGGAGGGGATGCATGAGCTGAGCCTCACAGACAGGGAGGCAGCTCAGGGAGAACATTCTCTCAGTGAAGAGCCTTAGAAACCCCTCTTCAGCTCCTGCCCAACCCCACAAGTCCTGCAGTGCCACTCCCTCACCCAGCATGGGTCTATAGAGCAGTTTTCCTTGTCTGGGCTAATTACTCTGGGCTCCTCTATAGACCATGGAGAGAAATGGGAAGTTCTAGATGTGGTTCACAGGCCTCCCAAGTGCTTATTCACTTTTTTTGGTTATCATACCCAAAAGGACCCTGGTTCTCCCCATTTGACTATAATGGGGTGCTGGCTGCAARGCCAACATGTATCCCACAGCCTGCTGAAATAAAGTGAGTTAAATCCTGTCCCTGCTGCTGGGTTCACACCATTAATTGGATGAATATTGCACTCAGAGCCTCCTGCCACTGCAAAAGGGGAGAGGAATTTGCCTTTAGCAGAAGCAGCAGCCACACCACACAGTCCTGACATAAGAGAGGGAACCCATCAGGTCCTGCTGTACTCAATTTCATCAGAGTCAATTAACAACCTGCACCCATCTCCACCAGAGAGAGTCATTAGCCTTGTCTTAYTATCAACATCTGGAATGGGCAAGCTCCAGGGGAACTCTGATAGCCCCAGCAGGACATGTGGAGAACCAGACCCTTGCCTGCTGTACATCAGGTGGGTTCACTCCCCCTTACACCCCCTGAGGATGTGGTTCCATTTCCCCATCCCCATGAGAACTCACTGCCTTTGTGGGGTCCTCCCCTTCCATACAGGACATGAACTCTTTGAAATAAGGATCCTTACCTGTTGTGTCTAGCTGAGGAACTGGGCAGAGGTCATGAGGTATTTTCTCAACAGGCACTGTGGATGGTAACCTGTTAAAAGAGAAATGGGGGGTATTTAATAGAGCATTTGGTGTATTTAACAGCATTAGACAGGACAAAGGGCCAGAACCAGTCCCCAGGCTGGACCAAAAGCTACAACAGCACTAGCCTGGGATGGGGAACAGACACCTCCAACACAATTCCACTTCCCCATGGCTGATCACAGACCAGGGTATTGCAGATGAACGAGCCAGATCCACCCCTTCTCTAAAAATACACTCTGATGTGTCAGCTTTAGACCTCCAGGCTCCAAATATCCTCCCTTAAACCCCTTAAATTCAAGTTTCTACAAACTGCAAGAGCTAGACAGGGAAATGCCCTCRTGGTATATGTCCATCTTCCCTAAGCATCCCCTGCTGGCCATCAGACAGGGGCTGTGCAGCCCCAGCCAACAAAAAATTGCTGTTACAGAGACTTTCTAATATGCTAACAAATATTTCAGGCTTAAAAGAATCCTCTTGCTGGCTGTGCTGCAGTATCTGAGCAGTAGTTACTGAGCCACACAGCTGCTGTGTATTATCCCCCCTGGAAGACCTGATGCATTCCTGTGAAAACACCACCTTAAATAACAAAAAAACTCAAAACAACTTACTGTTTTTCTGGCTGCACAACTGCAATTCTCCTCTTCCTTCGCACTGCAAATATGAAGCAAGAAAAAAATATTTTTGTCCCCTTCTGTCCTGTTAAGTACACCCAGAATGCATAAAAAGCTGTGTAAATGCACTGACTATAAAATGACTTTGAACACAATGAAATGGTACTTAATTACTATCACCATCTTTTCTTGGTATTTTTTAAGTAAGTCACTACATCATTAAAACCTACTTTAAGGATGTAATAATACATTTAATCTTTCCTCTGGAATGCTAATATTGTGTTTTATGGGATCAGCATAAAAGAAAAAAAAATTAAAATWAAAACACAAATATTTTTCCATACAGAAACACATATGGATAAGATTACATTTTACAAGCATGATTACCTCCAGCATAATTTATCCCCAGCAATAACTTGTGATAAGGCTGCATAATGTTGCCATAGCAGTATTCTCCTAAATTAGYCTCTGGCTGCCTGATTTTTAACTTAAGCATATGTAACTCTTTGAAAGGGATGATACATTTTAAAATTTGCCTTTCAGATGTTAATAATATAAACAATGAGGCCAATTTTTCACCAGGTGGCTTGAGATTGGATATGTTGGAACAGGAGAACAACACCAAGCCACTGAGTTCTCATGAACTGTCTTCAAATGCAAATAGAAAGGAAAGAAATTTGTCTTAATATGCACTGGAAGCAGGACAAAACACAGTGGGCTTAATTGTGCTGTGGGGGAATTTAAACTGAACACAAGGAAAATCTCTGAGCTGGCAAGGGCAGTGAAATAAGGGACAGATACCCTGGGAAAGGGCAGAAATTCCATCACAGAATGGCAGCAATTATTTCTCCATTTAGATGGAGCAGATTTTGTTTTGGAAAGGGGCATCTGGATGGCCTCTGTAAGTCCATTCCACCTGACATTTTATGMTTTTTTTTTCAATTTGATGTCTTTGTCCCTAATCCACTCAGCTGCCTGAGTGAACCTGGCTCAGCACAAACAAAACCTGGRTTCCCTCTGACAACCCCACTGACCAACAACCCCTCTGGAAACCCACAACCCCCTCTGCAATCCCAAACCATGGAACAGCCTTCCCCAGCAAAGACAACCCCATTTTTGGAGGGGCTGATCACAGAGAAAAATACAAACTGTATAATTCCAGTCTGGTCACTAATTAGATTTATTATGATTTATTGCAGTACTTGGTTGTGTACACTTGGTTGTGTACTGTAAATAGCCTGGTTATTGGTCTCCTGAGTAGGTTGATAGTGTCAAAAATGGGATTAGAGACCTTAGGAAAAATCCCTGATATCATCTGCACTGCTCAGGTCTCCATGTACTTACAAACAGCTTTGTGTGGTGGGGTGAGGTTATAAGCATTTGCTTCACACCAGCCAACGGGGAAAATGTCCATAGACTCCACATCAACAATGTACTCTGGAGAGGGCATCTGTGAACCTACAAATACAAATTTATAATGGGATTTAGGCAAGGGAACACCAAGCTCAGAGCCATCTAAGCATCCATCATGAGCCCAGGGATGCAAATGATGGAACATGMAAAAATAAATCTGCTTCCCTGCACCCCAATCAGGCACCATTTCATCTTCAGTTCTGCACAGACAGCAAGGATGGGGCTGCTGCATTTACAGTGCAATGTTGTTCAGAGGAAAACCCCATTAAGAGCACTCTGAGGGTGTGCAGTGAAGCAGCCAAAAGCCAGGGAGGTTAAACATATGTAACTTCCCTCAACAAAACAGCCTGGCTGACCCCTGCATATTTTGTGATGTTGCATAACTGAGTTAGAAGGATTTGTTGAATGGTTGCTCTTAATGGTAGGAGAGTGTATCCAGGCTTTCCCAGGCTGGTAGCTTATGTGAGAGAGAGGCTTTTATGTTCCAGTGCTTCCCTGAAGCTTRTTTGTGCAGCTCTGCCCTTGAGTCCCATTTTTTAAGGGTGAGAGGTGGCCACTCTTCTGTCCAGAAGTGCCACGAATTCTCCTAGGGTTCCTCACATGAAACAAGAGCTGATCACCCAACGGGAGAGAAGCAGTATGAAAATCCCAGGTGGGACACATGCACCAAGGTCTCTGGCACGATGSTGACTCCAAAACTTCACCTGAAGCCTCTATTTAAAGCAATTATCTTCCTATTTGGTTGTTACATCTCCTTTAGAAGACAACCTCCTGTCCTCACTGATGTGGGTCCCACTCACAGAACAAAAGAATTATTTAGGTTGGAAAAGACKTCCAAGATCAGCAAGCCCAACCATTAACCCATCACTGCCAGGCCCACCACTAACCCATGTCTCTCAGCACCACATCTACACAACCTTTGAACACTTCCAGAGACAGTTATTCCTCCACTARCCTGGGAAACCTGTTRCAATGCCTGACCACCCCTTCAGTGAAGGAAATTTTTCCTACTTTTTTTTCCCTAATTTATCTGATTTCCACTCAAAATCCAATGAAGATATTCCTGCTGGCTYTGAGTTCTTTCTGAAACAACTCTTGTGTCCTGAGTCAAGGCACCATTTAACTACTCCAATTCAAGTTCAAGTTGCTGGCACAGCTGGGCCAGCAACTTCACCTCCTCCCTCTGCCAATTCCACCCCAGGACAGACAGCTCCAGCACCAGCATGGGGTGATCTCCTAATAAAAGGGACCAAAGGATCAGCAGCTTCCCCTGCATCACCCTTGCCTTGGCATCTGTTAAAACATCTTTGCCTCCTGCTAAAGGCAGCAAGTGTTTGACTGTGCACAGCCAGAGGACTACAGGGAGCTTCCCACTAATGTGTGTTCATCAAGGGCTTGTGGTGTAATTGAAACAGTAATTGAACTTTGTGATGGGAACAGCACTGAGGCTGAGGTGCAGCAGTTGCATCAGTAATAAACCTGCTGCTCTGAGAGTGTGTGGCTGCATAAAAAAGCCTCCTCCTCAAAGGAGGCAGGGAAATAAGTGCACACTGCTAGAGGAAATAGTGAAAAAATGGAAATATGATGTCTGRGTAAATCCATGGATGTCCTCATGTTGCTTCTCTGAGCCCTGCATTGTGATCATGCACTATCCATTGAAAATACACACTGGAATAGGAGGAAGAGAATGGGATGAAGGTYTAAGGCAAGGACACAACTTGCTGAACACAAGATTTCAGCAGCTGAAATTCCCTGAAAAACCATTTCCCTCCACAAGATAGTACCACGTGGTCACTGCTCAGTTTGAACCTGATGAAAGCTCCATTTCCACCTGACACCACAAATCCAGGCAAGGAGCCCATGTGACAAAAATGAGTCAGTGGCAAGACATGCACACAGTGAGCAAGCCATGGATCAAGCCCTAAACAGAGCAAGAAATCAACACAGACCCCACTGAAATGTCACCAGCTCTGGGAAAACCAATTAACTTCATTATTGTAATGGTGTTATTCTGACAAAACAGACTCAATTATTTTAGAGGTCCTTTCCAATCTTAATTATTCTACAATTCAAAATTATTATAAATMAACCAGATGAGATGTACTTTCCTGCTTACAAGCAGCAACAAATGAGACATGAAGGGTCTTTTCCAACCAAAATGGTTCTATGAACATTCTGCTTCTGAAGTTTACAGCTGCAGCCACTCTGAGGAGCAAGAAAGCAGCACAATGCCCGTTCTCCTGCAGCACTTTGTTCCTCTTGTAAGACATATTCACAGTTTCTTTGTCCTCCCAGGCACTGTTTCTGCCCTCTGGCAATTGATAACCCCACTTTCCACGTCCAACATCCTACTGCTTCCTTTGGCCTCASTCACAGGAGTGGAAAACAGCTTTTCTGAGACTCATTAGTTTCATCTGTTGCGTTTTATGCCGTTCTCTTCTCAGAGCAAGAAATGTCCATGGGAATTGGGAGGTTAAAGGGAAAACAAGGAGACTGGAAACAGGGTGAGGAAAATGTCCACCATGAATTTTACAGGATGGGTAGAACAGAGCAGCAACTCCAGAAAACTGTAAAAGGGGAAATTACAGGAAACCTCCCTGGAGAAGTGATTAACCAAAGGGTTTTCCTCAAATTCCYGGCCTGTGCAGGGAGCGTGCATTATTACTTGTATAAATTCACACCAGAAAGCTTCAAGCTCTAAAATCTAAAATGAACCAGTAAAAATTAACAATGCAGATGATGAGTAATAAAGTAGCAGAGAGCACAGAGCATCCCATCAGTCCTGAGCTTCTCCTCCACCACGGGGGAACTGCACTGCTGCTCATTAAARGCTCGCCTTCGAGTTTAGGGTTTTGCTACTGTACAAAGTGTGATTTATCACACAGTGCTCCCTCATGTCTAACTCAGCCCTGCTCAACTCCTGTGCTCCTGGTTTATGGCTGCAGCCTGGGCTGTCAAACTGGGAAACTGGGAGGGCAACAATGAAAGCTGCAGAGGTGCCTGTGATAAATGGTGGGACCTGAGGTCTTCAGTGAGGGGCTCCTGTGGAAGCTGGGGAGCCTTGCTGCTTCCAGAATARAAATAATCAGTCAGAAACAACACTYTATTAATGGAGTCAAAAAAACCCATGCCTCACTTCAAGCCACATTTATTTTACAACTCTGCAAGCAGGGGTTTTTTGGTTGTGTTTTTTATTTAATGCCTGCTTTTTGCATAACACTGTGCATACTGTAGTGATGTATTCCTAGAGCAGCAAAGATTTCTTTCTGTTTTCTGCAGTCTTTTGCATCTTTTCTGTTTACGACAGATCATTCAATTCCTGGTACTGAGATATAAACCAAGCTTAAAGCATCTATATATCAGAACTCAAAATAAAGTAGATGTACACAGGGCTTTTTTATGGTAAGTTGTAAAAAAACATCCTTTAAGAAATTAAAAGAGTAAGAGGCAGGAAGAAAGAGATGAGGGAAGGAAGCAACGTGGGAGTGTGTTGCCCTCTTCCTGSATCTATCCCCACCTTTGGCATATACAAGTGAAGGCACGTGATTATTTAAGAAAAGAAGTTCCCAAAATGGGTCAAATTCCTTGATCAGATGGGTGTAAATTCAACAACAGCCTTAGTGAGAATGAAATTTCAAACAATTGTTGATTCCAGCAATTAAAAAATAGTATTTGCCCTGTGTCCAGACCAGGGTCCAGATAAGCTTTTGCTACCTTGAGCTAGAAGGCAAACAATCATCCTTGAGTTAAAAACCAAAACCTGCCACTGCACACAGCTCTACCAAAAGCAAACATTTGGGAGGAACTATAATCCTTTGGGTTACCTGGCAATGTTTTTACCAGCTTTAAGGGCTTTGATTAGAGACCTCTCCTCCTGTACAAACTGTCAGGATGGAAACTGCTGTAGAAGTCTCAGCTGCACAAGTGAAGCAAACTTCTATTCCTAGGCTGAACACGTATAATGATGGCAGGGAGGAGGTTGTTATCATAGTGATAAAGACCACGTGGATGGGAGGGTGGAGGAACTTGCAGCTCCCCCAGAGAAAGAGCAGGTAAATGTCATTCCTCATAAAACATAACTGGTCAATGTGTATAAAACTGAAGAGTTGGAGAGAGCAATTTTGTGCAGAGGATGAAGGACAAAATTGAGAGAGGGAGAGAGTGAGTGCAGCAGATAAACACAAGCAGACGTTAGAGCATGTACCTTCCAGGTGCAGCCACATCAGCCGTCCTTTCACCGAGGTGATGGAAGCCACACAAATCTCTGCAGGGTTCCTGGGGTTCACTGCCTCCAGCTTCATGTTCTTGGTGAAGCCACGGCTGAAGGATGTCTGAAAGAGGTAAGAGACAATGCTGAAACATGGCACTGCAGCACTGCACAACTTCAACCAGACTGTCTGCTGGGAAGCATAAATTTAGCATGGTTTGCTTTCTGCTGGAAGGGCAGGATTCCCTTAAGAATGGAAAGGCATCCAGAGCCAAATCAGAGCTGTGCTGGTGCAGCCCAGGGTGAGGCAGCTGTGCCCCTGCAGCACATGGGGGTCTGCAGGGGAGTGGGGACTGCTGCCCCTGGAGGATCCCTGTCACAGGAGATGGACACCCAGAGGAGGCTGTGARCCTGGAGAGAGGAGCCCATGCAGGAGCAGGTTTACACCAACACCTATATGAAAACTCAATGATGAAATGCATGTCACGTTCTACTCCTATCCCTGACTCCTAGGGGACTGGAAGGAGGTTGCTCCACATCAGCTCCAAGGATGTTTGAATGATCATTTGCCAATGATCATTTTCTGTTAATGTGATACTACCCAGAGGGRTCCCAGAACTCCTGTGCTTAAGCATCTCTCACCTTGCTAGGAGAAACCTTACAAAGCAAAAAACCATCTTGCCTGAGACCAGAGAAACCTCTTCATGCATTCAGTCACCCAAGCTGACTGAAGCTGAAGATATCTGAGTAACCTTCTCAAGAATGCTTTTCTTCATGGAGTTTTCATGGATGGGCCTCTGAGCAACCAATCTAGTGGGTGGCAGCACCCATGGGATGGGAGGATTGGAACTAGACAGTCTTTAATGARCTTTCCAACCCAATCCATCCTGTGATTCTATTTTAAGCTCAATGAACAAAGCTTTCAGGTACACTGGCTGGAGTGTAGATGGATCCAGTTGTGCTCATTGCCACTYTTCCTTCCAGTGTCCCCTCCTGTCACTTAGTCCCCTCCCAGTATCTCCCCCACCACTGTCCCTGCAAACACACTAATGCAACACCAGTGTCCATACCAGGGCTTCCTCTCCTTGGATTTCCCTCCCCTCTGTTCCACCTGCTCTGCATCTCTCTGCACACAGTAGCACAGAAAGGGTTCCCTCTCCGAGATGAGATATTTTACTAGCAATAATTGGGATGGGTAATAATTGCCACTGACTCAAAATGACACCAAACCCTCATCCTGGAAGCCGGGCTCAAATTCAACCCTTCTCCTATTGATACTACACCAAGGACCATGGGCACTTCACCTTGAACAATCACTGAGAGCTCTCTGAGAGACTAAAAACTCATGGCTTTGGTCTCTTTTCCATCCAAGAACATGCTGCTACTCTCAAACACACGTTGGACTGCCTCAAGCCTTGCTCAGCACACAGATCAGCTTCACCCTGCAAAAGCTGCTAATGGCCAGGGCTGCAGGAATGCAGGCTGAGTTTGTTTAAATGCCTTTTATGTTGCCTAACAAGGAAATGCCATTTATCATCACCCTGGCTCCTTTCATTGCAGTTCAGTGCTGGAGGCTCATTTATACAAAATCAATGGCAAAACAGTTAGGTGGAGTTTATTTTACTAAGCATTTGGGCACGTCAATCCATTCCATAACTGCCTCTCCTTGTTAAAAATCCCTCCTGGGGAAACAGCTACAGCACCTCCACTGCCAGCACCACGTCTGGCTGTACAAGGTGGGAGATGCAAAAAAACTCTTCTATCAAAGAGCCCCTCACAGCCACAATTCAAGGGGACCAGCCAGCCAGGAGGCTGCACAAGTGACAACAGAGCAGTTCCCTCTGAAAAGAATTGTGTTATTGAGAGTAGAAGAATAAGAGACACATGTTCATCTGGTGAATGTTTCCTTAAAAAAAAAGGATGAAAAAATGCCCAGACCTGACTTAATCTTAGAGGATATTATGCAGACTTTTCTCTGCTGAGAGAAGAGATCCACTACTTGGCAAAATGAAAAGAGATATAAAGAAAAGGTGGGGATGCTTGCAGAGGAGAAATGCAAAAACAGCCCCACTGTATTGGTGTGATGCAGCACAGTCCAGCTTCCCTCAGGACTGGTGGAAATCTTTGTTTTAAGTCCCTTCAGGAAGAGGGCCTTTATGGGGCAAAGAAATCCTTACTCTGGTTTYACTCCCAAGTCAGACTCTGTCCATGGTACAGTTCCTCTGTTCATCAATAAAAATTCAGCAATTCACCCTCAAAGCTTCCAAGCCAGGCTGCCCCTAGGCCACCACAGAGGAGGAAGGCCATGGAAAACCACAGCTGGTGCCTGTCTCCATTCTGCTTTCCARAAACACCACATCCCTCAGTCCTGTGACTTCTGAGCCCAGTGAAATYTTGTACAATTCCTACAGAAACCTGCCTGTCCATCATTCACCACACCACTTCATTTTGCAAAGCTTTCTGTGCTCATTTTASAGGCACCACTAACATTTAGGTACCACCATCAGGAGTATTTTCAGTTATTGKTGGGATCTCAACCTCCATCAGCTGATGGGCACATGAAGGAGAGCACCAGGTTGCTGGGAAAGGCAGAAGGCTACATCTGCCTTTCCCCAAGCAATGAATACCTGTCAGATCAAGCCACACAGGACTGTCATTGCCATAAAACAGCCTGCAAAAGATTATTTGAAAAGCTGTGAATCTTYATGGCATCCATCACTCTCACATCACTGTTGCAGCATCAAGGAAGGARATGAACTGTCCCAAGGACCAGAGCATCCATGAGGGTTCATCATCCTCTCCTACATTCCCTACATTTAGCATTTTAATACATGTGGTTTGGTTTCTCTGTATCCCTGGGATACAGAGAAAARACCTAAAATGTAAAAAGGGACAAATGATACTCTGCAATTTCTTTACCTGAATTATTTTTAGTAGCACTTGAATTAACAGCAAGAACCAGTTGAGATCCTTTTAGTGCTGTACAAAACCAGAGAGGGGATGAAGAGCAGGATAATTATAGATAAAGACAAGACTAAAGTAAATTTTTTCTCTTTTAGGGTTGGAGACCTGGAAGATTCCRTTAGTTTCCTTCCTAAGGCATCCTCATGGTGCTCTGGAGGAACCTCTCAAAGCCTTGCYGCACTTTTTCTGTGCAAGCTGTTTTGTTTCACATGGCTGGGCAGGAGCAAAAGGAAGAACTTACATTTCTAAAGCACAGGTGAGGTGCTGCCTCAGCTCCACACTGCTTCTGGTAGTCTGCCCAGTCAAAGTCCTGGCCAGAGTAACCTGCAGGAGGACAAAACAAAAAAAAGCCATCAGCCACCACTCCACACCACAGACAGAGGACAAAACAGACCCCAAGCAGATAAATATTTGTGTTTCAGCATCTCATCCTGCCTCAGTGACCCCTGCAGTGCCAGCAGGGTCCCTGGTCACACACCATGAGAGCCAATGGCTCCTCCAGCCTCCACTCACACACCTCCTGCATTTCACTGCCAAGTCTCCACTAAAAAGTAGTAAGACATAATCATTTCCCCTATTTTCTCTTTTCTGTGAGCATCTCCCAGCTTTTAACAAACCCATAACTAATGGTAAGTGCCACTGTGCCAAATTTCCACATAGGGCTAGTTAAGGACTTCTCTCTCCTGCTTTTGGCTGTGTAAAAGGTGGACAAGGTTATGGAGCTGGACATGGGATATTTGCTGCTCCCTCAGGAGTGCACAGGGAGGGGATCAGCACAATCAGAAGCTGATCCATCCTCCCTTCCAAAGCAGGAGATAAATTCCCTTCTCTTCATTCATGTACCCTTCCTGACTGGCTCCCCAGCAGCTCAGGGTGTGTGAGCTGAATCCCATCACAGTAAAACTGGTACAGAAATCTGGAGCAGAGCAGGAAAATGAATGCAGATCTCCCTCAAYCAGCCTCAGCAAGCAGATCATCCCTTCAGCCTCTGCTTCTAGGTAAAAGAAAGGGATTCCTTTATATAAGCATCTCTCAAGGAGTCTCATCATAGAAAGACAAATCAGACCTCTGCTCATCCACTATTCCTACTTGGCAATTTAGGCAATAAATTCTTGGGACAGAAACATTTGGTGGATTTTTCATTTGCTTTTGGGAGCTTTTTTTTTTTTGGCCTTACTCTTAGGTTTCTATTTTTGCAGTGCTTGAAACTAGTGAGTGCTAATCCTGTCCAGGGGCCTGTGGATACTCTAATGACATTATTGCAGAACTACTCTTACTGGAAAATTTCAGAAGTCACCCAAAGGCCAAATTCTCCCCTCAATCTCCCTTCAAATCTCAGCCTGGCCTCATTTCACATAACATCCTTAAATGCCTTTTGCKTTGATAGTCAAAAAGGGACACTCAAAATCAAATGTGAATGAATCATTTATGACAATGAAAATTGTGACTTTTTTTTATAGGCAAGGACTGGAATACTGAGTGTAATRCCCTATCAGTCTGCCAGATCCCAAAAAAAGGAGGCAAAATTTTTGAAAACAACGTGCCAAGCATCCTGCTAAGATCCAAGTATCTGGGATAAGATGATTTCTATTCCTAGTAATTGCATTCATGACAAACAAATTACTGAGATAAAGCCTTGAGCAATGATGCCTGTCTCTGTGGGGCATTAAAGTGCATAATAATTAAAAAACTAAACATGCACAGGGAAGGAGAAAAGGGTAGTTACTTATAAAAATGTTCCTTTTTTCATACAAAATATATCCTTGTACTGTTTTTCGACAATTTCTGCAACAGCATTTTCTTCACACTTTGTGGTGTGAGGGTTTTTAGGACAAGGTGAGAGARGAGAATCTGGTTTCTTGTTTTCAGAAAGCTGATTTATTATTTTATTATATTGTATTATATTAATGATATTTAAAATGTTACACTAAAACTATACTAAAGAAAGAAAAAAGATACATCAGAAGGTTTAACAAGAACAAATAATAAAACCCTGTAATTCCTCAGAACCTCAACACAGCTAGACCATGATTGGTCATTAAATTAAAACAATTCACTTGGAACCAATCAAACATTCACCTGTTGGTAAACAATGTCTAAGCCACATTTCAAAGCAACAACACAAAAGCAACAATCAGGTAATTATTGTTCTCATTCCTCTCTGAGGCTTCTCAGCTTCCCAGGAAAAAATCCTGGGCAAAGAAAATTTTTCAAAAAATATCATAGTAACAACACTTCATCTCTTTTTTTATCTCCAATTTAAACACCTCATGGATGGGTTTTGCATCTCGATTTTAAGCTACACAGATCTTATCAGAATGGATGGAAAAGGCCCACTAGAGGTGTTTTAGTGAGGTACAAAAACCAGGTTGTGCTGTCACCATACAACCGCTCCACTCAGCCCTGCACCACTGGAACCACTGGAAACTCTTTTCCTTCAGGCTTRAGCAGGAATGGAACCCGGGAGGCCAGCTGGGGAGGTAAAAATAACTCCCTGCAGCAGCACCGGGAGGGTTCCAAGGGAGGAACACCCAGGAATTGATTTCACATGAGCCATCTCCTTTCCAGAGTGTTTCTAAGCCTTTCTTTTCAGGCTCGCAAGATTCCCTTTCCCTTCCCGAAAGGAAATTTTATTTCAATGATTTCAATGGGGACCACTAGAGGAATCTTTGGTGCATGTCCCTGCACTTGATGGTATGCCATGCATTTTGATGGCTTTGACTTTGGGGAAGATTTTTTCTTTTTCTTTTTTTTTTTTTTAAATTATCCATGCTATGTCCCTCATATCTTCCCGTCCAAGTCGTGTCTTCCTCCTTGACTTTTTCCCCTGCTTTTGCAACATCTGTGAGCTTAGTTTTGGCATGTTTTGGGCCTTTGCACTGCAGCTCATTTCCTCACAGGCCATTTTTTGAAGACACTAAATCTCCCAATTTTCTTGGTTTTTTTGGTTTTTTTTTTTTCATTTGCATTTCATTTGGACTTCAAATGAGCCCTGACTAGTCTGTGGCCTTTGCATGGTGAGGCCACACCTTGAGGGCTGTGGCCGGTTCTGGGCCTTCATGGCCACAGAGTTAGGAATGAACCAGGAGGGCAGCTGGGGAGGTAAAATAATTCACTGCAGCAAGCACAGGAAGGATTCACTGAGGGGAACACTCAGGAATTGACTTCAAATGAGCCATGATTTGTCTGTGGCCTTTGCATGGTGAGGCGCACCTTGAGGGCTGTGGCCGTTTCTGGGCCTTCATGGCCACAGACCCTGGAGGGGCGGAGCTGTCCAGGGAAAGGGAATGGAGCTGGGAAAGGTTTGGAGAACCTGAGGGAGCTGGGAAGGGGCTCAGCCTGGAGAAAAGGAGGCTCAGAGGGAACTTCTGGCTCTGCACAAGTCCCTGACTTGTATTTGTGGGATGCCCCAATGAAGGAAGGAATGATGAATCTGACTCCATGGTCACAGAAGGCTAATTTATTATTTTATGATACTATAGTATATTAAAGAATACTAAACCATACTATACTAAAGAATACAGAAAAGATACTTACAGAAGGCTAAAAAAAGGATAATAATGAAAACTTGTGACTACTTCAAGAGTCCCAACACAGCTTGGCCCTCATTAGCCAAAGAGTGAAAACAACCCACAGCAGAATCCAATGAATCAATCACCTGTGGGTAAACAATCTCCAAACACATTCCACATGTGAGCTCAACACAGGAGAAGCAAATGAGATAAAAATTTGTTTTCCTTTTTCTCTGAAGCTTCTCAACTTCCCAAGAGAAAATCCTGGGCAAAAGGATTTTTCAGAGAATGTGAATGCCACAGGGGACAGCCATGGGGGTCAGGCTCTGCTCCCAGGGAACAGGGACAGGAGGAGAGGGAARGGCACTAAGCTGCACTAGGGGAGGGTCAGGGTGGATATTAGGAGGAATTTCTTCACTGAAAGGGTTATCAGGCATTGGAATGGGCTGCCCAGGGAAGGGGTGGWGTGCCCACCCCTGGAAGTGATYAGAAACAACTGGACACTTAGRGCTGTGGTCTGGGTGACAAGGTGGCCACCAAAAGTTGGATTCAATGACCCAGCTTGCCTGGAGGTCTTTTCCAACCTCACTGATCCCTGATTCTGTGATCCTGCTCCCAGCTGCCTCCCTCAGCACACAGGGAGGTGTAAGGTGRCCCAGTGCCTCCATCAACACACAGCACTCACACCCTGAAAGGCTCAGCCCAAGGGACAGCACCGAGAGRGGTGTTTGCACAACTCCTCAAACACACAACACCTTCACCATGTTTGCCACCTCAGCTCTGGGCATGGAAGAACCCAGCATCAGAAGATAATTTGAAGCAAAGATAACAATACAAATGTACTGGAGGTTTTGGAAGTGGCTTTTCCTTAGTAAGCTTTACAACAAGGAACATTATCAACATGTTTTTTTTCCCCCCACTTAATAGCTCATAAAACAATGATTGTTACTCGAAAGGGAAGTGGTCTATAAATCCTGCTCTAATAAATATAAACAGAGCTTGTTCAATGTTTATACAGCAGCAGTTAATGYGTATTCATTTTTGGCACTGTACAGGAAAATACTGCTCTCTATTTCAAGTAGCAAATATTTGCACCTCCTGTTCATMACCCATTTACTCTTTGTTTGTCTTCAATAAAGCCCTGATAAGCAAAAAGGAAAGAGAATGGATATCAGACAAATAAAGGACTCCAAACTCCAATATCCCAACCTGGCATATTGTTCTGACCAAAAAAAATCAGTTAATTTTGAGATCAGAAAACCTCCTTGTCAAGCCTATATTAACCAGGGGTTTGGATGCTTTTCACTTTCCATCTGCTTTCTTTTTTAGTGGTTTTTGGGTTTTTGTTGTGTTTTGTTTGTGTTTATTTTCAAATTACTCATTCTAATATCTGATTACATTTTAGTAACTCAAAGAAAGTGTCTGCCCATAGAAAAGGTTTTAAGGTGCTAAAATTCAGTTGGGACATGCAGCCCTMACACACAGTATAAAAAATACAGCAACACATAGAATGCATCTATCTGCCACTGGCTTTTTYCCTTTTTAATAGCTTCCCCCCAGGATTTCTGATCTCAGAGCAGAAAGCCAATTTGATTTTCACCAGGGGAATAAGGAGAGACTTTGTGCACCTCCTTGAGTGCCCAGGTGGATCCCAYTAACTAGGCACCACACAAGATCATAAAATCACAGAATGGTTTGGGTTGGAAGGGGCCTGGAAGGTGACCCAGTTCCACCCCTTGCCATGGGCAGGGACACCTCCCACCAGACCTGGCCAAGCTGAAAAATATTCATATGACAAATGCTTTAGGTATGCCTTCAYATGTTGGCATCTAAAATAGACTTCACACACACCTGACCCAAAATCCACCATCTCAGACAGGCTTTGTGTCAGTATGGATTGGAAATTTGTAAGCCTATGGTCTCTTTCAGTTAATTATCCTGCCTGGGCACAAGGCATGTAAATTTGGGTGGAAAAAACCTAAAATATTCCATTTACTTTGATTTCTAGCAACTTTTCTGGCCAGTATCAGTGAGAGCTTACACAGGCATTATCATTACACCTGGGTTTCACAGCAGGAGAGAGCTGAAGCCCCAAACAGCAGATTTATTTCAGCAGAAGCAGCAGAGCAATCARGGATGCACCGTATGCAGCTGCAGGCACAGGGCTCCAGGACTTTGGTGGGAATTTCAAATTACATGTGCTGAAGAAGCACTCTGGATARACATAAGAGGATTCTGAATCTGGTAGGGAATAACCCTTCCCTTCCCTGGGTTTGGCAACATAATGCTTTTTCCAAAATGAAGGCAAAAGTTCATACACAAAGCTTCTTTTTTTTTCTTTTTTTTTGAGGCTTTTCTTACTCCCAAGCAACACTGATTTTTGGCAACAGACCAAGAACCCAGCCAGCTTCAAAAACCTAAAATTCCAGGGAACCAACACATTRTGCAAGGAAAGAAATATTGCTAGGGCACCACAGGTGGTTGTCTGAAGTTGGGTGTAATTAACTGCACTGCCACAAAGTTGAGGAACAGCAGGGCTGGAGGCTGTTTCTCCTGGCTCTGACCTGAACACTGCCTGCAGTGTGCCCTGGGATTTGTTGAGACAGCCAAGGAAATCCCTCCACACTCCTGGGCAGGCAGCTCTTTTTAGCTCAGACATTCAGATTTAGGAGCTCTGCTTGGCCTCGGTGTTGTACCGATGTGGATGAAACAGGGTTTGCCTCTGCAGTGACTGGACTTTTAATGCTCTCTACACACACAAAGAACTGCTAGGATTCATCCCACAGGAATTCATGAGGATTTCACAWGCCTTAATCAGACTTCAAAGCACAAGGACATCAATCCACTAGCAAGAAACATTTGCTGAGATGTTCATGGGCTGGTAGGAGCCAGAACAGCCCCAATCACTCCAGAGAACTATTCTGGCTTGAGATACTTCAGCTGATGCTCTGCAGCAACCACCACCACAGTTTTAAAGGCAATAATAACAAGCAAATGTGCTTCAGAGTAAACTCAAAAATCTGAGAAGGAATAAAAACTGAGAAGGAATACAAACCCTTGGGAGGTGTGAGATTGACTCCGTTTTTAAGGCACCACTGTATTGGCAAGATCCCCAAGGAATCTGCATGGCAAAGCATTGAGATTTTGCTGGGTTCAGGTCTCAAGTCATCAATGGTCACTTGAAAATAATGATTGTTAAAAACCTAAGGGGTGAAAAAGAAAAGACCAAAATCAGGGGTTAGATTTGCTGCAACATTAGGTAATGTGGAAAGCTGAAACAGCCAAAACCTGGGGATCAAACGACTGCAAATAATTTGCTCTCACCTAAACCTTTGCATCAAAGTGTTTCTACCAAGAGATCAAAGCCTGAGCTTTAGAGATGGGTGAAATGAGGCAATGGAAAGTGCTGAGGTTCAGGGTCCCACAGCTGAGCAGCGACTGGAGATGATCCTGAAGACCCCAGAGCCTTCCTCTCTCTTGTATTTGTGTGTYTGGATTAAATATCCAGCTACCACCTCCACTCAGCTGTTTTATRTCTAAAGGTTTCTCAGATGAGCAGGGAAAATACATATGGATGGAGGGAAGACAAAAGAGGGATCCTTTGTTTTTTGCTTGCAAGTGGTAGATGAACAGGCTCATCCCCATTGGTTTTAAGTGCATGAAATCAGATGGTGATGCTTGTGGGAAAGAAAGAATTAATTAGGAACATCTATGGATTTGAAACCTATTCCTAATTGTTCTCCAGCCACTTAAGTACCACTCTTTTTTTTTTTTTAAGTACCTTCCTGATTTCCACTACATTTTTTCCTAAATGCAGTGGAAATCAGGAAGGGTTTCCCAGACAAGCTCTTTCCATCCCTRCTTTCTGAGCACTCACCTTGGTCACTGATGCAGGACAGATATGAAATGGCTCCCTCATATTCACTGCCTCCAGCTTCATCCCCACAGTGAAGAAGTGGTTTCTCAAATCAGCATGGTCCTGTGGGAAGAGGAACACATGGTGACACCGAGAAGCAGCCAATACGTCTGAAAATCTATTTGAAAGACATCCATGTGGGTTTTGTCAACTTAGCAGGTCCTGTGTTCTTTTCATGCCAACCCAGCCACAGAAAGAGACAGGACAACCTGAGTTCTAGAGGATACATCTACAGCACCCAGCCCATCATAGCTAAAGCACAGGGTTTATGTCCATCTCAGGCATCCAACCAGAATTTGGTCCACAAGGAGATTGTGCTCACAAGTGAGGACCTGGCTGAGAAACTGCTGCTTGCAAATCTCCTGTGGGCAGAGCCTCTCCACCTCTGACACCCACATCACCCTCTGGGAGCAACTGAGGGTCCAGAGGTGCCAAGACTCCAACTGAAGCCCTCCAGGGTAATGCACAAGATGGATGCAAACAGCTCAGCATGGCCCTGATTTACCCTGATGGATTTCCAGCACCTYCAGGGCGCCAAAACAAGCACTGGGCTGGAAATATGGAAAGGTAATTTTTTCCAGCCAGGAGACTGGAAATGGATTAGAGCTTGGGCAGTGAACTCAGACCCAGAATTTTTGCAACCAGAGAACATGATGATAGGAAAACAGGCAGCTGTGTTCAAGTACATCTCCAACCTAACACTTCCACCTGGGATAAAACCTGGCTGCACCCACAGGCTACACACAGAGGGTTCCCCACAGCAGCTGTGGGGATGCAGGATGCAGTCCTGAAATTCAGAAGCAACCCAGATTCAACTCCCTGGCTTGCCACCAGTTTAGTTTAACACCTCCATCCCTTGTGATCCCTATCTAACAGCCACACAAGCTGCCACCCTAATTCCAGGCTAATGACTGCATTTTGTGTTCGTTCAATAAAAATGTCCCAAATGTATTTCTAAACCACTGGTGCATTAGCCAATACAAGCATGAAGAGAGATGATGCTGTATTTAGCACACACTCACAGACTATTCCAAAATACATGCAGAAAGCTTGCTACCTAATAAGTGGTTAGCAACAACAATCCCATCTACATTCATTGCTACACATGGTATTCTTGCACTAAAATGATTTTCTATTGATCCAAAGTTGTTTTCATTGTGCTTTCTTTTCCCAAGAACTGTCTGCACTTGTATGGGCTTAACAACTTCTATTTTGGGATGTTACATTCCAACTGCTGCTCGAGATAAGGATTTTTACAAGCTCCAACCACAGCTAAATGAATGGTTGTTTTCATCCTACCAACCTGCGGTGTTACGGAGCCCCTTCTGGTGAGAACCAAAAAGCAGAAAAAAACCACAACAGAACAATAATGAATTTTGTCTCAAAGGAGAAAAAAATAATGATGAGGAGTATTTAAGAATAATGGCCCAGAGCCCAAGGAAATAATGGTTGAGGATGGAGCTCAAAAGGAGTCTGAGCATCCTTTTCATAAGGGCATGCAATGACAGGATGAGGCAGAATGGTTTTAAGCTGAAAAAAGGCAGATTTAGATCAGATATTAGGAACAAATTCTTTACTGTGAGGGAACTGAGTCACTAGAACAGGTTTCCCTGAGAAGTGGTGGATGTCCATCCCTGGAAGTGTTCAAGGCCAGCAACCTGGTATAGAGGAAGGTGTCCCTGCCTGTGGCAGGGGAGTGGAAGGAGATGAGCTTTAAGGTCCTATCAAAAACTGCCACCTTTAATACTGAAAAGGCTTCAGAGGGAAAAGATGATGGCTGCGAAACTCCAATCTCACCAGCAATGAACTTTAAACCCCCAAAGGAAAAATAGCATTTGGACTGGAGGGCTGCCTCCTCCTGCATGATGATCCACACTCTGATTCTCAATCCTTGGGGTGAGGTTGTAAAGAAAAGGCAACTTTGCAAAATGTGCACCTGGAATCAGCATCTCCCCACAAACGTTCCATGATTCAACTCACGCTCGGATCCAGCCTCAATATGTAATAAGCCAAGATCCAGCAATGTACTTAATCATGTTTATCTTTAAACACACAAGTAGTTTAATCAACTTTTAAAGTGATTTGTTGATTGAGACCAAAATATACTGACACCAAACCACARTGCTTCTCCTTTTTATCTGAACCATTTTCTTTGGTGTTTCRCCTTCTATTTGTTTTGGRTTTTTTTTCAAAGGGGAAAAACAATCAGATGGGGAAAACAAACCCACTAATAATATTTAAAAGTATTTTACTTCAAAAGCACTGTGTACCTTGGGATCAAATCTSCCTTGTCTTMCAGCATAGCAAGTAAKTATTTTTCCCATTAAATTAGTAGCAAGAGTGAACTCACAAGGGGAGTTCACAGGATCTCGAGTACGTCTCCCTTTTGAGGGTCAAAATCCTCTTTGAAGCAGAAACATGCATTTCTTTGGAGAAATGCCGTGGAAGTAAAAAACCCTTTCTGTGTTAAATGTCATTTTTGAGATGGAAAAGCTTTCATGGAGAAAAAGCCTTTGTACTGCACCTCTCTGGAAAATGGTCAGGGTCTGGATATTTGATCTGTCTCATATACTGGCTAAAGAGAATCATCAGAATMTACCAAAGCAGCTTTATATTTTTGCAGCCACAAAAGGAAAGAAAAAAGATTCCTGATGCCATTCTCTGGTTCCAGTGCTGGAGCTGCCTCAGCCAGCAGGGAATTACTTAGGATTTGGCATATGCTCCTCTTCAAAACTCCAATTAATTTACATAATTTCTAAGAATAGGTTCCAGAGAAGTGATGGCAAAGCTTTTAATTAGTATTAGACTCAAAGTGATACACTGGATAATGAACTGCTCTCTCTTCCCTTTATTCACGTTGACAGGAACGACGCCTGTTTAATAAAAGCAGCTACAAGGAGAGGACTGGAGGGGTGAGACTTTCTCCTGGTCCCCGCCAGGCTCTGCAGCTGAACAAAAGAAATGCCTGACATGATAATGGGTGGCAGAATTCGACCCTTTGCTGCTATTTCACAGCATTCAATGCCACCAGCCAGGATGTCACCAGCCATTATTTTCTAGCAACTTCTCCAAGTGACTCAATTTCCTTTGAAATGGAGATCAACAGGCAGAATAGTTTTGACCAGCTGGAGCATTTTAAAGCCTCATGAATGGTGGGCCTTTACTCATGCTGGCAGTCAGTGCTTCCCAGGAGCAGCCTCGCTGACCACACAGAAGTTTTCTCTGGATATTAAGAAAAATTTCTACACTTAATGTGCTGCCAAGCATTGGCACAGGCTGCCCAGGGAYTGTTMGAGTCARCATCCCRGGAGGGATTTCAGAGTTGTGGAGGGATTTAAAAGTTGTGCAGATGTGGCATTTGGGGACATGGTTTAGTGGRGSCCTTGGCAGTCCTGGGTTAATGGTTGGACTTGATCTTGGAGGTGTTTTCCAAAKTAAATGAGGCAATGATTCTGTGATTCTATAATTTACACCAGAGGATTGCCTGTCCTGGGGTTCACAAGCCCTGAGAGGGCAATGGAAACACCCTCTGGCAGCTGAGGAGCAGCCAAGTGACCTGGACTGACAATCAACAAGGATTCASAAGAGTCCCTTAGAGCAAAGTGAAAAACCATGCCACAAAACATTCAACAAATTAACGTGGCACGGGCACCACAGCTGCTCACTCCAAGGGTCACAGTCTCTAACATGATGGATTACAGCTCAGGGGTAATGAGTGGAGCACTGCAAAAGCCCTCAGTGAACGTCTGTCACTCACAGCCCAAACCCACTGGCAACAGCCAGAGCTGTCACAGCTCTCACTATAACCCCAAAAAAAGCAATTAAACTCAGCCCCATGCTCACAGCCTTAGAGCAGGGGGTGCATTTGCAAATGCACAGGCTGTGACCCTCTGGGCCACCTGAAACATAGCCCTGCTTTGATACACATCTGCACCATGATTTCCATCTGAACATGGCCTGTGTTTCTGTAATTATCCTGTAAAAATTACTGATGGGCTTTGTAACAGCTCACTGCAGTCAGCATCACACACAGGGCTGGGAACTGCACATCTGGAGGTCAACTAACAAGTTAGCCACAGTGCTGGGAGCAGAAACAGGCTCCAAATTCCCAGGTTAGGGAATTAATTCCCTTCCCAAATTCCCTTCTTTCTTTAGGGTCTGAAATAGCCACATAATTTTCTCCCTCACAGCTAACAAGCCACCAGCAGTGTGGATTTCAGAAATGGCAGGTGACATGGCAGCCTAAATGTCACTCCAAAAGAGATCCACAAACAGATTTAGAAAAGCATTGTAACTCTTCAGGATCTGAGTAAGCCTTAGGGAAGTACCTYTGTGGGTGACATGCTCAAGTCCTGATAATTAAGCCAGTAAGTTTTAGTTTTAGGTGATGGACTCAGAAATTTCAAAATCATCACTGCCATTTGTCCAARCTGGTGGCTAAATACCAGGTCAACAAATGTAATTTCTGCTAAAAAATGCCATTTGGCTGTAAATAAACTCAATTTTGTCCATGTCACAAGAGTGGAGCTCAGGTAATTTTACAGTGCACTGGGTAAAGCTGATAGAGCAGGGGGACCTGGCTAAGCTGCTTTTGTCTGTGACTCTCAGGGAAGCTGCACTCTGATAGAGCTGGCTGCTCTATCTGTGTCCCCAAACCCAAAAGGGCATCACTTTCAGATTGTGAAATGTCCATTTTTAGCCCATTCTGCTCAAGACCACTGGAGTAATGTACTTTTAAACACAGCAGCTTACACAGCGTATAGAAAAGAGCAAAAGGCTCTCATTTTGGTCTAATTTTCAAATATTCCTAAAATCAGGGCTCTTTTGGTCCAGAACAGTCAGATGCACACAATTAACAAAACTGCAACTTCATGTAATATTCKGAACTAAGTCTGAATGCTGAAAAGGTGCAAGGTTGAGAGGCTGATTAGAAACACTGACCACTTAAWAAATTATTGACCTGAGCCTCCTTTAACTGTAACTTTTAAGTGGGAACTACTCTTTCCTTCAGTCCCATCTCTCCTGGTTWACCCTAATAAAGGACACAGAAGAGCAGGCCCCATCTGGTATACATATCAACATATTAGTTGATTTGGTTTTTATTTTTGAAAAAATCACTTCTCCTCCATCTCTTCRCTCTAATTTCTCCAAGAAACTGGCTGTTCCTAATAGCCTAATTTTAATCACAAAGCTCACGTGTGGGAACCAGTCACAAACACAGTAATAGCAGTGCTTAAACTGCCTCCACAGGAATCTGGCATTTGTTTTTTTAATTGAGAAAAAAAAAAGAAAATCAAGAAAGAAACGCTACCCAATGCAACCTTCTGTGTTATTTGCAGATGAATCAGTCTAGTTTGTGATTCACCAACTTCCTTTGCTAAACACGGAGCAATTTTCCCTGAAGGTGTACTCTCTGCAGGGAGACAAAAATCCCTGTAAGACACAACACAMGCAAACTGTCCCCTTGCTCTGACAAGAGCCATCAGAGGAAGACCAAAATGTAGAGATGTGGGGTGGGATGATGAGGAAAGGGTGCTGGGAGGGACGTTTTAGAGACACCACAACCCTGAAGCAACGAGAGCCAGCTACAAACTGCACCTACTGAAGAGCCCCTTGAAAAACTGCAGATGCRTCTGCCGAGGATTGGATTTAGCCCTACGGATTTTAAGCTCCTCTTGTTGAATAAAAAATAGTTACCATAGAAACAGCAACATTGCAGAGTAGCCAGTCGAAATCCAAGCACACCTTCTCCGTATGGCCAGGGCCAAGGCAGATGGCATTAGGGCAAAGATCCCCTCCCACACAGCGCCTGCCTGGCTCTGCCTGGCCACTGGAAGCATGGGCAGAGGTAAAAGGGATGGATATTCATCCACTTGGGATTCTTTTGCTATGTCCTAGGGTGACGTTATGGTGCTTGTACCCCTATTCAAGTGTTCTGTGTATGCTGGATATTGTGTTCTGTGCCTTCAAGACTGGCTCTGAAGAGTGCAAGTTTTGTTTTGGTTTCTTATCAGCCTGCTCCCCCACGTCTGGTGGGACACAGAGATGGGGCAGGACATAGTGCTGCTTTTGCTTTTTGCTTGGCTTTTTCCTTTGCTCCTGCTTTTTGCTTCTGCTCATTAGTTAGTTTAGCTAAGCAGTCTGACTTTTTCCCTAGACTGTTTCTCCTTTCCCTTTTCTGGAACGACTCGAGCCTGCTCCAGACTGGGACCTGGGAAACACCGAGAGTTTGCACCTTGTGGCTGCAGCAGCTGGCCCAGCACTGAAGGGACTGATAGAGCGACCAGACCCCGACAGACTTTCTGAATTTGTCATCTTTTTCAGAATGGTGARAGAGTGTTGCCATCCYGTATTGTTCATTTTGTGTGCTGCGGGGTGCTGTGCCTGTTAAATAAACAGGTTCTTTCCACTTCTCTCCGAGGAATCCTTCCTGAACCAGCTGGGGAGAGAGACTGTGTGGGTTTGCTTTCTGGAGGGGCTCCCTTTGGAGGTTTTTGCCCAATTTGCCCTAAACCAGGACAGTTTGGTTTGGGTTTTTTAGCATCTCAGAGCCACCGCTTCACAAGCGTCAGTGAGACCCAGCTGTGTTACACACCCAGGTCCCATTTCATGGCGGGTAAAGTCACAAAGAAAGGGTGGCACAGGTGGGAACAGCTACTCAGTGCTCAGAGTGAAACCAGCAGTGTCTGCTCACACTTCCTCAACACACAGCCCCTCAACTGTGASGAGGGACTGAGGCTGCCCACAGTAACATCATGGCAGGAATCGTTACTGAGAAARCAACTGGAATTTGTGAGAGCAGAGAGGATCAGGAGCCCATTCAYTGCACATTGTGAGATGCAACCACCCTGGGAAACAGCTACAGACCAGAGCTGCTTTTGCTTTCTTTAAGGACATTAAAATTCACCTGCAGATCATACAATAGTAGACTCATGGAATGGTTTGGGTTGGAAGAGACATTAATGATCATCTCATTCCAAAGCCTCTGCCATGAACAGGGACACCTTCCACTATCCCAGGCTGCTCCAAGCCCCAGCCAACCAGGCCTTGGACACTTCCAGGGATGGGGCAGCCACAACTTCTGGGCAACCTAAGCCAAGGCACCAACCCCACAGGAAAGAATTTCTTCCTAGTATCTGACCTAAACCTTCCCTTTTTCAGTTTTAAACCATTCCCCCTCTCCCTATCACTACATACCCTTGCAAAATGCCCTAAAATGGGTGACTTTTAGGTATCACCACCCCATACCTGGGAGCAGATGCTGCTGCGGGTGCACATCAGCCCCTCTCAGTGGAAAACACTGCCCAGGGGTGGGGAAGGCAGGAGCTCAGGATGTCACCAAGTCCCTCACACCAAGGCTGGATGCAGTGATTCAACTAAACCAGGCCCTTTTGCTGACCTCTCCCCATCCTGAGAGACCCCAGCATGTAATGAAGAAAACTACACGTGCCAGAGGACAAGGAAGGCTGGGGGACCTGGTTCTCACTCATCCCATCTGCRTGGCTTGAACTGCCTCTAGCATTCRTCTCCCAACCCTAACTATCKTATGGTGCTGCCAAACAGACCCRYGYGGCTCCTCAGACAGGGCTTGGCTTCACCCACCTCATTGGACTGCTCTCCCAACCCAAACCCCTGCACAGCCTTGGACAGTCAGGAGGGGGCTGGAGAGGGTTAGAGCTGTTCACGGCTCACAGAGGTACCACCAGGCTGCCTCTCACCCTCTGGTATCAGAGACATCCTGACTCCCTCTGTGGTGTCCCATGGCTCTTACAAAGATAAAMGCTGAGGCAGGAGTGGATAAAAAGGCAGCAGAACAACAGAGGGATTGGGAAGCCCCATGTCCTGGATTGCCAAGCAAATTGTATTATATCTGCCATCTGTATGGCAGTTGTCTTCTGCTAAGTGGGCAGTTTCCAGAGGGAGGAGCCAAGCATTCCTACCTGGATATAATCTGGAGATTCTGGAACACCAGCACAGCTTCTCCACTGGATTTCCCAGAGGAYCAGCAGCTGCCTCTTCCACTGGAGCTTCAGAGGAAGACTCCACCCTTCTACAGGATCCCTGCTCCAGCAGAACCACCCCTGACACTGCAGGAGAGCTGAGCCACAATTCCAATGGGACTGCTGCCAGCACCCTGACCCACAGGGTGTCAGGTTGTGTTCTGACTCTGGCAGTGTTGTTTTAGCTTACTGCATTGTTTATTTTATCCTTTTATTTTCTTCCCTAGTAAAGAACTGTTATTCCTATTCCCACATCTTTGCCTGAGAGCCCCTTAATTTCAAAATTATAACAATTCAGAGGGAGGGGTTTACATTTTCCATTTCAGGGGAGGCTCCTGCCTTCCTCAGCAGACACCTGGCTTTCCAAACCAAGACCCCACGCACGTCTCCCAGCCAGGCAAGCAGCAGCCATGAAAAAGGGCTGGAGAGCCCACAGATGAGGAGGAACAGATGGAGTATAAATAATCTGGCAGCCTGCAGACAACTCGTGGGTTATTAAAGCACAGCGTGCCGAGCCAGGGCCAGCCAGGCCAGCAGGGCATGAAGGAGCTTGGGATTGGGGCTTGGCTTCCAAGGGAGACCAAAGGCACGCTCCTTTCAAGCTGCTGCAGCAGCARGTGCCCATCCACTGAGGGGGATGAAGACACAAAAACCCTGTTGGGCTTCAAGGCTACTCATGCAGCCAGGTCAGGATTGTCTATGAGTGAAAATCCTATGGGTTTCTCCAATTTAAACTCTTCCAGTACAGAAAACACTCAGGAACACCCACAATGTTTACTAAATTCTGAGAGATGTTGTCTTCTGTGGTATGTTCTGTGGTCCCCCGTGGCAGGAAGGAATGAATCTGACTCCATGCCCTTAGAAGGCTAATTTATGGGTTTTTTTTATGATACTATATTAAAGAATACTATACTAAAACTATACTAAAGAATAGAGAAAGGATACTTACAGAAGACTACAAAGAATGATAATGAATCTCATGACTCTCCAGAGTCCAACACAGCCTGACCATGATTGGTCAGTAAGTTAAAATAATTCACATGAAACCAATCAAACAACCACCTGTTGATAAACAACCTCCAAGCCACATTCCAAAGCAGCAAAACACAGGAGAAGCAAATCAGATAATATTCTTTTCCTTTTTCTCTGAGGCCTCTCAGCTTCCCAGGAGAAGAAATCTGGGCAAAGGAATTTTTCAGAAATATGATGGTGACAGTCTTCCTTTCTTTTAAAAAAAAAAAATCAACATCTTGGAGAAAGTGTCGCTCTTACTCTCACTACTAAAATGCATAGTTCATCCAGTTGAAAAAACTTTTTTTTCTTTTTTTTTGGTAGGAAGGAGCCCTTTTCAATATTTGTCTTCAGGCTTGTGAGTGTAGTACTAGAAGCACCACTCTGTCCTGAATTTCAGGGGCAGCTCTTGCTGCCCCTCCATCTATTTCTTTAGGAGAGATCTGCCCCAGCTGACTCCTTCCATGTCATTAGTTTTAGCATGAATTAATACTATTAATTGGTAACAGGAGACATCCAGAAGCTCCAGTCAGAAATAGGGGAACACTGGGCTGGGCATAATATAGAGGGGGTTTTCCTAGAAAGATTTAGAGCTGAAGGAACAAACAACAACTTCAGGAAAGGAAGAGGGTAGAGGAATGGGACCAAAGGGTATAAATCAGGGACTTCCATCTGTCTTAAATAAGACCTCCCTCTCCTAGGTGTTCCTCAAGCAGTGTATCAGGATTTGGTTTAGGGATGTGGCTGGTAACAGCTCCATCCAAGCCAGGCATCAGGATTCACTTCACAGGAATTGGGAACAGGATGCCAYTGTGCAAAATCCATGGAAAGATCATGATGAGCACCCCAAATCCTGGGTAGGATTCAGTTGCTCAAACAGGTGAGGTGAGGATCCATGACACCTGCATGGCACCCAAAGGCCTGGCACAGGAGACTGTAGAAAGCAGAATGGGAGGTCAGAGAGGACATCCAGGATCTCCTGTCTGCCTCTCTCCAGGAAATGAAACCCATTCACCTCATACAAGCTGCTGGGCTGTAACTCTAAAATATGCACTGGTTTGTATATTAGGGCTGTGTCTGGAGCATGGCTCCCTCTTAGAGAGCACCAGCAATGCCAGCACTGAAGCAAACCACTGAAATTGTTCCACTTAACTCGAAATCAGGCCCCAGCAACATTTTGACCATTTTTATTCACAACAAGCCCTGACCATTTTATCAGGTGTCACCTGAAGCCCAAGCCATCATTTATGACCTGCACCAAACCAAGTGTGGGAGCATTCAACAGCACTCTGAAATCAGAGCACACACAGCAAAGGACACATGTCCTTGGGCTGTGGCCTTTTGGAAGGATTTGTGCTCCTAAGCCGTTCAAACATCCTTGAAAACCCTGTCTGTATTTATTTTTCTTCAAGGATCAACATGTTTTCTGAAAGGCAGGGAACGACAAAATAGCAGGTGCATTGCAAAAAGCTTTTGTGAGYAGGAAAATTTATTCCAGGATGTGCAGTTTGCAAAACACTATGTTTAGTAGCTGCATAATAGCAGCATTTTGTGACAGCTAAACATCATGCTCCTTTCTCAAAGGATCCTAAAGCATTTTACAAACACTTCCAACATATGGCCAAGTGTAAAACAGCACCAAGAKAAAAAATAGAAAAGAAAATCCTGTTTGCAGCCTTCTCTCCTGATTTTTGCAACCTGTGGTCTGGTGTCCTCTCCCTGGATGCCAAGAGGGGATCAGGGCTGTGCTTCTGCAAGGGGTTTTTGGAGCTGCTGCTGAAGACCACCATACACCAATCTCAGCTCTGCCACTCTTGTGAGCATTGATAATTCGGGCTCAAACCCATGGTTTTTGAGCTCTCAGGCAGAACCCAACCCTGTGACACCAGAACTGAGGAGTGTCACAGCAGCAYTGGGCTGACAGGCCCCTGAGAGCAGCTGCCTCTCACCCTGCAAACGTGGCTCTGCTCTGCCAGTGCCACCTCCTGGGGACAGCCGGATGGCACCACAGTGACACTTCSCTCAGTCATGCAGAGCTTTAAGGACAACATGGATTTAAGTCATAATCCAGCCCAGGGGACGTGCTCATGAAGAGCAAGCACACACCTRCACCCTGCTCAGCCAGGGAATTCTGCAGGGAAATGTGGAAAAAACAGAATGTAACTGCTCAGTGTGCAGTCACCATGCCTGCCAAAGTAGACATTTTCAGCTTTCCAGAAGATCTCTAAGAGTTGCCAGCTGTCAAACCTTGTGTTTTTTATCTCATCTAACAAACAGCTACAACAGCAAGGAGCCCCAGGCACGGTGTAGAGACATTACTTCTGTGCTGGGTTTGTAAATAAAATTTAAAAATCAAAATTAAAAGGAAGTTATAAAAGACACCTTTGGATATGACAGTCTTTGCTGGGATTTGGGATTCTACTTGAAAGTCCCACAGATAATCCTTGGCTTTCTTTGCAAGATGAGTTTACTCCCAGGTAAGTCTCCTAAAGCCTTAACTCATGTTTAAGTCATTACTAGAGGAAGACTTGCTCARAGGCACAGATGACATTTTGTCTTTTTCTCCTTAATTAAGACGTACAAAATGGGGTTGATTCACCCCAAATGGGCAGAATGAAGTGATGCCCACACACAAAAAATTTATTCAGTCTCCTGCCTTCCCAGCACCAGAACCAGGGCTCAGACAGCACCAAAATCTGAATTCTGRTCATCTTGTGCTCACCTTCCACATTATGATAAACAGAGAAGTCCTACTGACCTAATCATGGACCTAAACATTGACATTTTTTCCACATTTGGCCCCAAAGCAACTCTACTCTTGGGCCATTCAAGCATTCTAWGGTTTTGCACTGTCTTCTAAGAAGAACCTCTTTGCAAGCTCCAAGCACACAGCACAGCAACTGGGATTTGCTGAATTCAAATTTCTGACCTGCATGCAATAATTAAAATAAGTGGGTATAAGTCTGGCACACTGGGAAGAGGCAGCAACACAGCTGTTAGTCATAAAACTTTTTTTTAAAAAGGATGTTTCATGAGCCTCATCAGAAACATTCTTCACTCTTTCACACAGACAGGAATAAAATTTACACATCAGAAATTCCCTTCTGTGATTTAATCCCTGCCCCACACAAAGCATTTCTGATCTTGAAGCTGCCAATGCAAACTTTTAACAGAGTTGGCAGATGCAAGCCTTGGATGAGATGAATGGCAGAGACCCAGAACTCTGTGCACTCCAGCTCCATCCCAGCACAGGGCTCCTCAAGCCCACATCTGTGCCCAACTCCAATCCTCCCTCTCCTCCCAGCACAGCAGAGCTCCCWCGCTGCCAATGAGCCTGGGCCATTAGCAAAGTGTCCCCTAATCAATGTTGCTAATTTCAGTGCATCCCAGCTGGGTGAGGAGCCTGGATTCCTCATGGGAAGCTGCTGGAATGACCCTGCAGGGAGGTTGAAGGTGGCCCTGGGGTTTTGTGGCAGCCAGAATGGGACATGGTAAAAGACTTATTCCAGTCACAGAACCATCAAATTGTTTCAGTTAGAAAAGCCCTCTAAGATCCAAATCCAGCACTGCCAAGGCCACCACCKAGTGCCACATCCACACATGAACTGCACCAATTGCAGGGATGCTTTGGAGCATCCCAGTGCAGTGCTGCTGAGGGAAGGAACCCAGAGGGTCCCCAGGCTGGTGGAGGTCCCCAAGCAGGAGGTGACAGCAGAGCCATGGGGGCACTGCTGTGCTCCCACACAGCTCCCTGAGCATCCCCTCACTGCCCATCCCACCCCAGCCAGCATGGAACTGCTGAAACCAGGCAGGCACAGCTGTAAATCAGGATTATCTGGAGCCATCACGGTTAACAGCAGTGCAGATTTACATGGGAAATTAAAGGCAGTGCCTTGGGGCTGAAGCACCAGAGTGAGAATAAAAAAAAAATTTAAAAAAAAAAAGATGTAGGAACAAAATCATCTCTCGCTTCCACTACAGGTCCCTGAAGGAGGTTTCTCTACCTTGTGGCTTGTGYTCAGGTGAAAACATCAGTGCAAGGCTCCCAGAAATCTGTCCAGTTTGTGTCAGCTTTTATATTCACAGCCTTACTATTTCAGTTATGTATGATGTCTTTGCAGAGATTTAACAGAGTAAGACACAGGAAAAATAACTGGAGAAATCCCTGCTGGTCACRCCCAGCCCCCAGAAAACACCAACCAAGAAATAAGTCCACACATAAAAAGTGTTTTATACAAACATCCAACTTGTGACCTTCCATGGTTATGTATTATAGCAAAGGCCTTTCCAGAGAAAGTTTAACATTAGCCACTAAACATGGCARGATATTTATTCATCACAGGRTCCACAAGCAAAGGAAAAATATCTTTTACCTTGAACACTTCCATTGGAAGAGGAAAATTTGCTGCATCATTAAGGGATTTTTCCAGAGCGCATTTCCACTCAGTTATAGTCTTCAGAGAATAGATATCTAAAGGGATGACAATAACAAAAAGAAAAAAAGAACAACAAAACCAAGAGGTGACTGTTTGGAGATCAAACATTTTTGGAAGACTAAAGTTCTTAAGTCATATAAATGGACAGAGCAAGTGAAATGAGCAGTGTCCACATTCCAAGCTGTGCAGCATGGATAAATTCAACACAAAAGCAGCTAGCAGGGGCACACTGGAGAAAGATTGTGGTTTATAACCTGGAGTYAAACCCAGAAAAATTCACATCCTTCAAATACTGCTGAAGGAACGAGAATCATATTATCTCATTACTTGAAAATAGTGAAAAAACTCTCCTTTGATTTTCATTTCTCAAAATACCTGATGTTTCCTAGTTTGAGGAGCCTCAGGTCTTCAAGCAATATTAGTCATATTTGAACAAAACAAAAATTATCATTATTAAGACACCTGTTCATCAGAAAGTGTTTGGTTTTTTTTTTTTTTTTTTTTAATTGCAAGGTTGTGGTGGGTGTGGGAAGAAACATTTCAGCTAAATCTCTACCCAAACACAGTTTCTGGTATCACACTCAAACCAGAGCATCACACCAGAGCAAGGACTTAACACTTATGAATTTTCATCATTATACTTTTAGGCAACACCTTTGTGCAGCTTCACATTGCTTGCAGTGAGTTTCTTTACACAGGTTTAATATTATTAAATCATGATATTAACAAGCCCTTTATGGTTCAGTGCAGTGAAATGCCTATGAATCATCAAAGGGAACAATGTAGGAAACAATACTGTGATGAGGAACATTATATTGGATTTACTCCTGCCCTAGAAAACACATATTGTTATCTTGCACGTAACAAGCTATTGCAGAACATTCATATCAAGGCCTCAAAGAGAGAAGATAGGTAGATAGATTGCAACAATTATTAAAATGGAAATGAACATGTGCTCAGTAATAAACTCYAACCTTGATACAGAGTGAGGAGTGTGGAGCTTTTCTTTGGCCAGTCTGGCTCCCCACATTCACATCAAGGTTCAATTTGGCCCAATTTGCATTTAAATCCTGTACATCTAATAACCATATATATTTACTAGCAGGCAGAAGAGTTACTGCTGTATCTTACAATTCTGAAAGAGGGAATAAAAAATATGTGTAAAAAAAAAAAAAAAGAATTGGCAAGCACTGTTTCCACCTAGCACTGATGGTACAAGAGAATTTTATGCTCTGAACTCAACAGATTTAAGACCTTATCAAAGCAGGATTTGCAGAATCACTCACTGAAGTGGATGTATTTATACTTCCACTATATCAAATCTCACTACTTCAGAACAGACATC
This sequence comes from Sporophila hypoxantha, assembly GCA_002167245.1. Classification (NCBI taxonomy): domain Eukaryota; kingdom Metazoa; phylum Chordata; class Aves; order Passeriformes; family Thraupidae; genus Sporophila; species Sporophila hypoxantha. Next base: position 583,755 of record NDFG01000539.1, read on the forward strand.
AAGGATATGCATATGAATTTAAACACACTTGAAGGGGGATGTTAACCTTTCATGGCAGTATTTTTAATTCCTCAGCTGTCTGGTTATTAATGGGAATATAGATTTCAAGTCTTTGTTTACAATGTGTGCAGCGGGCACAAGTGTTAAGAAGTYCACTCTTTACCTAATTGTTCATTATTTTATAGTTTTGTTGCCCCACTTCTCCCTTGCTTGCAGGACTTCTGATCAGCATCAAGTGCAGGGAGGGGGACGACTCACCTTGTTTCTTTCTTTTTTGGTTTAATTTACAGGGAAATGCTTAACACAACATGATTTTGCCCCATGCTGCAACCAGCCTGCTGTTTCAGGTCTGAGTTCASAAAAACTCTGCCTGATGCTTCCCTGCTGGAAACAGACACTCATTTTCTTTTGTGATGCCAGTGAAGCACAAGAAAGATGAAACTGGCATTTTGGGCAACTCTGGCCAAGTTTTGGGCAACTTTGGCCAAAATCAGTGAAAACAAGCAGCAACTTCTCTGGGCAGTGTCAAGAAAATTCAAGATACAGAGGCACCTCCAGTGGTTTCAAGGGCCAGCAAGGAATATCATGTGCACATTTAATTAGTGGCATCTCGCTTATGCTGGCAAGTGTATGGACACTAAATTGCACGGTTAAAAGAGCATAAAGCATTTTATTTAAGTGTCAGGGCTCCAGGTAATTGAACAAAGTGTACTGTGTCAATTTGTATTAGGGTTCACAAGCAGTGAGCAATTAAAATGACTGGCAATTTGTCTTTAAATAGAAAGTGGCATAAAACGGGACGATCTTGTCCTGCATAAGCAGCTGAGCTCAGYCCATCAGTGGCTCTGTGTCAAGCAGCCTGTGCCAATTTGCACTAGCAAGGAGGCTTATTCCAGACTCAGATGTACATCTGAAGAGAAAAATAACCTATAACCCCTTTGCTTCAGTTAAATAGGCTTGTGAGACATACAGAGTCCATTTGAGGGAGACAGCTGAGATACTGTTTCATAGAATCACTGAATGGTTCGGGTTGGAAAGGACCTTAGACATCATCTAGTTCCAAGCCCCAGAGGACCCTCTTTCACATTAAGTGGGTGTTAGGATGTGGGTGGCTTCAGGAAAGAGACCCCTCCATCCAAAATARTGTTTGGGTCCATGGGATCTCCTTTATCTGAGATGCTCTGCATCCTGAAAGACTGACCTGGTGCCAGAGGTGGATCAACAGGGAAAAGTCACACCCCAGACACAGAGGGAAATAAAGCTGAGGGTGGATATGTGGAATCCTAGTTGAAGGTAGGCAAAGCACTGTCACAAGCTGCAGAAGGGATGTATAAAAARACCCTTGTTTGATAGCAAGGGGACACACAGGCTGCTTTGGGAGCAGCTGCATGTCCTCAGCATCTCCTCAGGGGAGATTTATAACAGCTTTGATACACAGCCTAAGGCTGCTCCCTTTCCCAATCAAGGAAACTTAACTGGCTTCAGATGTTCAAAATTTAGGAGAACTAGGTGTGTGTTCARTGGTTTCAACCCTCGTGAGTGAAAAAAATAGGCTTAAAAAGATGTCATGTCATCTTACCTATGTTAGGTGTGTCTTAGCACCCTCTTTTCCCTACCCATTATAAAGAGAAAGAGACTTCTCATGCAGAACTCTCTTTTGATGCCTGCACCATGGCAGGTGAATCTAATCCCTGATGTGTAAAAAACAAAGTACTGCCCACGGAATCTCTCCTTTCTAAGAAGGTCCACACTAGGTCTTTCACACAACAGACATCTGCCTAGTCCAAATGTTCTTCCCTAAAGAAGTCACCAGGGGATATACCCCTGACACAGTCTCAGGCCTCAGGTCCTRAGCAAACTTCATTTTTTGAGTTTATGGTTTAATAGCCTCACCCCTGAGTTTCTTCAGAGCTCRCTGCTGCCAGCACCTCATCCTCACAACTCACTACTGCCTCCCTGACTGCTCCAAGATTCCTTTTGCAGACCTTTAGTCTGAAGCAYATCCCATAAGATCAGCCACTTGGGGCTTTTTGTCTTCTTCCTCTCAGTTAATATCTCATACACTTTATTAATTCATTGTGCCTCATGGACACGTTGGATGGTTGGACAAGAAGATCTTAAAGGGTTTTTTCCATCCTTGACTATCAGCTATCAGGTGAAAACAGGTAAGAGCAAGAGACAGAAATTTAAAAGTTAAATCAAGGAGAGGGGAGAAGAAAAGTAAACYACTCCAGCAAATAAAGAGTCCAGTAAGAAGTTTAGAGAAATACAACTGAAAAAAATGAAAAGAAAGGCATGAGGGGTGGGGAATCCATAGAGAAGGATGCACAACTGGATAAAAGGAGGAAAGAGTAGAAAGCAAACGGAATGAACAAAGAGGAAGCACAAATCTCCTTTGGGCCATTTCTATATCCCCCAAACCTATACAGGCCAAGAGGGCTCAGAGATGGTCAATGAAAAAGTTGTTTCTCTGTAACACAAAGACTCTGTAAAATAACAGTGGGTGATATGCTCTCCAGCACTCACATCTAATTTAGAAGTGATGGGGAAAACTGATTCCTACCACCAGTGAAGAAAAACACTTCCAAAAAGCACTCAAGACCCYAGTCCCAGACAAACTTGTGAACACAAGAATTGAACATGTCAGGGTCAAATCTCCTCATRAGGTGTGAGGGACAGAAGCCTCATCAGAAACACCTTCCCAGAGGAAGGGAACTTAACACTCATGGAAAAACTTCCACCCACAGCACAAAGAAAAGGAGGCACAGACCTGGCCACATTGTTAACCTACACAGGAGAAGTGAACTTAACACTCATGGAAAAACTTACACCCACAGCACAAAGAAAAGGAGGCACAGACCTGGCCACATTGTTAACGTACACAGGAGAACGTGGATCAATCTATGATCCCAGACTGACTTAACTGCAGTCCTGATCCCTTTCCATTCGAGCTGGCTTGAACACTAAACTCAACCCTAAAGAGCTTCATCTCCAAGCTGTCATCTCCTGGTGTTTCATATGGTCTGACAGATTCACAAAGACTTCAAATTAATTTATTAACAAACAATACAGTTCACCTGACCCACTCTGAACCCAAATTACATGGATCTCACCTCCCATCTGTGCCACAACCAGAAACTACTGACAAAGCAATGTGAATGCTGGAAAAGGACAAAGCATCTCAAAACATCAGCYAACACCCACGAATGGAGACAATATTTCAAGGAGGTTCTTTACCTGCAGGTGGGTCCATTCTGTATTTATTCTCTTGACACCAACCGACTGGTCGAAGTCTGCAATCCAAGTAAAACAACCACTGGTCATAGGATTCAGTCTCCTCCAATCCCACATAGCGAAGGCGTAATCTTCCTCCAACATTTTCAACCACACTAACTATCCAGTACTGAAAGGGATTCTGGGAATCCTGCAGCTCTATTAAGGAATCAACTGTAATGAGGTCTACAGGGTTTTTTCCTCGCAGAGGCTGTTTGAATAGAAGCAAAACTCCTTATTTTAAACTTTATTTGAAGACTTCTCAAGGAAACAGATGACAGCAGAAGATTATTTTTGTTTTTCACACCATCATCCAAGCGATCAGCAAACAGTCTGTTCTTCTTCTATTTTACCCAATGTCTTCCAAGTGCAAATTCAGAAGTAAAACAGAAAACAACAGTTGTGCTAATTTCTCAACCGACATCATCAACAACAACAACAACAAAAAAAAGAATAATAAAGGTGGAACAGCTTGTAAGGCACATCCATTTAGGATGCTCCTGAACTACTCAAAGCCCAGTTGTACTGAAGGATTTTAAACAAATTCTCATTGARTGCAGCTGATAAGAACCAACCACAGGACTGGACCCTAATATTTACCTAAAAGGTGACTACTTTGTGCATGACCCAGAAATTTCACTCTGTGTACTGATCTCTTTCACCAAATATCAGCTTTATCTTATTCCTGCTGGCATGGAAAGCAAATTATGCCCCCCAGCCATGGATGCAGGAGTCTGTGGGGTTATTCCAAAGCTCAAAGCCCACAGCAGGTTTGGAGCCAAGCCCAAGGCACACAGGATATGCTGGGTCAAGCCACCATGCCCAAGAAATCCCAGTGACTGAGGTTATTTGCTTCCACATGGGTATTTTCTGGGATCCCACTTTTGCAGCCCTMTACACATGATGTGTGTAACTTTCCACCTGCAAGCACAGGCATTAAAAAACCATGAGATGCTCTGCAGAACAGCCCCTTTGGGGCTCAGTGGTTTTGTTTTGTGACTGTGAGCATCTCTGTGTTCTCAGGCTTTAACATAATGGTTAGATTTCTTATTTTTTRATTAAATACAAGTTTGAATTCTTATGCAATGTCTCAGTTCCAGGGTTTTAAGAGTAGCATTAAAATGACCCCAAGACTTGGAAGCATTGGTCCCCAAAGGAGATGCTAAGCAAAGGCATAATACATTAAAAACAAAGAATTTTTTTTTTCCCTGTGTGTTTATCCCACTTTTACTTAATTAAACCATATAAACATCTCGCATTACTTTTTAAAATATTAATTCTGTAAATCAAGAGTRAGTCCAGGATGGCTCTTTCTAGTAGTGGCTACAAAACAAGGAGAAAGCCTTATTTTTCAAAAAGTTATTTTTCCTACTGAATATTGAAAATATTGAAATTTTGAGATGCAGTCGATTTTCATACATCTCTCTTAATCCAAAAAAGCAGTCAAYAGCATGAGAATATGGTAAAAAATGCAATTAAAATTAACAAAAAGCTTATCACATGTACAACTTTAAACAAATTTATGATTAACAGATATTTCTCAGAACAATATATTTGCCATAATAAGCTACTTTTCTACAGTGCAAGCTGCAAGCATCTGTATAATCTCTTCAAATATTATTTCATGGCAAAATGCAGTGTCAGAATTTAATAATACAACAGAAATCCACTTTAATGTGGATTTTTCCCCTCTCATACAACTGCTTGCAACAAAATATTCTTTAATACGAAAGGATGGTGTAATGATTTAACTTATTATAATAAATCCCTGGCTGTATCAAAGTGAATATTGCTTCCCTGATTTGTGTGCTAAATTTTAAGCCAATGGGCTGTCACTTACCCCATGAGAACTGAATGGCTAGGATTATTAATCAGCTTGCATGAAATATTAACATTTACCATCATGCAAGAACCCTTCACGTGCGTGAAAAAAAAGGATGTAAAGGATGTAAAAAGTAGCACTATATATTGATTTAACAGTCTAACAACAATCTGCAGCACTCATGAACAGCAAATCTGTCAACAGGGGCCAACATACATTGCATGACACAGACAGCACTGAGCACATAAAACACCAGGAAAGGGTCAGAAGCTGTTTCAAGCCAACTCAATGTTTTCRCTCTCTGCTTTTCTGCCTGGGGCTGCCTGCAGGAAGGGGAGGTTTGGCACACACCAGGGATGGGGGCTGGACACCACCAGGTTTCTGCATGTGCCACCTGGGAGTACTCCAGGAATGGGGATGCAGCAGGATGTGGATTATCTGGGGGCTGCAGGGCTGTTCTTCCCTCAGACTGGGATGGAAAAACCCTAATGGTGCAATATTACTTCTCTCTGCCAGGTCCATCCATACTGCTTGGGCACGTGGAAAAAGGATGCAGCTGTGGATGGTGGAAGTGGGCAGGGACAAAATGATCAAAAATGGTGCCTGGATGGACACTGGCTTCCCACAAGCCAACCTGAGCACTTTCACAAATACCTGTATGGCCTTGCTGTCAGCCTGAACAGAGGGACAAAGAACGAGGGGCTCCTGCAGGACCACCTGTCTCCTCTCCAAATGCCCCCACAGCAGAGCAGGGCAGGCCCTGATGCAAAAGCTGCCCCTGGTTTCAAGGGGAAGCTGTGGGATTTTCACCCAGGATCTCAAGGCACACTGAGACTGTCCCAGGTGCAAGCCACCCCTTGGATTGGCTGCACAGACTGGGCTCTGGGAGCATCTAAAAAATGAGCCCTTCTGCTCTTCTGAGGCCAGCTCACCCAACAACTTCCCTGCTAATGTGACTGCTGGATTTAGATGTAGGGAATGTCCTTGAGGGAGCACTTCCCATACAAAGATAAACCTGACAATGCTCCCCATCAACCTACTAAACCCCCTCTCCAAGCTGTGCCACAGTCACAGAATGGTTTGGGTTGGAAYGGACCTTAAAGATCACCCAGTTCCAACCRATGCCATGGGRAGGGACWCCTTCCACTAAACCAGATTGCTRCAAAACTCATCCAYCCTGGCTTTGAACACTTCCAGGGATGGGGCAGAGATGGACTGGCAGCTCAGCTCACCAGTTTGATGGATCTAATGGGGCACTGAAGGGCTGAGCTCTCCCTTCTGTGSATCCCCTCCACACTCCATGCCTTTCATGAGCACCAACTTTGTAAGGAARGAAAAGGCCAAACAAACTCCCCGTGACTGGGMGAGAAGCAGAGCCAGCAGAGCCCAYGCACTGCTGKCARYGATTTTGGGGCAGGGCTGGGTCAGGTCCCAGGGCTGGCAGACACAGACACTGCAAGCACACAGTGAGGAGGAGGAGGAGGAGGAACTGCAATCTAATACATACACCTTCCAGCAAATTCGCAGGGGCCGTCCTGGCGCCGGTCAGATCCTGGATGAGAAACTCTGTCCAGTCCATGTATTTCTCCTTGATTGCTGGGGAAGGGGAGAGAAGGGGAGAAAAGAAATGCTTAGCACAGCAGACTGCAGTGACTTGCCGTGAGTGTGTCACACAGTGGACCTGGTGTATTTATTAAGCAGAAATTATTCATTACTAGAGGGATGAGGCCCTGGCACAGGGTGCCCAGAGAGGCTGTGGCTGCCCCTGGATCCCTGGAAGTGCCCAAGYCCAGGRTGGACAGGGCTTGGAGCACCCTGGGATAGTGGAAGGTGTCCCTACCCATGGCAGYGCATGGAATGAGATGATCTTTCATGTTCCTTCCAACCCAAACCATCCTGTGATTCAATCAGAAAAATCTCCTTGGGATTTACCAGCTCTTAAGTTTTGGATGCAACTGCAACTCAGACAAGGAAAAAAAGCTGGTTTGTTGCCCAGTTCTTTGGGCAACCTGTGCACACAGTTAAATCCCAAAAAAAAGGGAAGGTGTTGCTCCACTGTAGCCACTGACAGTGATTTACAACYTCGTGGCTTATCATCCCCATCTCTCCCATTCAGAATTGGCCACTGCCTGTGTAACCACTCGTTTCCTGCTTATCACCTGGGCTCAGATGTGATTTATAAAGTCTCTCTGTATGTTCACTAATGACCTCTGGGAAAAAAYGAAGCTGTGCAAACTTTCAATTCCTTGACAGGAGACCAGAAACTCCAGGTGCTTTTCCAACAGAGTAGAAAAATCAACCGTGAGAACATCATATATCAGCTGCCGAGTCAATACACTAGCAGGAAGAAAGACTTAAAGTCCTTCCCTTATCAGGAAAAAAAAAGACTAATTTCTGAGGTAAACACTGTGAACCAGCGTTAATTTAGGACATGTATGCAGTTTTATAAGATTTGAACTGAAATATATAAATTTTGTCTCTAGGATTCACATTCCTGGTCAGTTCTGGTTTAAATCAGTGGACACATYAAGGCAATAATTCAGCAAATCTCAGCTTGACAGACAGAAATGCCTCTTCAAATGCACTGTGCAGTTGCWATCAAAAATCCAGAAARTCGACTTTKATTCRACCTGCCTGTAAATGAGAATTAAATTACATCTGAAACTTTGTTTTCTCTCCAAACTAATCTTACTTATGTGTGAGAGAATCATCAGGAATGCAGTTATGTTGCTAACTTAGAAACACCTACAGAAGGGAAAAATCACAAGCATTTGAAAATTTAAACATTTCCTCGGAATAAACAACTAGATATGCTATTTAAAGACCATTACCCCATGGTAATCCACAGGATTGGGCATGGATAAAGACACAAGCCATGCCCAGGGCACCTTGCCTCAACCTCATTTCTGAGCTCTSCTCCTTCCCCAAAAGCCAGTTCTCCCAGCTTGAGCTATACATCCCATTTAGATATCTAAATTACTTTAWATGTGCATTTAAATGTACTTAAAATTATCAAACCTTGCCCTGCTGGACTCAAGCCTCCATAAAATAGTGTTTGAACTTGCCTGSAACCATTCTAAGTCTTTTGCAGCACCAGTTTTGCATGATTCCCGGAAGATTTATGACCTTTGCATTATTTAAGATGAAAGAACAGCCTGAGAAGAAATGGTTTAGATGTGACACTTTCTCTCTCAACACTCCTGCTGTGTTGAACTCACCAGCTCCTGTCCACCTACCTCAGGATAAAGAAAACAAGCTGAATTTTGGCACCAGGGAGAGGATGGTAATTGTGGTAATGAATGAGGCTGGGGTCCCTCCAGCTCAGATTTCTGCCTCCCCTGAGCACAGCACTGGGTGCAGCACAGAAAGGTGCAAGTTGAACTCGATTTTGGCTCGTTCCCACAAAGTTGTCAGCCAAATCTCCGACTGCCAGAGCTTCACTACCYAGGAATGACAAATGTGATAAAAAGCACACACTTTGAACTTTCAAAGCTGGCAGGACTGGGGGGGAGGGAGATGGGGGGAGAATAGGATTTTTCAGAGTTGACAACAGATTAACAGATTTCAGGGGCTTCCACTTCCAGATGCCCAACTGGAGATGTCATAACGATGCCTGATTCACAGATCTGGCTGTCTGTCAGTTTCCCAGTGCCTTTCAGAGAAAGAGAAAAAAAAAATCCCCTGTCCTTTTTTAAAAGACTTGCACCTCACAGTTTGACATCTAAATAAGCTCCTCTCCACATTCAGATCTGGATTAGAGGCTTCCAAAGTCCAAAAGTCACAAGGTGACCTCTGTTTTCAGACTAAACAGGCTCAGCTGAAAAAAAAAACAACTGAGCTGTTCTCAGTTCCTAGGTGGTTTCAGAACCATCCTTCCCATACAAATCTAATTTCTAGGGTTTTCCTTTATTATGCTTTTGTGGCAGAGATAAAACGACTCTGAAAACCTCTGAGAGACAGGAAATTGCACTGGAAGTTGTAGAAACAGGGATTTGTACCTTCCTCTGTGCCTARAGAGCACAATCAGCCTTCTCAGCTTTACAGTTCAAGTCACCACAGTGCAAATATTCATTTTTAGTAGGAATGAAGTGAATCTGAATGATCACGAGAGCTGCAAAAGCCTTTGAGGYCCAAGCCAAATGTTAAACAAATATATTAAAACCAAGGAAAATCTGCTGGGTAAATGAGAATAGCTGTCAGTGCCATGCATGGGAGCCCAGCCTGAGCATCCCTCTCCAGAAATGCTGCTGCTCCTCTGGCATATCAGACTCCTTCAGCACTGGGGACTGAAGCAGTGAACTTTCCATCACTATTTCCCATTTTCCCTCATCATTAGCTACAGGAAAAGGCTCTACTGAACCTCTCCTACTGCTGGACAGGCTGGAGAATTATGTTTTCTTTTGCAGCTGATGGGAAAGGAAGGCGGCCAGGATAAAGAATCCTGCTCCATAGTGACCTAAACTCCACAAACATTTTCCCCTGCCTTAAGTAAATTCAGTGAGTCAGGAGTGATCCATGGGCTTCAAACACCTGAAAAAGATCCCACATTTCCCTCCCCAGTTCCTGAGGAGCAGCTGTGGGGATGAACCAGTTCCCAGACTCAGTGATGGGCTGCTGAAGGGTGAYCCACTCTCAACAGACCTCAGTGAAATTATCCACACCTGCAAAAGTAAAAACCAGTAAAAAAAACCTTGCAGCTCACTGCCTCCTTCCATGAAAAAAAATGATTATTTCAGAGATCACCTTCTAGTTTGGCAAGTATTACAGCAAATTCTTGAATGAGGAAAAAAAAAAGGACCTTTCTAACATTAAGACTCAGGTTATAAAATTGAGTGCTCCTTCCAGACACCTGAACTCCACCAAGAAATGGATCATATCCAATATCCCTCAAATTCTTCCCACTTTTCTCTACTCAATTCACCTTGCCCACAACATCTCTGACTCCCATTCCTCTCTCCCCTTCTCTCCCACTGCCATTTCCTCACTTTTACTCGTTTTACTCATTTTCCCAAGCTGTGWCCTGAGTCTACAGGCTGCATTTGGACCTGGCAGCACCTGAGGAGCAGGGGCTGCTGCCAGCTGCTCACTGGCTGATGTATTTAGTATTTATCATCAGGTTTTCCCCATCAGCTGCTCAAGCCCAACCCTTTCCCCTTGCAATGCGTGTGCTGACCATGAAAACCATTCCAAGAGCAGCTGGAAATGCTGGAGCAAGGCACACCCCATCCAATCCCCCTGAACACGTGCCCCAGAGCCAGGACAGCAGCTCCATTCCCTGCAAATKTCTGTGCCCTGCCTCAGCCTCAGCACATAATGGGTTCAGATTTATCTGCCTCTCTAGAGAAATAAGAGATTAAAAGCACATTCACAGTCCCATGGCAGCACTGAGGCACAGGCACTCCATTCAGTGAATATGAGATACTATTATCACATTAGCAACTCTTGGGATTTTATCTCGTTTTCTAGTAGTTGCTGTTTTGCTGAGAGCCACTCCTCTCAGGTTTACATGGAAATTCTCATTTTCCTTTTTTTTTTTTTTCCCCCCCAAGAACAGGACACTGCAAAGTGCAGGAAAATCCTTGAAATCTGAAAGACAGACAAGYCAATGGGAAGAACGTGGTTGGTTTTTTACTTTTCATGAATGTTTTTTCCCCCCCAAGGCACCCACTTGATTGGCAAGAACAAGATTCAGGGATCTGAACTGCTGCATTTGGTAAAATAAAGGAATGGTTGCATAAATAACTTACAGGCATACAGCACCTAAAAAAATAAGCTACTCCTTGGAAACAGCTCAGCATGCCCCATGGATACATGTGCCCAACAAGCAGTAATATCAAATTATGCTCATTTTTGTCCATACCTAAAAAAAAAAACAACCAAAAAACAACAAAACACTCTTCACACTGGGTTTCTTTTTTTTTTTTAATAACCCAGGATCCACAGGAACCTGTCGACACCTCTACTGGAAAATCCCCACTGGAACCCATCAACCTCTAAACAGCAGTTTTAATTTTCTCATATGTGAAGAACAGCATCTTAAACAGCTTTATAAAATGGTTTAAGATCTTTCAGATTAATCTGCTAAGTGACAACACTCTCAGTGTGGGAACTATTTTTATCATTAAAAAWTTTAACTCTTTCCTAGGACTGGAATGAACAAAAAGAGCTAACAAGGGGAATTATAGCTGGGCAGGACTCAGGCAATTCTTTTCCCTCCATTGTGAAATAAACTAAAATACCAGSATCTCATTAAAAGATCAATTTTTAGGATGTTGAAAATTTAATACAGATATACAAATTAGATATACATATATACATATATATACATACACACATATATATATATATGTGTATATTAGATACAAGAATCAGATATACAGTTAAGATACATTAAAATAAAGCTGCTGGTGGCAGAAAGAAAAGCCCAGAGCCTGGAGAGAAGGATCCCAGATCAGCAGGAGAGAACCTGAAGGGCAACACAAGGGAATTCCAGCCCCTCCATCCAGCAGGGATAGGTGACATTACAGTGGAGATCTGCTACAGYTCACCCAGCCAGCAAAACCAAGSCTGGACAGGGCTTGGAGCATCCAAAGTCTAGAGGAAAATGTCCCTGTCCATGGCKGGGAGGTGGAAAAAGATGATCTTTAAGGTCCCTTCCAACCCAAACCAMTCTGTGACTCTGTGACAAGAAATGCAGTTTTTTAAAAGCTAAACAGCATACTGAAAAACTATAAAGAAAGCTTACAATATTGACATTTTCTTTTAATTTTAAAGTTGTCACAAATCRGATGCAATATTTATAAGTTACAAAAATATTAACACATAAATGTTGTAGTTATGTTATAAAGGTCTAAATGATGGAGTTGAAATGAGATGTCTTTATATCAAAATAACATAGAATGCTAAAACAATTTGTTTAGACTTCACCCATCAAAACAATTTGTCAAAACTGACATGTTCTCACAAAATATTTCCATTTTGATAAAACAGCATTTTGACAGGAAACGGTTGAATCCCCACATTTTCATTCCTCCTGCTGAACCATTTACATCCCTGTGAACCAGACTGGATGTGAAAACTGGATGGGGGCTGAGTGCTGTCCCCCAGTAAAGGCTCAGGCTGTTTCTGAACCCTCCCCAAGACCTAAAGGGCTGGGAACACACTCCACTGCATACCCTACAAAGCCAGATCCCCTATTAAGAATTTCCAAAATAAATCAAGTAAAACCTACATTAAAAAAAATTTACTCAGTGCTTTAATGACATTTTTTATAAAAATGACTGTTTGCTTTGAATTCTTTTGTGGGCTCCCTGAAAAAAAGCCAAATGGGGCTAAAGACATCTTCAAACAATTTTTTACTTAAAACTTCAAACAGTCTTCAGTTCTCACAGCAGCAGAGTTCTGTGGTTTGAACTGGATCACAAAATAATGCAAATTCAGTCCAGAAAAGAAAAGGAAGTGCATCAAAAGCTGTTGATCTGATTTCCTTGTGGTGCAGCCACAAATATCATGAGACCCCAACTCCAGAGCTCAGGCATTGCCTTCTGTACACCTGTCTTAAATAAAGTGTTCAAGGAAAATATTACATAGAGAGGATTTTCATGGAAACCAGAAGTCATAAACAACTGGCCATCAAAGAATGCAGGTGCTCAAAAGACACTTCTGGACCAGCAGTACTCTGTGGCCCCATTCATGAGAATTTACAACAGGCTAATGAGCAGAAGCTGGAAGGAAGTGTGATGTCTGTAGGAGAATGTGTCACTCTTGCATTCTCTCAGTAGATGATCCTTTAAGCTGTTGGTTAATCTGCTTGCTCCTAATTATCTCACTTTTTAAAAAATAAAACTGAGCTAGTGCAAACTTCAAATTAATGWTTAGCCCATGTGAGCTACTGAATTTAATAACAATATTCTGCATGTTTGTTAAATTTTCTTCAAGYTGCTTGGTGCCCTTTGTTTTTTCAGGCTGTCCAAACCACCCMGATCTCATTTCTAAGAGAAGATTACACTGTAGTTTCTGTGGTCTTGACCCAAGAAAGGGCCAACACACAGACTTTAATCCTTGCACACCCAACTCTGCATGAGAAAGCAGTCCTTGAGTAGAAAAAGAAGAGAAGAAAAAAAACCAAAACAAACCAGATAAAAGCATGAACACATACTCACCTGAACTCCCTTACATTTTTTTCTATTAACTACACTGAATTTCAGTACAATAAGACTTTTTTATCCTTCCTGCTGCCATTCAGGATTTCCAGAAATTATCTGCTCATGTCCTCTGGGTCAAAACAAGCAAGCTGATAAGCAAAAAGCTGCCTCAGTGTCCACAGGACACTTTGCTTCCCAACATCCTTTGAGCCCTTCACAGATGTGCACACCATTCCCCTTGTGTTTCCCTAGTCTTTAATTAATGCTATCTTTTAACAATAAAAAAGCAGTGGGTGTTTTGGGAGTTGCTTTTTTCATTTCTTGAAACGAAAAACTGCACTGGCTACAAACTCCAACCCAGCTGCAGGAACTCTGGGTGGAAGAGGTGGATGTGGGATGCTGMGGGAGAAAACCATCAGTGTGTGCAGACAGGGTGAGGGGATGCTATCATACTGATTTTTTTTTATTATTATTATGCAAAATCTTGTAAAAATCCCCTCCATTAACTCACTGCAGCTCAGGAAGCTGAACAAGATATTTTGTCCTGGCAGAAAGGACACCACCACCAACTACTGAGGCACTCCCAACAGTAGGATCAGCTGTCTTCACCCCAAACACAACATTGTGGATACAGACACACACTCTTCTGACATCCCACTGCTGTGGCTTTCTGCTTCCAAGTCAAACTGCCCAAGATCAGAAGAGAAATTTGTCCCATAGATCCCAAAAGTGCCACAAACCCTGCCCGGACTCCCTGAGCACAAGAGCCTCAGGAGTAAATGATCTACTCATAAGTGCTGTGATTAATTACCTCCCTTCAGTCAAAGTCAATACTTGGCTTGTACTGAACTATTTAAAATAAAATTTTAGAAAAGAGATAAAAAAGAGAGGGGTGCTGATAATGGGAAGGGACTCAGCTCTATCTTGGTGGTGTTACTTATCAATTACAATCAGATTATGCAGATAAGGAGCAGCAGCAAATCCATCAGCTCCACCTGCACTTGTTTCAAGACTTCACCCAAGTGTGATCAGCACTGAAGTATTTAAAATAATGTTTTAGAAAAGGGGTAAAAAAGAGAGGGGTGCTGATAATGGGAAGGGACTCAGCTCTGTCTTGGTGGTGTTACTTATCAACTGCAACCAGATTATGCAGATAAGGAGCAGCASCAAARCCATCAGCTCCTCCTGCACTTGTTTCAAGGCTTCACCCAAGTGTGATCAGCACCAGCCAGCCTGGAATGACCCAGACACAGCCCTGCTCTCCCTCAGGATCTGCGGAATGAAGGCAGAGAGATGCAGGTGGGGCATGGAAAGAGGAGAGGGGAATTATCTCTTCCCACCCTTCACCTTGCAGGGATGCAAAAATTCCTTCACCTGGTCCTTCAGCAAAACAAAAAGTCTCCTGTGGCCYTCCAGCCTCAACAGGTTTGGAACGTAATGATGAAGCATTCAATTGTTTAGAGCATTTACCATACATTTATTAGCCAGGTTAATGGTTGGGCTCAATGATCTTTTCCAACCCAAACAATTCTGTGATTATTTATTTATTTTTAACGTGTTTTTACATGATTTCACCTGGGACACAATTCTGCAATGTTTCACCTAGGCAAGGTACCAAAACACACATTCATTAATACCACCAAAAGTTGGGAAGGGAATGCAAAATATCTCCTGGACACAACCATTTTTAAGTGGGTGTCCTGGTTTAGGGCAAATTTTGGGAGGAAACAATGATCTTTGATGGTTGGGCCTCAATTATCTTTTCCAACCCAAACAATTCTATGATTATTTATTTATTTTAATTTGTTTTTACAGTGATTTCACCTGGGACACAATTCTGCAATGTTTCACCTAGACAAGGTACCAAAACACACATTCATTAATACCACCAAAAAATTGGGAAGGGAATGCAAAAAATATCTTCTGGACACAACCATTTTTAAGTGGGTGTCCTGGTTTAGGGCAAATTTTGGGAGGAAACAATGATCTTTGATGGTTGGGCTCAATTATCTTTTCCAACCCAAACAATTCTATGATTATTTATTTATTTTTAACGTGTTTTTACAGTGATTTCACCTGGGACACAATTCTGCAATGTTTCACCTAGACAAGGTACCAAACACACATTCATTAATACCACCAAAAATTGGGAAGGGAATGCAAAAATATCTCCTGGACACAACCTTTTTTAAGTGGGTGCCCTGCTTTTAGCGGCAAATTTTGGGAGGAAACTTCTGAAGTGGTCTTTTCTAAAAGCAAATTCAAGCAGCCCCTCCCACAACCAGTTTGGGAGGTAAACCTCCTTCAAGAAAAATGTAAAAAAAACTGTTTATGTAACAAGCAAAGTACTCACAAGCATAAAAAAATGAYTAATATTAAACAATGGAACCTCTAATTGTTCTGAAGAGATGGCAAATTCAGAAGGTCCTTTTTGTGGGGCATAGCTCAGCTCACTCAGTCTCAGTCTCTCCTGTGCTGGAAAATGCCATGTCCCAGGCTACAGTAGGTTATAGGCATGGGCTCCTGATGTTTTTCTGGGTTTTCAGGCTGATCAGTTCCAAGAAGAAAAGCCACAGTTTGGGGAACTTCTCTGCCTCACCTAGCTAAAAAACTAACTAAAAGCAAAGGAGAGCTCTCTCCMGCTGCCCATGCTGCAGACAACACAGTCTGTGAGAAGGAAAGCTGAAGCTCTTTTATGTTTTTGGAGACAGCCAGCTCAGATATTCCACTGCTTCTCCTTCTACCCCCCTTGGCTCCCAGATCTGGTTTTAAAAGCACAGAACTCAGTATCCAGCATAAGCAGAACAGACAAGTGGGGATACAAGCAGCATTAAGTCACCCTCAGACAGTGGGGCAGTTATCTGCAGGCATGAATGAAGGTTAATTATTCTGATTTTGTTACAGAATCCAACGTGGCAAAAATGGGCTGATTTTAGTCTCAGTTACCTGTGTGATAAATTAGGAAAAATCCTGAGGTGTAACTACKAAGTGTTTCACCCAGAGTTAGGCATTTGTGCTCCTCCAAAATTTCTTACCTAAACATAAACTGCACACTTTAAAACAACAGCAGTAACTCTGTTCTCTGCCCCATTCAATTCTAGGAACAAGGCACCTGAATTTCARTGTGGCCAACAACAGTCTGTGAAACAAATCAAACAAATCAGGACTGGCTGACTGAAATGATCTTGGATGTGCACACAGAGTTCCTGCAAGGCATTTCTGAGAGGCAGGCAGTGCCTGGATTCTGAAAGCTCTGCACACACCACATCACCATGGGGGTTCTCCCATCATTAGTATCAATGACCATTAGGGTGATGGCCCACTGTGAAAATGAGCATCCAAACTCTGCAGCTCCTGGCACTTAACCCCAAGCCTACACACACATTCCCTGATTATTTTTTCCTTCCTTGTGCATTAAGCACCGTGCRCAGGGCTCAGAAGAGATGGATTGAGAGCTCCAGCTCCCAATCTCCAGACCCAGGAGTCTTTAATGAAGGCCTTGTGAAATCAGCACTTTGGGAGCTTTCAGGGAAAAGAGGGGGGAACCTGATATTGTGACTGTAATTTCTCCATCAGTTTTTAGCCCATAGAGATAAAAGAATAATAGCAATAACATTGTGAGAGAGCTGTTATCAAGGGAAAATCAGCATCTTAACCAACGTGCTCAGAAGCAAAACCAGATCACAGAGCTCAGAGTGACTGCATGAGAAGGTAATGAATTCACCTGTGTGAGAAATAAGTACATACACCAGATTCCCTGCACTTAGCAGGCATTTGCACAGTTATTTCCTCACAAATTGTAGCCCATCTGGGTGAAAACCAAAAKACTATTTAGTCATCTTTGAAAACCAAAAAACTATTTAGTCATCTTTGCAGGCAAAAAGATTTACTGTGGCAGGTAGACTGAAATGCACAGACAAATGTAAGAGAAACTGTAAAATCCAGAAAAGTTTAAAAGTTTCAAAAGTAAGTTTTAATTTTTTTTTAAAGCATAATTTAAATGTTTTGAAAGCCATGGGGAGGATGTTTGTGCTGCTTTGCCCAGCCATCAATCCTGGTAAGGTGTTCCTGTAGCATTCCACAGCTCCTTGTGCACTTGTTCCACATCAGAAACACAGAAAGAGGAAAAAAAAAATGTGTCTACAAAGCAAAATGCTGAATTCCTAGATAAACCCCCATCCAAGTCAGAATTCCTAACCACAGCCAGAACTACTGCCAGCCACCAGCTTGGTTCAGAGCTGAATCAGTATTTGTGGGCAGCATGGGCACACACTGGCCCATGCCAACAGTGGGTATGAATTGGGGTCTTTCACATGAAATGACATTGCCCCAGGTGTCACTGATGCCACACAGTGAAACAAAGGAAACCTGGAGGTTTCCTGAACACCAAACACCCTCCCCTTGGCCTGCCTTGGCAATGGACACTCCAGGCCCTGTGCCTTTGGGATCTCACAGACCAGCCCCAAAGAGATTTTGTGGCACAACAAGACCTAAAATTTATGGGCCATTCCATCCTGGGATGTCACTGCCTTATAAATATCCTGCTCAGGGCTCTGACCTCACACCTCCAAACTCCATCCCATTATCCCCCACACTAAGTGCCTCTTCCCACTCCCAAACCCCACGGTCACTTTCTGAAGGATATTCTTTGGAGACAGCTCTGCAGAACCCAACAGATTTACAGCAGCAGCACAATGTTCTTACATAAAGCATAAACCAGTTCACAATTATATTGTTTTTCCCTGGTAGTGTCAACAGTCTACAGCAAATATCCACTACAAATAAAAGCATCAAAACATAGAAGACAAATAGAGGGATGTGATGTCCAAGAAATCCATTCTGATTTGGGGTTGGGATTTCGGGTTTTTCTTTTTTTTTTTTATTTTCTGTATTCTACAGAAAGAGGAGAATGAGGGGGATGATGCTTGCAGTTTATTGTATGCATTACACTGTTTAATACACAATGGAAGAAACACCAATTTTAAAAAAGAAAGGACTGACGTTTTGGTTAATGCTTAAAATTGGGGGAATTTTTTTAGAATCATGGAYTGGTTTGGATTGGAAAGGACCTTAAAGATCCTCTTGTTCCAACTCCCTGCTGTGGGAAGGGACACCTTCCACTAGACAAGGTGGCTCAAAGCCCCATCCAGCCTGGTCCTGAACACTTCCAGGGATGGGGCAGCCACAACTTCTCTGGGCAGCGTGTCCCAAATTTTTTCCAATTTTTTTTTCACCAGCAGAGATTTCAAAGTGAAAAGCCATTACTAGTTTCAGCCTGACATCCCCAACACAAAGARGCATCCCAGAGGCAAGAGGCAAAGGGATTCTTTGCTGGAAAACTCTGTCAGGACTCAAGGGGAGGCTGGTGCCACTGTGCTTGGGTTAGTGAGGAATTTATGCTTYAAGAGGCTGACCTGAAACAGAAGCTAGACAGAGCTGAAGGAATAAAGTAGGTATTTATTARAAGGTCTTCAAAGTATACACCTTGGGCAGTACAAGAGCCTGGCTGTGGGCTCCAAGGCGTACTTGTAAGGTCTGATTTAAGGGTTTGCTGGTGAGTCTCCCCAAATCTCASTGCTCACCCCCAGAGCTTGGGACAACAATGGAAATCTAACCATTCCCATGACCCAGCACCCTCCCAAATTATCATGGAAATAGCAAACAAGCCTCATTCACCACGACTCCAACTTCTGACACCTCATGAAGCAGAAACATATGTTTTCAAAAAAAATCCCATCAAACTCATTTCACAATTTACAGTGCGTTCTGTAATTAATCACATTTGTATTGCCAGCTCCTAATGACTGAATCCCGTTTAATCACTCTGGAGCCTTTCAGCTGTGTGATGTGAGCACCACAAATCAGAACCTGCAGGGCCTGATGAYCATTCATCATGCATCCTTTCCCAAAATTAATGGTACAGTCAAAGCACAGCCAGGCCCCATGAGGTGCTCAACATCCTATGCACAAAATGTAAATTCATAACCATCATCACAACACCATCAAAGAAATACTCCATCAAGGCTCATTTTGTGCTTGCTAAACATGTGTTTTCTTCACTTGGAAACAGAAAAGGGGCTTGAACTATAAATCCCAGGATCAAAAACATCCCCTGAAACTTTGAAGAGTTTAAATCTGAATCGGAGATCAACGTGGAATATTATGCAAGGCAATGTGTGAAATGAGAATAACAATGTGCTACAGGACCRGAAACGGGAGCAGCTTTTCCACAGTGCTCTAAATTTCCTTTGAATTATAAAACTTTAGCTTCTCCATCAACCTGGGATATTCTGACTGGAGATTATGYTGCTCCAGTGAACCCAAAAGTCTTCACTGCTAAATCAAGTATTAGTGCAGAGCCATGGTTCATTCAACTGGTTTGAGAGCCTTTAATCTCATCTTCATCATACAATGCTTCCTCTTAGGTTTTTTTGCCTTCTTTCTAAATAAATTTAGATGTTCTACATGAAGAGGCCTTCCCAACAGATCCACCTGCTGAGAAGGTCAAGCTCAACAGCAGAACTGCTCAAAGCAAAGCAGGGTTCTATGGAAAAGGTAATTTCAGCATTCAAATTCAGGGTGCAGATGTTTCACATGGGCAGGGACTCCTCACTGACATTCCCAGAGRTGTTGGGCACAGGGGAATTACAGGATTTCCCCCTCTCTAGGTTCTGTACTCATCACAGCAGAGCCTCTTCAGTAAAACTGGTATAACACATAGCAGGATGATTTCCTGAAGCTGGAAAGGTTTRCCCTGGATATAATTAATCTTCTACATCAACTCCAGCCCTTCAGGAAGTAGCTACAGTTTTTACACCTAAAAARGCTGACTTTCCCCTCGTTTCTTCATTCCCAAGTGACAGCGTGGGGAAAGAAGCTTTTTTTAGCTACAAACACAGGAGGTGGATGCTCTGCCTCTCAACARAAAATAAACCATCAATCAGGATGGGTTTCAGCATGTCCTTAAGCTCATTTGTGGGTCTGGGTTTTATTCCTTCTGTGACCAAAATCAAATGGAAGCGAGAGCACGCACACAGAGACACAGAAACAGAGTACTTGGGAATTCAGAGCAAAACGTTCTCCAATGTCATGCAGAAGGGCCAGAACTGACCCAGAATTRGGTATCTGGGTTGGAAGAATTGATTTTTAGTTGTCATCAAGAAAATGCTTTATAGGAGCATCCCTTAAAGCTCTGCTCTGTGTTATCAGCCACCTCCACGAGCTCCAGGAGCATATGGCCTGCTTCAGGAATCCAGCCCCTTCCACGGTGACTGGGAGCCCACATTATCATGCATAATGAAGGAAAAATCAAGTGCAAGTCACAGCTGGCTCGGGATCATGCTGGTGCTTGCATCTGCCACTAGCAGCTTCCCAAATTCACTCCGTGCCTGTTCCTCACCAATCCCAGGTGCACCTGAAGGAAAGCTCCGCTGAAGGCATGGCACTGGACATGGTGGTTTGTCCTTGGCCTGAAAGGACTCAGAAAATCCTCCCTCACTCAGCACTAAAAGGCATAATTTAATATTCAAACTGATCAAAAAAAGGTCCACTGCAGAAAAGTGTATTTCAATTTTGGCATGCTCTGGAGCAAATCCCTTGTGTTACTCACCCTTCCCAGTTCCTATCCAATGCACCAAAAATAGCACCTCCTTCTCTGATAGAAACACCCAAAACTGTCTAACTTTGAATATCAAAGACATGAGGCGTTTTTTTTAAGTCTCCACAGATGTCTCCAATAGAGATTAATTAAGTTTGACCATGCTMTACCTTTAATATCATTAACTACCTAAGTCTAGTCCTTACAGTTGAAGTGGCATTTCCATTCCAGAACTCCTCTGGGGAAAATTACAGGAGACTGGGGAAGGGAAATTAAATTCAATTATCAAGAATGACTATTTAAAAATCTCTCAAACTAATAATTTTTAAGAGTATTTTATTAAAAATGCATTTAGCCAGACATTAATTAAACTGACAATTACAAAAATGAGTGGTCTGCACCCACTGTTATGCTTTCAGGGTCAATCCTCCCATTTTTCTGTGGTTTCTGGGCTTTTTAGCTCCACAGATGGAGAGCAGATGTCCCAGGACATGGTGTGAGTGTGGAAGAACAACTGGAGATGTTCACTGTTGGATATTCAAGGTGTGGGGAGTCATGAGCAAGGTGCACATGTCAGTGGTGTTTGCTTGAACAATGTCACTGTAGTCTCCTCAGTGACCACACACCAAGCCTATAAATGGGGCTGTAATTCTGTTCAATACTGAACAGATTCTCAACTTTTCTGCATCTTCTTTCATATTCACATGGTCTGAACCAAGGAGCTGGATAATGTCAAACACTGGTTAAACTCAGAGCAACAGGGCCTGTAGTTCTCAAACTTTTTTTTTTTTTTTTCTTTTAAGCAGCCTTACAGAGGCTAATTATGAAATAATTTCCACCTTGGCACTTAAATGTATTGGGAGGAGGATTGTGCTGTTTCACTCAGTGGATGCAAGAAGCTTTRTGCAAGAACTGTCAAAGGGAATTGTTTTCTCAAATGGTCTCAAAGGTACCACCCAAAAACCCACCCTGTTCCACTCYCTGCTAAAGAAGGAGGAAATCTCAGGAAATCTCTACTTGCAGYAAAGTCTGGTGTCTGCTCACAGCCTTTTCCTGCAGTATTTCCTTGGAAATGCAGCTCCTCATTCCCAGTCTCCGTCTCAAGCTGCAATTACTCCTCTCCTGCCCTATCTCTGCTCCTCCAGCACAACCTGCACTGAACATCAGGCTCAAAACCAATGGTTTGGTCACAGTGGAGGCTGCAGACTGTGATCTGAATCATGAGCAACAGAAGGCAAAGCCARGGGGTCTCAAGTGCTCACCTCAAGTGCTCCAAGCATCCTGAACAGAGCCTGAGTCCRACCGAAATGAGTTTTCCTTGCAGGGGGTCAGGAGCTGCTGCAGAAATTGGTTCTGCCAACATTTTGGGCTGGATACATCAGTTGTTGCAAGGAGTTTTGTTCCATCAGTATTTGCTGAAGTTTAATGCTTTTGCTGTGCAATGGGCTTGAGCCTTGATCTATAGAGACAGAATCTCACACGTTGCCTAATAAAACTACCAAGAAAATGGAATTCAGATCTGTGTGGGTTTGGACAAGCAAAACTCCCTCAGTTTCTAACACAACCTCTTCTAATACAAAGCCCTGCTCATGTGTAGCAGAAACCTCATGGGGCCATACTCCATCCACACAGAAGGGCTAAATTTCAGTTCCCAAAGTTGCCCACTACAAAATCAACTGGTTCCACAAGAAAAAAAAAAAAGGAAGAAAAAAAGAAAAAAAAACCCTTTTGCTCCTTCTCATGGCAAAAGCAGCTAAGAAATGCCTCATTCCATGCAACACCAACCCCACCACTCCATGCAAGGTGTGGGGTTGAGAGGARCCCCAGCTCATGCTGATGCCTTCCCAAAGTTAGCTCTACCCCTCCAATCACCCTTGCTTTTATCTCCCTACTTGCCTCACTTGCTGGTCCAGCTGTGAAAACATCAACTGGCTTCAGTTCCCAAGGAGAAATCACATCCCCAAGGATTTTTTAGAAATAATTGCAAAAGACATGGAACACAGAGCCAACACATACCCTGATTTCCTCCTGGCCATTTGTCACGACTGCCAACCATAAAGAAACTTCCCTAGCACACCCAAGCCCCAGCCCTGCCAAAAGCCTGAGCTTGAAGAGAATTTCCATCTCTGCATAAATCTCTGATATTCAGTGCAGAGGTGTCCAAGCCTCACTGGCCATAGGGGGCCAGACTCCAGAGCACTTTGGACTGGTTCTAGTCCTTCAAGTAGCAGCAAAATGGGTGCTGAAGGCTTCCAAAACCCATAAAAATCCTACTTGCTTACTATCAGAAATGACCAGCATGCTCAAGTGATTTTCCTGCWGGATAATGACCTCAGCTGGAGTGCTGAAACACCTCCAGCTGTGATGGMAGAGGATGGATGGCTCCTCAGGTTTTAGGAAAAGGAGAAAGTCAGGAGTTCTCTGCCTTGAAAACCCAGATGCACCATAAGGGCAGGATGAAATGAATCATTCTCTGATATTCAAGCATCTCCCAAACAGCAGAACAGGTATCAGGAGAAAACAAACAGAACCCAGTACAGTGCTGTGTACAGAAAGGAACTAATATCAAGCTTGACTGAAAAAGTTGATTAAATTAGTTTAATTTAAAAGCCCAAACAAACCCTGAAGGAGGTTCTTTGTTTATTGCTTTTTACCAACAGCACACTTTACAGAAGAAGCACCATGTGGGCATGAAATATTCATTCATTAAATCTTTCATAAAGCTCCACACTATTGGTTTCACTCAGGATATATTTATAACTTGTCAAAGCCCCCAAAAATCACTGCTTCTCCTTCTCCCCCCTCRAGACTGTTTATAAAAGGATTAGGCTTTCAGTTTTCATTGCAATATCCCTGATCCTCAGCTCTGCTTTTGCTTGTACACAAGGTGCTGCTTCTTTAATCATAACAGGATTCATCATTCAGCCTTCCCTGCACCAAAGGCACCAAAGCACCCAAAGGCACCAAAGCACCCAAAAGGGACCCTTACAATGCTGCAAACCATCCAGCTGCTGTGGGAATGGCAGCATCACTCCTTTATGGGGGAAGGCAGCAGCATGTGGAGATAAAAGTCAGAACAGAATATCAGAGTTATTTTTGCCCCATGTCCGGAAGGAATGAAGCATCTGACTCCATGGATATCAGAAAGCTAATTAATTATTTTATTATACTGTATTATTCTATATTACATTACATCTGAACTGAATCTGCACAAGCACCCAACTGCACACAGTATAATTAATTACTTTATTACACTATTCTGTATAAATTCTGTATTACATTACATCTAAACAGATTCTGCACAAGCACCCAACTGCACAGAATCTCGTGACTGTCAGCAACAGTCCTGAGACACAGACATGGATTCAACTGGTCAATGAATCAAAACACTCACACCAGAATCCAATCAAGCAAATTCCTTCAGGTAAATAATCCTCCACAATGCATTCCACTTGTGAACAACAAGAGGAGCAGCAASTGAGATTAGAATTGTCTTTTCTTTCTCTGAGGTTCAGTGAATCCCAGAAACATCCTTGGGAAGTTGTGCCTTGATTTTTCTCTGTGAAGAGAAATGCAGCTACAACAGAGAGTCCACCCAAGCAGGGAGAAGCAGGCAGGGAGTGGATTCATTGCAGCAGGGCCGTGTCTGAGGCTCTGGCTCTCAAACCTCATCCACTGGAGAACCACTTCTTGAAGCCTRCCTTGGCTGCCAGCCAACCTCCAGATTAAACCCCTGCTCCGAGCTGGGTTAATAACACACTAGAGTAAACAGTGCTGCATTATCCTCAGTGTTAGCTGCAAAACTAAGTGATATTTTTTTACAAGCTTTGCTGACTACACGGCTCAGTCCAGGAACAAGGACAAGCTACAGTTATAGATTAAAACTATTTCCACCCAGAAATCTGCAAAAATCCWGGATTTGTATTAGGGGAAAACTGCATCAGTGAAACTGTCAAKCCCCTAAGGATTTGGACTGATATCTAATCCAGGTGTAGCCAAATCTGATTTTTCCAAATTATCCTCAGTAATACTCTGCTCTGCAGAAGGTGTCCCTGSCCATGACAGGGGTTAGAATGAGATGATCAGCAAGATCCCTTCCAAACCAAACCATCCTTGGGTTCTATGATTAAAAAAAACACCCAAATACAGGTGCTAAACAGGAAAATGAGGTTCACTGCAGGTTCCTGAGCAGTTCTGGTGCCCACAGACACTGCACCCATCCCTGCCTCGCTGGACCACAGGCTGCCTGGTCAGGCCTGCTTCCTTTTTCCCTCCCTCCATTTGCTTGTGAGCATAAATAAATATAAATACAGTATAAGCAGATGTTGTTGTCCCTGGAAACTAGGCTTGCTGGGCATGTTTCTGCTGAAACGGCTTCTTACTGGAAAATTAGGTTTTGATAAAAGTGTGTTTCTTTTCTTGCTTTTAATAAACAGAGCCTGCTTCATGTGCAGGCTCCAGGCTTTCTTTTTTTCCACTGGAAAACTAAACAATCTTGCACGGTTTCAGTTCTTCAAATGCCTGATCCTCAGCAAGGGCTGYGTTCCCCAAGAMCATCTGACGGGGGARYGAGGAGAAGAAATCTCAAAATGAAWGCACAAGGAAAGGCCAAAGCCCCCTGAGACAAAGTCTAACCCAGGCAAAAGGGCAAGGAGGGACCAGCACCCACTTTTGGGGTGCTGAGTCTGCTGCAACTCAACTTWAAGACAGTTTTTTGGGTGTTTAAACCCAAATACAGCCATCCTGATGGTTTTGAGTGGAAAAACATTGACTTTTTCCTGAAGGAAAATACTGGTGAGTACAAAGCAGAGGCTTTGAGTTTATGGTTGAATGAAGGGGAGAAAGGAACTTTTCTAAGCCAGTTCCACCAGATACTGAAGAGAAGCAAYAAGAGTGACCCCAGCTGATGAGACCTGGCCTCAGGGAAGAAAATTTTCCCCTTAGCAGAGAGCTGAGAGTGCCCCAAGGGCACTACCTGAGCCACAGGGCCCCTGCAGAGCCAAGGCTGGGAGTCTGGTCCACATTCCTAAAGAACACTTCTACTGCACTCCCAAAACTTCTACTGCACTCCCAAAACACTTTTAAACAAAAACACCTGTGTTGAACCAAACATTGATTTTCCCCCTCAATTTTCTCCATCACTCACAGAGCCACAGCAGTGCACACCCTGCATTTCTCACTCAGGAAGTGTTTTTTTGTCTGAGTTTCACAACTGAAATATTAGGATAATTTATTTACTCCCCACTCCTCCTAATAAACCTGCCAGCATCTCATCCCTTCAAGGCTCTCTGCAGTTATGCCTCTGGACCTGATAAATTATATTAAAGGGAAAATCAAAACAGAAAATGTTGACCTCAAGCCCAGCAGAGCTGGAGATGATCAAAACCCTCTGCATCTGATAAAGTCTACAGCTCAAACTTCTTGCAAAGCCTGACCCACTGGCTGTGCCATATTTACAGAGTAGTTCAACAATTAATTATATTSCCACAACACACGTGGGGGGCTGTTATGCTCAGTTTACCCCAAAAGGGCCTCTCTTGGCAATACTAAGTCTTCTGAAAGTAACTAAAGCCAGCAGCGCATGAAAAAGATTTACAGTTTCACACAACAGTGAAAAGAACATTTTCCCCATCAAGACAACATTATCCTGGTGCCACTCAAGCCACGAGGAGACTCTTGAATTTTCTCATCCCAGGTTGAGGGATCTGACTCATGCCAAGGAAGGGAAGGGAAAACTACTGAGGGTGCTCTAATGAAAATATGCTTTTCTCAGGAGCAAGTCTGCAAGGGGCTACGAGGGGCTGGGAGGAAATGCCAAGCCATGACATGCTCCAGTGAATTCCAGCTCCTGGAAACTCCCAASATACACCAGAGTCAACTGACCCGACTCCTACTACAGCAAATTTCAGCCAAACCCAGCATTTTTACCTCCTCTCCTCCCCTTTGCTGTCATCAGGAGAGCTTAGAGAGAAAAAAAAAAAAATCTATTTTTTTATGTGCTTGTTAAGTATGATCTGCTAAATGTTCTATGCCAATGCATAAAGCTGCCTACTATGCTAATAGAATATTTAATTGACGTTTATTTGCTGACTAGTTATTTATGCTAACGTCATCCCTGCATAATTAATAGTCTGCTAAAGTCGACTTGAAAAGCACACATAAAACACTGCACTAAGAGTCATTTGCAGCATTTAAAATAAAGAAATCCTGCCATCTATTTACATTAGGCTAGTCTAAACTCACATTTGATGGAATAATAGGATAAAGATCGGGCAGAGATTTTAAGAAACAGCCCTGTATACTGCTTTAGAAACATCCACAGGCTTTGAGAGTGCAACCTGCCAAAGAAGATTTCCGAGTTTCATTTTACTTGGCTCGAGGGCCCAGTTCTTAGCTGATGTAAAACAGCATAAGCTCAGTGAATGCCTACTTATTTTCTCCAGCCTCAAGCTCTTAGGAAGTAATATTTCAGGTGAAAGTGCTAAACCAGGGCCAGATCTGCTCTCCATACCAGTAAAAAAGCAAAAGGAGAAGTTCATCCTGCCCATGTGATCCCTCTACCTGCAAGTACAATTTAATTTTTACCTTCTCTGGGATGAGATCACCAGGGGGAAGATGACTTCATTTAAAAAGACAAAAAAAAAAAAACAAACAACTATAACCATGACTGTATTTTCTGAAAGGGAATCTCTGAACACCCAGAAACATCATCTCTGATCTCTGTGTCCCTCTTTTGAGAACCCATGGACAAGTTTTGCATTCAGCAAGGCAGCTCCAAAAACGATGCTGAAAGCCAAGGGTATGGGCCACATCGCCACCACCCTGAGCTGTGACCCCAAAAAAAGCCTTCTGCATGCCTTGGAGTGACATCAAACCCACACCTGCAACACAGCAGACCATCTTGTGGCCATTCAGAATCACCCTGCTGTAAATTTCACCAAGGCCAACCAGATTCATTTCTCCCCTCCTTTACACTGCTGACCTCAAAGAGCAGGATTTTCCTCTGTGATAGATTCACATGATAATATATAAAACCAACCAAACAAAAACAAGCAGAAGTTGTAATTTGAAGGTAACTCAGTATGCCCTGGCACAAGTTTTATCTCCCTTTTCAACCATATCCTGCCCAGAATCTGACCCAGCACTTGGAATCACAGTGAAATTTCCCTCCTTTGGCCTTAATCTCACCTGAGAGCCACATGAAAACCTGTCTCAAATACTGACCAAATGATGGTGTTTGCCTTCACAGAAAGCCTGGGCAGGCAAAATGCTTGAAGTCTTCCCCTCTTAATGGTATATTTGATGACTAAACTTTGTCAAGCTCAGCACCATGGAAGAGAAGGTTATTTCAACCCAGGATCAGACTTCTGAACTTTAATCCTCCTTGTATTGATGCAAGAGGGAAGTAAAAGCTGCTTTCCCACACAGAATCACAGTGGGATTGATCTTCTTGGTCACCAAYCCCAGGTACACCCACTGTTCAGAGGTTTCCCCATTTGCACCAGCCCACRACAAAACCAAAATATAGACCTGGTTCTCTCCCTGCTGTGTTTCTTTCCATCTCCACAGACTCCAGCTCACAGATCTGCACACAGAAATGCCCTGTSAGGAGCATCAAAGCAGAGCCACTGCTGCAACTCCAAGTGCACAAAACAATCCCCTCATCCGGTGTCTTTAGCTCYTTCCAGGATGCATTACAACAGTGCCAGGGGAGCCTGGGCTCTGTCAGCTCAGCTGGAAATCTGCAATCTGTACAAAAACCCCCTGAGTGTCAATCACAGGATGTCCCTGCTCTTTCACAATGCATAATTTAGCTACTACACTTGTCAGGTTCTCCACGCCCGATGGTGGATGTGGCCATGAACTCAACTGTCACCAGCAGAGGAAAACAGCACGTGGAAATGAACAGGCTAAAGAACACCTCTTTTCCTTTCACTAGTCAGCAAAGCTTTTAGTTAAAAATTAGCTTAATTTTTTAATGCTCAGTGGGTAAAAGGTATGAAGGATGCTCAGTCCAAGGGATGAAGGATGGTGACAAACAGCTACACTTAGAGGAGGAAGAGAGTTTTGGGTAAGACATAGGAGGGGATAAATTCTACCCCTATTACCATTCAGGCTGATACAATGGGGAAATTTTAACTAACTGGTGGAAAATCTACCTTACATCCCACCCTCACAGTGCAGGAAACAAAGGCTCCCACACCACCACAGCCCTGCCACTGCCAGGGAACTCTGCAGCAGGCTGCCCTRCCTCACATGAATTACAAGTGCTGAAGGGCCTTGTAAGGAAGGATGAAAATTTCACACTCAGCTACATCAGGCTGTAGTTACCCACTGCTTACACCACAGCTAATATGCAATAAAGAAGAAATCTCTGTCCCAGGACGTGACATTAGAGCTGATCAGTGCCAAAGCTACAGACCATAAGGACAGCTTCACACTTGCCTCAGCTAGTTCATGAATAAACATCCAATTCATTCAAATGAGCTCTATATTAACTAATTTAAATAATTTTCATTTTGCTTTGAATGGTAAACAGATCTATTCTGCCAGGATAGTTGAGTTTGCAATTCAAATTACACACCGATTTGTAATGAGAAAAATATAATTAATGGRAGAGCTTGAAGTAACTACAGTTTTACTCCTTTGATTTCCTGTGTAGGAGGGGGTTGGAGCATGAAGCTCACAGGCACARGTGCACTCACATCATCCTGCCATAAACCAAGACATTTTATTGCCACCTCAGGTATTCCTGGTCTGGTGACTGCACCATCACGTCACAGSAGGACAGAACATGACTTGACATTTTACTCACAGGCCACAGGCACCATGATGCAACTAATGTCACCCCATAAATAACGCTGCAGCAGTCTGCAAATTAATCAACTTCCTTCCATTTGGATCATAAACTACAATTATTTGGCAGCRGCCTCTTAAAAGCTCTGTGTGTGCTGGACTTTAAATCAAGTTCTATTGATCTGCTGAACTGAGCCAGCCCATTTTGTTGCATCTCTCTCCCATCTAATGAAATTCTTTGTCCCATCACTCCACCGTTCTTGTCTGGCAGCACATTTACGAGATGAGCACCCATCAGTCCAACCTGACTCGTGAGCAGAAACAAAGCATTGTCCCAGTGCTGCCATCCTGGCTGTTAAACAAGTCCATTCTGGCAACTCTGCTTTTTAACCAAGGCCTTCAGCTCCTGATTAAAATCACAGCCTAARGACAGACAAGCAGCCCCAGCCATGCTGTAGCCAACAGATACAGCCACTGTAATCAAGATATGCAYAACTGATGCCTTCACAACTGGGTCTGTGCAGTTTAAAGCTGATTTTTGTTTCTCCTGAAAGTCTGACAAAAAAATAAAGAGGTTTAAAAAAACCTCCACAGAGTTCATAGAGAACATCAGTTTCTCCTTTACCAATGCKTAGGTCCTATGATTCTTTAAGTCCTGAAGGCTGAGATCCTCTTGGGCATTTTAGATGCCTCATTCCAAAATATGAGCCAAGCTCTTAAAATGCTTAAATATCTTTTGGAATAACAACCCATGCATTTAATTTCTTCTTTTTGAAAATTATATTCTGACATATTCAACAAAGTTCATTCACTGAAAACCAGAGTGGGAGGGGGAAAATAAACAAAAAAAGCCCCAAACTAACAGGGCAGCTGCCCACATTCAACCCCCTGGTGTCCAGTTACATCACCCACCAGAGAAAAAGGGATGMAGGGCACACTGAACACTTGCAGTCACTCAAGCAAGGCAATTCACAGAGTGGCCATGACCCAAAGGGCAAATTCCAACAGATKCATGAAAAGCAGTTGCCTCAGGTTATAAGGGAATTGTTATTTTCTATTATGACATTCAGTAAATTCTCTTACCCCCCTGACCCTCACTTTTAGTGAGATTTAGAGATTTAGTCTGTAGCACTGTACACCTTTCTGGTAACACTGATTGTAATCCACATAATAAAATGCAGTTTAAGAGGCCAATAAAATAAAACATCTCACCCCTCTCACATCAGCTTGATTTACTGGTACCAAGCCAAGAGATTTCTCAGCCGTATTTATCTTCAAGACTTTTTTTTTCTTTTTTTTTTTTTTTTAAGCAATCAATCTTGTGTTTATTCAAAACACACAGACCAGAACAAAAAAGACAAGTTTAGCTCACAGCTGGGCACATGCAAGGCAGGAATGTCAGCTTTGATTCAAAGACTGTGTGRACAGCTCACTTCAGGAGGAAGTCAGGAACACTCACTCCAGGAGAATTCCCATGGCACACAGCTGGCACATGCACTGCTCCCAGTGGCCACACAGCAGAAAGGGAAAGAGTAACTGCAGCAGCAGAGCCCTTAAATGAGACTTTTCTTAAATGTATGCACAAGCTGGAGGCTGAATATTCATGTCTTCTTCCCTTGATGCAGAATAAATGGGATATATGGCAGGAATACTTAGGAGCAACACTGACAATATGCCTCTGCTTGGAGCAATGTAGTAGCAAGGATACACCACAGCTGCTCTGTTGATGCACATAGCCTATATATACATATATATATATAGTTATATTCAAATACCTTGGGGATCAAATTGTATTATTAACAAACTGCTCCACATGGGCCACTCAAGAATCCACAAAACTTCCATTCAGCTTTTGTGCACCTAAGAGCTGCCAATCAGGACATGCCCTAACCAACAATGACCAAATTCTGCAATCTTTAATCATGTGGATCTACCATTGGAATTATGAGCTGCCAGAGTCTGGGTGATGGAAGGTTTTAAATTTTCAGGGCAAAACAATTTTGAGTGCAAAGTCAGCTTCTGATTTTGGTTACACCCAAGCTGATCTTGCTTATTTTAGTTTGTTCTCACTCTTGAATTTCACCCCTCCTTTCCACAAGAACAGGACTTCTCCCTGAAGTGAAAATCACAGCATTACAGCTCAGCAGTAAAAAGACATTTCCCTATGGAAGRGCCTTCTGTCGTCACCAACTAGGGCAAAAACTCCTTTGCTGGWGGCTGACTGGCAAACTGAATCCTGTGGGGACACGACCCTGCCCATATCACCCAACACCAGCTGAGGACCAGTTGTATCCATCCCATGTGGCATTCACATTCTCTGAAAAATCCCRTGCCCAAGGATTTCTCTCCTGGGAAGCTGAGAAGCCTCAGAGAAAAAGGGAAACAATTCTTATCTCATTTGCTTCTCCWGTGTTTTGCTTGTCTGGAATGTGTTTGGAGATTGTTTACCCACAGGTGATTGCTTCATTGGATTCTGGTGTGAGTTGTTTTCACTCTTTGGCCAATCAGTGTTGGGGCTCTGGAAGGAGTCACGAGTTTTCATTATTATCTTTTAGCATTGTGTAAGTATCCTTTCTGCATTCCTTAGTATAGTATATCTTAGTATTCTTTAATATAGTATAATAAAGTAATAAATCAGCCTTCTGAGAACACAGAGTTCTCAGATTCATCACGGAGTCAGACTCATCACTCCTCCCTTCATCGGCGCACCCCYCAAACACAACAATCCCAGACCAAGCAGAAACCTGGAGCCCAACACCAGAGCACGACCCCAACAAAGCGGGCAGAACTCACCCTCTGGGGGCATCAGGACCTTGTTGTTCTGTGTGCACCAGCCCACGGGGTGCAGGTCTGCTGTCATCACGTCACACCAGAAGTCGGCCCTGCGGTCGTCGCCGTAGCCGCAGTAGCGCAGCAGCAGCAGCTGCCCGCACGTGGTGATGATGGTSGCCACCCAGTACGTGTCTGGGCTGCTCTTGTTGGCCACCTCCAGCTTCATCCCTGGCTGGAAGCTGCTCTGAAGGCTGATTTCAACCTTGCAAAAGGAGAAAGGGAATGGTGTTAACTTTTTCTGCTTGGTAGGGAGATCCCCTCACCTCCRCTCCCCTGGGAATGCTGCCCTTAAAGAGCAGGCCTGGGATAGGACTTGAGCTGATTGTGCTTCTTAATCCAACCACCTCCTTCTCCATCTGTCTGGGCAGTTCCATCCCTACTTCACTGGCTCATATCCCATCATGCAAGTCCCACAGGCTCTGAAGTGCAGGAGTGGTGCCTTCAGGTGTACAACATCCAAGAGAGGACTGGCACTCATCTTCAACCCCTAAATGTCACTAATGCCTTGGATACAGCCAGCATAACTCAAATGAAGTTTCATTTCCCACATGCAGGAGTGATACCTTCAGGTGTACTACATCCAAGAGAGGACTGGCACTCATTTCAACCCCTAAATGTCCCCAATGCCTTGAATACAGTCAGCCTAACTCCAATGAAGCTTCATTTCCCACTGCACAGCTCCACCAGGCACATCACAGGGCACAGAAAGGCAGGTATGGAGCACCTCTAGGAGTTAYGCCCAACTACAGTATTTAGTCACATCACAACACTGAAGCACCTCTAGGGGCTTGACAAGCATCAAGGGGTGAATGCTGTACCAGGCAGACCAAGGAGAGAATTTCCTCTGCACCCATCCTCAGCAGCTCAAGCCTCAACCAATTCCCCCATGGAAAACAAGGTATGACCTGTCACTGAAAAAAGTAAATTCTCTGGGTCACTGTCCTCCACCTGATGGAGATGTCACTTCCACTCATCTCAGCAGTGACAGGTCACCTGTAACGTGCCTGAGGACACTGGAGATGCCAGTGCATCTCCTTTGGGACACTGCTGATGAACACCAGGGCCTGGTGCAGCACAACCTGTGTTCCAAGCACCAGTGGGATGCCTCTAGCTGTCGCTGATAAAGAGGAGGTGGATGCCAGTGCACTGGTCAGGTGCCAGCCTTGTCTTCACAAAACCATCCAAAATGTAACCTGTRACTCCTCAGGAGACATTTAAYGACAGGCTGTCACAGYTTTCTTAGAACCTTATCAGCTACTGAATGCAGAGGGATTATAACTCTAGGTAAACTTGTCTTCTCTGATTGACTTCCAATTGAAATTGAAGTTTTTAAATGACTCTTTTATTTATAAAGACAAATATAGCATGGTCTACTTGCTCAACTGAGGATTTCAGGATTTCACAGATGTGGGGATGCCAAGCTGCCCTGAAAACTCCTCTGGTCCATCAGCAGTAATCCCTCACCCATCCAGCTTCTGACCCCAGGGCTGCCCAGCCAAACCCATTTATCATCTGCACTCCCTGTGCCTTTCCTGGTGTGGGCACTTCCAGCAGAATCAATGCCCAGAGGCACAGAACCACTGAGAGGGACCTRTGGACATGGTCTGACACTGAGGGTGACCTGTGACATGCCCTGCTTCACTCAGTGCCAAACCAGGACCTCAGAGATGCTCAGAGTCCTCACAAATAATCCAGGGTACAGACTGGCCCATGTCCCAGTACAAACTGGATCTCCTGGCCTCCTCCCAGTACAGAACTGCAGCTGCAGCTCAAAGCACCTGAGCCTGATGCCTGTCACAGACATCTTTTATGAAAAATCCTTTCCTTAGGATTTTTTTCTCCTGAGAAGCTGAGAGGCCTCAGGAACAAAATGTAAACAATGYTTATCTGCTGCTGTGGAATGCAACAGGTGCATCTGTGATTGGRCCATGTTGGTTGTTTCTAATTAATGGCCAATCACAGTCAGCTGGCTCAGACTCTCTATCCAAGCCACAAGCCTTTGTTATCATTCTTTCTTTTTCTATTCTTAGCTAGCCTTCTGATGAAATCCTTTCTTCTATTCTTTTAGTATAAATTTAATATAATATAATAAGAAAATAATAAATCAGCCTTCTGAAACATGGAGTCAGATCCTCATCTCTTCCCTCATCCCAAGACCCCTGTGAGCACGGTCACAGATGCCTGCAGAGAGTGATTCATTTACTGGTTTTGGGGGTTTTTCTGAGCCCTGTGCTCACCATAAGACCAGCAAGGTACTCTGGAAGCCAACAGACTTCTGACTGGAAATCYCATCAAGAGGAGAATCAGACAGACAGATAATACAATCTCCTCCAACAGCTTTTGGCCAGATTTTTGAGGATCAAGGTTCAGGTTGTGAAACAGTCACCAAGGGCTGCTCCCAGCACCAATCTGTCCCACACTGACACTCCCAGGATGGAGGTGCTGACACACTGCAGTCAGCAGGATGAGCAGGATGAGCAGGGCATCTCCTCACAACTGAAGACATCTTTAAGGGCTTGATGAAGCACTAAACTTTCTCCTTTGAGCCTGGAGCAGAAATCTGGGACAAGATGCTCTCTCCAAGCAGCTGCTGGATCAAGAATGAGCTCCACAATAAGCACTGCCCTGCAAATCTCCAGTATAGAGAATTTGGTCCTTCATCCTGCAATGCTCTGGGTTAACTGTTGTTAAAATGAAAGCAAAACAGGGAATAGAGGACTCTTCTGGTTTTCAGACTAGATAAAGAGAGTTTTTTCACCCCTGCAGCTCCTTTAGCCCTACAAAACAAGCCACAAATTATCTGGAGACAAAGGTGGTTGGACCAGAGGTGCCCTCAGATGCTGCTGGTGCTAACACAGAGCAGAGCACAGACCTGTCACTACCACAGGTTCTTAGAACCTTATCAGCTACTGAATCACAGGGATTTAACTCTAGGTAAGCTTGTCTCTGATAGATTTCCAATTGAAATGGCAGTTTTAAATGACTCTTTATTATAAAAACAAATATAACATGGTCTACTTGCTCAACTGAGGATTGGTCTACTTGCTCAACCACAAAATCACCTGGAGACAAAGGTGGTTTGGACCAGGTGATCTCCAAAGGTGCCCTCAAATGCATTTTGTGGGTATAGAGAATTATGGTCCTTCATCCTGCAATGCTCTGGGTTAACTGTTGTTAAAATGAAAGCAAAACAGGAATAGAGACTGACTGGTTTTTCAGATTAGTAAAAGAGGTTTTTTTCATCCCTGCAGCTCTTTAGCCCTACAAAAACAGCCAAAAAATATCTGGAGACAAAGGTGGTTGGACCAGAGGTGCCCTCAGATGCTGCTGGTGCTAACACAGAGCAGAGCACAGACCTGTCACTACACAGCTGCCTGCTGCCCCATGTTCTCCAGGAAAAGTTCCACCTGCCAACCCCTGCTCCCCACACTCCTGAGACAGCACCTCCAGGCAGCAGAGATGGTTTCCTATGGGCCACACTGAACTCTGGTGCTCAGGGACTCTGCCAGGCAGTAAATCAGGCATTAAAAGGAGTTTTGGAGAACAACAACACTCCTGTGAGATTCATCTCTGCAGGCTGCCATGGACAACAATGAATGAAAAGGGAAAAACAGGTGAAGAGAAAAAAAAAAATTAGTGCATTAGAAGCAAAAGGAGAGCAACACAAACCCCTCAAAATGGAAAATTTGATGCAAAGGCAGAGGATAAGGGAGTGGCACAGACACAGAACTGCAATCTCTGACTGCAAACACACCAAGGTCACCTCACACCAGCTGGGGGCTAMTCCCACTCAGGCTGTCACATGTGTGGAGGGACAATTTCTCCCCAAAATGGGAAGATTTCACTTTCAGTTCTCCAGGGAGCCCCTGAAAACCACAAGAGGGAACGTGTCCATCACCCCCAGGGCTCAGAGGGAGCACATACATGTTTGAAGGAGGTGTGGGGAGCAGCACTGGCTCCTGTTTCCTCCAGGAACTCGTCCCAGTTGAAGTCTGCATCCTCAATGCTGGAGCCCTCCTCATCTGTTCAAGAGAAGAAAAAAAAAATAAATTAAAAAATGAGAGAAAGAAAAGCAGCCTAAAACACAGCCAAAGAAGGCAAAAGTTGTGTCAAAGAGTTCAGGGTGAGAATAGCAACCAGTATAAACATCAACAGAAGGGAAAACAGAAAGCTTGCTTTAAGGATCTGTGTTCTGACCAGCCCTTGCTATGAATTCAGCAGACTCTGGGCTTTTAGCAGCCAACACTGAGACCAGAAATGACTCTGCTTCCATGGCAGTGGGGGCACAAAGCTGTCACACGCTGCAAGAGGCACTTGGGCTCTCTAATTTTGCATTTGGTGCCTCGCAGGCTGTGAGGGAGGTGGCTGCCTGCCCACYTCACTGGTGCAATGTCCTTGTGCCCTCACAGTGCTCCCCCAGCCCTGGTGGTTACAGCACTGCCACAGGGGTAAATCACAAGATGCTTCTGTTGGCTGAGCCCTGTGTGGACCAAACACCAACCCTTGGGGTGAGCGAGACCCATGCTCACTCCTGCCACCCCTTCTTCTCCTTCCTCAGCATCACTGCACCCATAAATCTCAGATAAACCCCTTCCATAAGCTACAGCTGCTTTCCCCAAGCCTCACTAGACCCCTACTGCCTTCTTATCCCTGCTCCCCTTCAGATTTGGGGCTCTGTGTCCTCTCTCCCCCATCCACACCCCTGCCCCACAGCAAGGGCTGGACATGACTGCTTTTTATTTTCTTCCTTTCTAACCACACTGAGGCAGAGCCAAGGCCCCAAACCATCTCTGAAACTCACCCAGCAATAATTAAAAATAAATCTTCTTTCCCTTACAGAAAATCAGCCAAATCTGATTGTTTTCAGCTTGTTCCCAAGCAATCTTGCYAGCCCAGTTTCATCCCCAGAGCAAAAATATTTACAGTCTGGCAATGAGCTCTTTGCAATAAGCATTTATCAGGCAAACTCTGCAAGACCCTTTACCTGCCCCAGCATTCATCAGTGTGGTCATGATGTAATTAAAGTGACTCATGACAAACTGAATTAAGAACCCTCCCCAGACAGTTTTATGAAGAAAAAGGCWAGGTTAATTTATTGCAATTATTGCTACAAGTCTCCAGTTTCCAGGACCAGAGAAAATGATGTTGTGCAAGGGGAAATCTCTCATTATTAAAAGGGGAAGACACAGTTTTTTATTTGCTGCCTGTGGCACCAGACCCATGTAGGTGAGGGGGAAAAAAAGGGGAACAGAAGAGGGTTTTTGAGAGGGTAAAGATGTGTCTGGGAGTTCAA
The DNA here is from genome assembly GCA_002167245.1 of Sporophila hypoxantha. Lineage (NCBI taxonomy): Eukaryota > Metazoa > Chordata > Aves > Passeriformes > Thraupidae > Sporophila > Sporophila hypoxantha. The sequence goes on from NDFG01000539.1 coordinate 621,512, forward strand.
GGCTGAGCTGTCAACACTATTAAACACTTGCATGCTGCTGTCACAAACAACTTTTATAAAAAATCCTTTCCTTAGGATTTTTTCCTCCTGAGAAGCTGAGAGGCTTCAGGAACAAAATGTAAACAATGGTTATCTGCTGCTGTGGAATGCAACAGGTGGATTTGTGATTAGCTCATGTTAGATGTTTGCAATTAATGGCCAATCACAGCCCAGCTGGTTCGGCCCTCTGTCCGAGCCACAAACCTTTTATATTCATTCTTTTCTACTCTTAGCTTAGCTAGCCTTCTCACATGAAACCTTTTCTTCTATTCTTTTAGTGTAGTTTTAATGTAATATATATCATGAAATAATAAATCAAGCCTTCTGAAACATGGAGTCAAATCCTTGTCTCTCCCCTCATCCTCAGACCCCTGTGAACACGGTCACAAGCTGCTGCATCAAGTCTGACTCCTTGCCCTAAACTCAAATCATCTTCTTAAATATGGAGATGCAAATCAACATTTACTCCAGTGATAAAGAGGCTACCAGATGACTCTTCAACTCAGCAACAAATAACCCAATTCCATGATTACAATCCAAAAATAGACAAATTCATGGCAGAATAAAGAATGGGCTTTGTTTTGATTTTTTGCAATCACTGCAAAAACCTCCAGGCTCAGAAGCTGGCTCTACTTGAGATATCTGACCCAGAATGAGGGGTTTGTTCAACCCTGACTGAATGATAAGCCACAACTTAACCACAAGGTAGGAACTMGGTGGAAAAATTCTGTGTCATGCAGGCAGGCAATTTAGATGAACAGGGATATTTTTCAGCRTTCATGCCTGCAACCCTGCAGAGTTAATGTTACAGAGAAGAGCTGTGTGCAGAGATTGCAYAGGCTGAGCCTCTAAAACCAAGTCCATGAGGGGATGGGCAGACATGATTATCCATTCCAGGCTTAAAATTGCTTAAGCAACTRTTTAACCTGAGCACAACCCACCAAAGGTCAGAAGAACCTGACATGAAAAGCTTGAAGTGCATCATGCCCTGTGCCTCATCTCTCCCTGCTGCCTGTGCCCGTGGGGTTAGGATGGGCTGTCCCAACAATCCCAAGGGCATCTCCACCTCAGGACATGGCCAGGACACCTGGAACAGGCTGCCCAGGGCAGTGGGGGAGTCACCATCCCTGGATTTAAAGGACACAGGGATGTGGCACTCGGGGACATGGCTTAGGGTGTGCTCTTGGCAGTGCTGGGGGAATGACTGGACCCAAAGCTCTCAGAAGTCTCTTCCAACCCAAATAATTCTGTGATTCTGTGACCTCCAGGATCATCCCCTGTGCCTCATCTCTCCCTGCTGCCTGTGCCTGTGGGGTTGGGATGGGCTGTCCCAACAATCCCAAGGGCATCTCCACCTCAGGACATGGCCAGGACATTTGGAACAGGCTGCCCAGGACAGTGGAGGAGTCACCATCCCTGGATTTAAAAGACACAGAGATGTGGCACTTGGGGACATGGCTTAGGGTGTGCTCTTGGCAGTGCTGGGGGAATGGCTGGACCCAAAGCTCTCAGAAGTCTCTTCCAACCTAAATAATGCTGTGATTCTATGAGTTCAGGTCAGCCCTGGGCTCTCTGCTCTCCTGGTCAGGCACTTCCATGTCAGAGCATTTCCCTCTCCCTCAGCCCAGGATGCTCTCTGTMTACTGTCAGTTTTTATTCCTGTTTTTGCTCTAAATTCCTGTGTGAGTCTCTCCTTCAGCATGTATCTCCTTTTCTCCAGCCTTCCTCAGCAGCCTTACAGCAAAGATTCACTGCACAGAGGTTTTCAGCCAGTCCAGTGCATCACCCCCAGCCCTTGCAAGGAGCAATGTCTCCAGGCAGGTCAGAGTCTTCTCCAGAATTTGGCAAAAGCTTTTTAACAAATAGAACTAGATGCTAGTTATGGATGCACCAAGTCCTTCACAACCTTATTAACCATGACTGTCGCAAACATCTTTTATGAAAAATCCTTTCCTTAGGATTTTTCCTCCTGAGAAGCTGAGAAGCCTCAGGAACAAAATGTAAACATTGATTATCTGCTGCTGTGGAATGCAACAGGTGCATCTGTGATTGGTCCATGTTGGTTGTTTCTAATTAATGGCCAATCACAGCCCAGATGGCTCGGAAAGAGAGTCCAAGACAGAGCCTTTGTTATCATTCTTTGTTATTCTATTCTTAGCCAGCCTTCTGATGAAATCCTTTCTTCTATTCTTTTAGTATAGTTTTAATATAATATATATCATAAAATAATAAATCAGCCTTCTGAAACATGGAGTCAGATCCTCATCTCTTCCCTCATCCTCAGACCCCTGTGAACACCGTCACACCTGACCTGCTCTGCCACAGGCCAGCACAGAGACTCTGGCAGGTTCTTTCACATGCTGCCCAGAAAAACTCACACCACCACTTGCTGAATAAAATCCCACCCAGATCTCTCCTTTCTAAACCCAAATAAAGAGGTTTTTTTAAGGCCCAGAGGCAAGGCAGAGTGAGAGCTGCAGCCTTCCCTCCCTGTCAGCTCGTTCCTCTCTGACACATCACCAGCCTGGCTCCTCCACCGTGTTTTATCTGCAGACTTTATCAGGAAATTACTTTTACAAGGTCTGTAAAAATAATGTCAGAGTACTCATTTATCACAGCATCACTGGTTTATTTTGCTTCATTTCACCACAAGGGATTCTGAAGGGACTGTATGTTTTCTAAAATGGTTTTTCAATGGACTTGGRTCCCTGCTGGAATTCTGGCAGAGCAGACACAGAGTGGCACAGGGATGGGACCGGCCCAAAGGACCCAATATCACCCACACATGCAACAGGGCTGCACACAAATCTCCTCATCCATCACAAAAAAACCCAACTGCTGAGGAGCACAGGACACCCTGAAAGGTSATAAATCTGCCATTAAACCTGTTTTACATACCAGCTCCCTTTCCAATTATTGGTACTTAGGTCCAGAGCTTTTTCTTAATGAAAGAGTCAAGGCTGGCTGCTTTACAATACGGTGATGTATAAACAAGCCCAGGATGACAAATAAAATCAACAAGTCATTATCTGAGAGCCTCTCAATGGCTTTAAAGTGCTCATGCATTGACATTATAAAAATGCAACTGTTCCAGCTGCTAACAGCCCCCTGGAATGTTCAGCTATGGAAAAGAAAAGCAATAAAAGACCCAAACCCCGTGGCTCCATAAACACTGATTTTTAATTTTTTTTTCTCTCAGGCTTCACTGTAGGAGAAAGTATTTAAGGCAAATTGCTTAGACATCTTATTTATAGCACCTAGATACACATACATGACTTTTTGAGTGAACAGAGCACTGAAATGCTCCCACAACAGGTGTGGGGAGACACACAGACACCTGATCAACCACAAACCTCTGGCACAGCCTTGGGAGAGCCATCAAAATCCTTGTCCCCACCAAAATTTAGGCATTGCAGGCCAGTTCTCCTCATTCCCAAAAKAATGTCTATGGCTGGCCAACTGAATCTCACCTTAGAGACTCCTATCTCTCAAAATAGAAAAAAACAGATCCAGTGGGGACCAGCCCAGCCCAGATGTGTCCACTCTGGAAATCCAAGGATCTGGTGTCCAAGGAAACAGGAAAACCACTGAGCTGCCACAGAAATGAGGAAACTGAAGGCTGAGTGGCCAAATTTGTGACCTGCTGAGGGAGAAGCAGGGAAAAGCTTGGCTTCAGAAAGAAAGTAGGTTAAGTCTAGCCATAATGTACTTTTCCATCATATGACACAGTCTCCTCCTGCTYAGGCTGGATGGGGGAAGTTAAAGCACCTGATTCCATCAGAAATCACCAGAATGCAGCATTTACTTTTCTGCACCTACCACCCAAATTTAGCACAGCAGATCCTCACACCTTCAGGAGCCCATCCCAGAGCATTACAAAGCATCCACTCATGAGCACAAGGACAACATGAGACCAGCTCTCCTCAGTGTTTGTGAAACCCCCTCACCTGAAGCACTCCAAAAATAGGGAAGGAAATGAGGGGGAAGGTCAAAACAAAGGAGAAATGCAGTAAATTTATCTACATCCACTGTTCTGGAGTGGATGTAGATTYTTATTGGGATTAGGCTGATTAAGAAGGAGGTTTTGACTGTGTTTGTAATTGTGTTGGGGGTGTTCTTGAGGTTGTTGGATAGAAGTGGAAATAGGATATTTTCTGAATATTTGTTCTGTCTCTCTTTACCACAAAACTTCATCTGAATAAAAAATGCTGGGGAAGCTGGCAGAACACAACGTGAAACCTTGGGAAAGGTCTTCCATGGCTGTCTGTTTAAATTTTGAATAGCTGATACTGCAGATGAGGTCCAGAAGAGGAAAAGCTCCCATTTCCCATCAATCATAGGACACAGTCCATTCCTTAAGACCCAAAAAAGGGCTTGGAGCTGTACAACCATTCCCAGTGCCTCCCAGCTCTATCTGTGAGGAGCTGCAGCACTGAGGAGTGTAGCAGCTCACCTCTGGAAACCCAGGGCACAGGGAATATTTCTCTGRCTGCTCTGGGGTGCCCTGACCCCCAGGGCAGCACTGACTGTGACCCTCATTCATGGAGAAAGTTTCCCAGACTTCAAGACAGACTGGAATCCACAAAAGTGTGAAATAGATTATAGAGAGCAGTGTAGGTGTGTCACTTGGTGGGAAATTTAGGTTTTGGGATTTTTAGTATGTTGTGGATGGAAGCAAGATGGAGAACACAGGGTGTAGTCCTGGGTTTCTTCTTCATGCTTCTTCTTCCTTCTTCTTCATGGGTTTGGGTGGCATTTTGTAATTGGGCAGAAAAGTCCCCATTGCAGCTCTGTGGGATCAGTTATTGGGTTAAAAGGGAAAATAATCCAGGTGTCAGTTCTTCATTGGATAGTTTAGTCTTAAAAGACCTTGTAACAAGAGATTGTTGGCCATTTTGTGCCTTGTAATGAAAAGCTGCTGAACTCACAGTAGTGAGACTGTTTTACTGATAAGAAATAATAAACACCTGAGTGTGAACATGAACTGCCATCTCAATGCCTTCAGTCCAGACCCAGAGACACCCACAGCTGGGACCCCCACACTCACCTGAATCAAAGTGCTCCCCATCACCATTGGCTGGGCTGGGATCCTTCTCTGGGGAGAGCTGCTGGGTCTCTCTCATGCTGGCAATGAAGGATGCCCTCGTCTCCATGGCTCAGAGGAAGAGGCTTGGCCTTCCTAATTCATCCTGCAGCAAGGAGGACAAGCTACAAGGAAAATATAAAAAAAAAAAAAAAGCAATGAGTGATTTATTGTACACCAACCCATTCTCTCAGCCTTCCCCCATGGTTTTCATGTCACCCCATCTTGATATGGTTGAAAMGAAAGATCTCAGAGGTSTTTTACAACCTAAATAATTCTGTGACCCTTCCACCCTGCTCTTTTCTCCAGTCTGAAGCTGGGGTTGGATGAAAACCACAACAAAGGACTTTAGTGGCAATAGTATCATAAGAACAACAGCAAAATTAATTACAAGAGAAAATAAGGTAATAAATAGCATTCAGAGGCTTCACATCTCGAAGTTCCCTCCAGCTCACCAAGAGAGAGAGAGGGATGAGCCCACAAGGCAGCACAACCCATGCTAAAAAAACATCTCCACCAACTTCCAGCCATTTCAGCCCTTGATTTCAGCATTTTGATAACTAACACTGTGTGAGATACCTCTCACTCCATAAATATTTAAATTTCCAAAGGGGGAGATCTGTGATAATGAAACAGAGGAAACACTGAAGCAAAAATACTCATGAGAAAGAGACTGGAGTAACTCTAGAAAATAAAACTGAGCATGCAAAATGCAGATACCTTCATGAAATAGTCCTGGCTGCAACTGTTTATTGAGTGAGGACTGAGCTAAGGTAACTGTACCAGTTTTAACATGCAGGGCAGGAAATAGCAGCTGATTTTAAATTGAGTGTTGTTAGCAGAGGAGCTTCTTCTAGCAGGAGTGACCACAGTAAATTCAAAGTGGAATAAAACCACACAGAAACGAAAAACAGTATGAGGAAGGGCACAATGCTCAGATCTCACATGAGACTAAATGAGAACTGTATTTCCAGCCCCACTAAGCCACCAGACAAGCAACACCCCAAGAAACACCTTTAGGAGTAGATTAAAAACAACCCCAGAGTGAGCTTTTCAGTAAAACTCTGAGATGCTGATGAATTACGAGGTGTCAAAGGATGACTGAAAAAGAGAAACCAGAGCTGGGGTTATGGGCACAGAGGGAAGCAGCTAAAGCCAAGCAGGCAGCAGGGAAGGTGTGTGTCCAGAATATCTGATGGGGAGGACTGGTCCTGCTTATTTTATTAGAGGAGCCTCCAAATCCTGCATGACAAGAGAGGACTGTGCCAAATGCTCTGCAAAATGTGTGACTAAAAGTAGGAGAGAAGTTTACTGCCACAGGCCAGGCAAAGCAGGATGTAATAAGATTGTAAAAATAGATGGGATTTTTTCAACTTTTACTACTCTGGAGGCATATTCTAGAAGACTAGGTATGATGGTTATAAAATAGAAAGGAGGAGAGTGTTCTGCTGTGAATTTCTCACTCCCAGTTTTTAAAGCAGCTCCTATGGCAATTTAAAAGAAGAAATGGACGTGTGTGAGCAGTTATATCAGAACAGAAAAAGATCAGGAGCGTGTCAAGTGTCTGATATCCATCAGCTGGACTGTGGTGGAAATGTCTGCTGGAGCTGCAATTAAAARCTGCAAAAACCATGGGTGTTTCACAAAAAAATCATTGGTGAAAGCAAATTAACAAGGCAGGTGATTCAACCTCCACCAAAGGTTGTTCAGGCAAAGCTAGAAATTTTTGTTCCCCACCCCAAAGGAAGCTGCTAATGAAAGAAAAAAAGGAGTATTTTAAAAAAATGAAGATCATAACCCAGCTCAGAGCAATATGGTTGCTGGTCTCTTCACAGAGTGCTCAGCAAACTTGAAGTACTCCCCAAATATGACCCTCTTCCCACTGCCAGGACCACTCCAGCACTACATCTTTATTCTTTGTTGACACGAGACTTGCTAATGAATTAAGTGTATTATAGACTCTGAGTATTCTGAGTGCAGCTAACCTCAGAACATACACATCACTCATCCCCAGTGTATATTAAGTTTCAATTAGCCATGAAACTAGAAGCAGTCAGTTTACTGAAAGTCAAAAAAAAACCCCTTCTCCTTTGATAGAGACACTTCCATAAATATCATTAATAATAAATTAGCTAAGRATCAGGACTTTACATCAAGCTTGTTAAATGTGAGAGGAGGGGAGATGCCAGCTGAAGCTAAACCTTGAGGGGATGTGGCTGTTTTAATTTTTGCCTGGGACCAGACAGGGATGGAACATAACCTGCGTCTACAAAAAAAAAGTTCCAAGAATGGAGAGAAAAAGAGGTATCAATTTAAACACAACAAATCCATCATCTTAAAGAGAGCTCAGGGTTAACAATATAAATACCAAGAAGAAACATAATCCTCTCAGTATTGTAGTTAAATCTTGTGATGCTTCTATGATGCTGATAAAACAGAGTTATGAGCTGACAAAAAGCTGAAGGTGCCCAATCAGACAACAACAGTATTTGCTTTTTTTTTTTTCTTTACACAGCCAAGCCCCAAATCTGCCACCAGACCCATGACTCAAACCCCTGGATCATGGAATTTCCCATCAGAAATGGAAAGGGGATGGGCAAATCAGCAGGAACCTGCCTAAGGTGTCAGCAACACAACTGGGACCCATCCTCAGTGGCCCCATCTGGGACTGGCTTTGAGCCCACTTCAATTAAAAGGGGGAAACACAGAATCTCTGAGGCACATTCAGCAACATCATCAACATTTTTGGGGTTTTAAACTCTGTTTTAATGTGTTTTTTGCTTAAGCTATGGACAACTTACTGGTTTTGAAACGTCATGTTGAGAGCATCCATGTCCCAAGGAAACTGGATCTATTAGAGGCCATCCATGTCCCAAGGAAACTGGATCTATTAGAGGCCATTATTTGGTTTATTTTGGGAATAAAAAGTTTACCAGTTATGGTAGGAGTGCACTTCAGTATTTTCCCAACAGCATGTGACAACAAGACCAAACTCTTATGCAAACACCAGCCTCAAAACAGCGCTGAGCTTTAGTGTTGATATAACTAACCAGCAAAGAAAGCTGACACAGGGTATTAATTTTTCACTTCTTATTAATTGCTGCTAATTAACACTTCAAACAGACTCCCCAGCCATCCTGTTAACAGTAGCACACTGGCTGGCCTGCAATCACCAACATTACACCAGCAGCACACACCACTGTACTCCCAGTGAAACCCACTGGAAACCAAATCAAGGTTTGCCTGGGAACAAGGTGATGGGAAACAGCACCCAAAGAGGCTCAAGGTGACATTACACCAGGCAGGAGCACAAAGGAAAATCCTATGAAATGCATTTGAAAGAGCAGGGAGGGGGGAAATTCCCTGGTTTCAGATCCCTTGCTCATTGTTTCTGCACAGTGGTGGCTCAGGCTGAGCCGATTCTTCCCCCCACGCAGCTCCCATTCCCTTGGTATTTCATTCAGATCCAGGCTCTTAACTCACAGGCAGGAAAAGCCAGGCAATATAATGAAGAATCTCTTTTATTTCCTTCTTCCCACGGCTGTCAGTCTCAGCCCTGCCTTGTCATCTGTATCAATATTGGCTCTTTGTACAAGCACAGCATTGGCTTCCTCACACCATTTTACACTTCTCATCTCCTGTCAGCTCCATCCTGGTTTTTCTTCCTTTGGAGTGATCCTCTGTAGGGAGAGGTCCCTTACCCACACACAAATCAAGCACCCCTAGGGTTCTTCTTTAAAGGTACTCCCGAAAAAGTTATTTTCTCCCTCCAATGCACACTTGGTTAATCAGGATTGACACAAGGAAGACAAAAAAGATTCTGCATCCCTGAAACCTCAAGCCTGAACAGTGAACCAGGTGTGCCAATGTAATGCTGAGCCCTGAATGGTGGAGAAATAAATTTCACTGCTTTCCCAGTGATCAGGGATTGATTTTGGCCCCTCCAAAATCCAGCAAGAGGCACTGACTGGAGATGGTCCCACCTCTCAGCACGGTGACACCTGAGAGTGGCAGCAGGGTCAGAGAATCACAGAACATCCTGAGTTGGAAAGGACCCACCAGAACCATCAAAATCCACATCCTGGCCCTGCAAAACACAACRCCAACAATCCTACCARGTGCCTGAGTGTTGTCCAAACACTTTATGGTCTCTGTCAGGCTTGGTGCTGTGACCAATTCCCTGGGAGGCTGTTCCGTGCCCAGCCACTGTCATGGACATATTTTCTGAAACATCCTTGGCTAGGATTTTTTCTCCTGAGAAGCTGAGAAGCCTCAGAGGAAAAGAAAAACAATAATTATCTGCTGCTGTGGAATGCAACAGGTGCATCTTTGATTGGTCCATGTGAGTTGTTTCTACTCGATGACCAACTGCAGGTCTAGCTGTGTTGGGACTCTGAGCAGTCACAAGATTTTATTATCATTCTTTTCCATTCCTTTCTTTTCCTTCTGATTTCTTTTAGTATAGTTTTAGTATACTAAATATATAATTTTATTTTAATATATCATAAAATACATACTTTTATTTTAGTATAATATATAATAAAATATGTATAGTTTTTTCTATCTTTTATAATATATAATTATATAATTATATATAATTATATAATTATATATAATATATATAATATATAATTTTATTTTAATATAATATATCATAAAATAATAAATCAGCTTTCTGAAACATGGAGTTAAGATTCTCATCTCTTCCCTCATCCTGGGACCCCTGTGAACACCACCACAAACCACCCTCTGGGGGAAGAACCTTTTCCAAATACCCAGCCTAAACCAACCCAAGAGAAATCGCATCCAAAAGATGCTTTAATTTCAGACACCTGAAATTCAGATGAGATTAACAACCCTCAGGGGGTTCCTGCTCGTGCACAGCACCTGCTAATGTTTTAAATACCCAAATTTCCCAGCAGACAAGCTGCATCAGCCATAGGATGYTTTGGGTTGGAAGYGGCCATAAGGATCACCTGGTTCCAACCCTGGTGCCATGGGCAGGGACACCTTGCACTGGAGCAGTGAAGGGAGATGCTCAGATGCCAGGTGGTCCTGGTGCTGTTTGTGGAGCAGGATGAAGGGGATCTCATCCCTCTGGGACATGATTCAGGATGCACTGCCACAACACTCACACCCCTCAGCGTCTACACAATGCACTGGAAGCTCATTCAAAAGGGATATTGAACACACCAAGTAAAAGTTTCACCTCCTGGAAAAAGAGTTTGTCTTTCCTCTCAGACAAAGTACCAGTTGGAAACCTTTAAAGGACCTTTTCTTCCAAATTCCTGTGAGGGCTTTTTCATTATTTATTTGAGAGCTTCCCTCGCCCAAATGTTTTCACTTATATCAACTGACAATTTCTCTTTCATATTGAAGACCCCACAGGATTTTAATAAGGGAAATTTACTGCTTTGAACAGCTCTGTGTTGCACTCTGGGGTGGAAGAAACAAATCCCARGTACTCTGGAGAACCAGGAATGTTCACAATATTCAAATACATAAAAAACAGCTGAATGGGGAAAGAATATAATCTGTTTTCCATGTTCTTGGTGGATTGAAGAAGGCAGCTTGGTTGAAACTGCAGGGAGGGGACACGATTTGGGCAAGAGAAGAAATGACTTAGAATGAATTTGATCAAGAAGWGGGATACACTGTGGGAAGGGCACAGAACTCTGCTTTTTTGGAGGAGTCAGGATGCTAATGTGTCCAGAAACTGATCTGGGTAGAGTTAATCCTGCCCTGGGGTAAGGGATGGTCAGTCCCAGTCCCCTTCCAGTCCCCCTGCTCCAGCCACTCAACAGGGCTCATCTTCTGCTCTTGAAGTCAGCATTTGTGCAGTAGAGAAAATAAAAGAGTAAGCCTGGAGGGAAAACTTGTAAAAACAGGAAATTAGGGAACCACCAGAGCAGGGGTGGTCTGGATTGTCTATCTCAAAGCCAGAGAAGGAAAGGAACCAAACTTCTCTGAAGAAGGGATTGTGCAAGGTGGTGGCAGCTCCAGTAACTCAGCTGGTCCTGGCTCTCCTCCCTCCTTGCACTGGTGCCAAAAGCTTCACACTTGTGATGCCAACAGAGACAAACCAGTTCCACAAAGCAATTTTCTCATCCTCCCTACCTGGCACACTCCTGAGTGCGGGATACACACAGAGATAAGTGGTAGTAAGATAAGATAACAGAAAGTAAAATGAACCTAATTACAGACTGTTAACTTGTTTACAGCAAAAAGCCCTGCAGTATTAAGAAAAAAAAAAAAAAGAGAGAGAGATGACAGGCCAACACCCAGGCTTGGGTACACATTACCCTCTTAGCTGTCCTGTGTGTAAATAAAACCTAAGGACCTAGAGARYGACTSCAAACCAAAACCTACCACAAACTTSTCCAAGGATTACATCAAACCTCAAATAGTAAAGCACTTTTTCATTCAATTTTCCTTCTCCTGAGTGAGCTGGACATTTTACAAGCAGGGGCAAGGGGGCATTGCTGCCCCACCTGTACTCCTGCCACTGCCCTGGGAACCCTGGACATCCCCACCTTCAGCACCTCACAGAGCATGCATCCCAAGGACAGGGAGGTCACCTCACACCAATCCTTCCTGTTTCCAGCTGTTCTGTCACCTCACAGGTGTCTGCACCTCCTTCATGACTCAACAGGCAARTTCCATGATGCTGCCCCCCACTTTGGTAAAGCATTTCTACCCATGCTAAGCACCCAACATACACCAACTACATGGAAACATGGCATATTTAAATCTGGGCATCTTCTAAAGCCCTCAGCTGAAGCAGGGCTGTGAAGAAGATTGGGACAGTGTCCTTGATACCCTTTATAACAGGAAAAAGAACTGCAAGGAAGAAGCACAGCAACAACCACGTGCAACACTCTGTCCTCTTCCACCTCTGTGTTTGAAATGGAGCTGAAACCAGGAAGCCTTTGAGATGGATAACTTGAAGACACAGAGCTGCTTGATCATCCTGAGACACCTCTTCTTGTTAGGCAAAATCACAGAAGAGAGAGGAGTGGGCTGGAAAGGACCTTGAAGATCAGGGAGTTCCAGCCCCCACCAAGTGATGCTTATCACCTCAGAACAGCAGCCACATGGACCAAATTAATCAGTCAGACCCCCTGAGTGGCACCAATCAGCCCAGAGACAGAAGTCACCCAGCAGGAAACAAAAAACACTGTTTCCACAGACTTAATTTAGAGCCCAATTCAGAAGTCCCTCATCAACCAAACTCCCATTGTCCAGGGCAATCAGTTCTGCCTTTTATGTCTCTGCAGCAGTCAGAGTCGTTCTCAAAAAAGAAAAAAAAAATAAAAAAAGATGCAAACCAGAATCCAGGAAACATCTGACATCTGATTCCAACACTTTTTAGGAAAAAAAAAAAAAGACATTTTACATCTTGGCAGTGTTTGGTTCATTTAAACAGCACAGCTGATCAGCACTTGGGCTTAGTCCTACACACACTCACATCCCTGCGGGTGCTTCACATCCAGAAGCAGCTTCACTGACTGGCAGGATCTGCCAAAAAAAGGAAAATTTAAGAAGATCCAGCCCTCACAACCATCTCCAGCCACCCCAGAGCACAGCAGCAGGAAGAGCAGGACCATTCCCTTCTCCAAGCACATGGGAGGGCAGCCAGCAGAGCCCTGCCAAGGTCCATCCAGAACCAAACTGCACAAGACATTTTAACTCATAGACTCCTACAAGTCACATTTACAGGGCTAATTCCACCCCATTTSTCCAAGGTAAAACACACTGGATTCCCTTTCATGTGGAAATGAGAACTGCTGCAAAACATCCAGGTTTAATGRTCCACCACCATCCCAACAAAGCATCCTGGAGCCTGATCTTGCACTTGCTCTGAGCTCCCATGCCCAAAACACCTCCCAAGAAACAGTTAATCTTGGCTTTTTCCTGAACTTTCTTTAAAGATGTATTTCTGATGCACCTAGGAGAGTTATGGCTTTCTACCCAAAAGTCTCCACCAAGCACTTATGACCCTTTAAGGATCCTCAGCCTGTGGTTGTCCTGTCTGATCTCCTACACAGCAGGGGCAGGCAGAATGTCCCCTCCTGGATTTTAGGAGGGAATTCCACTTCCTTGCCAAGCAAATAAATGCAAGACTTTCTAATTAACTTTTATTCAAATWGGGTCTCAGATCTTTACCCAAGAAAAGATGGCTCTTTTGCTCAAGCCACCCAGAGATGCTAAGAGTATTAGTCATGYAAGCAGGAACTGGGAGTAAAAATAGCAAGGATTCTGCACATAATTTTTTTTAAGCCTCACACCTACTCAGAACTGATCCCTGGGTCAGCTGTCAAGAGCTGCTTGGTTTTAGGCTTTTTTTCTTTCTTTTTATTACTATTTTATTTTAGATCATCACTTCTGATTCATAGAAATGGGAGTAACTGTGAACACATTTTCCAAATCAGCCTTCACAAGAATGCTTTGTTGAGGTCTTACAAAAGGCCAATCTCAAAATAAACTTTTTCAGGAGTTTTTTAAATGTCAGTGGAGAAATCTTCGCTCTTATTTCTGTATTTCCTTATTTTGCAACTCCAACATTTTTAACCACTGTAGGAGTCATACCCCAAGAAACAGAAAATAAAGGAAAGAGAAATCTTTTGACAAAAAAACCCCCATAGGATGGATTTGACAGGTTTCAACGGGGTCTGTCATGCAAAGATCAACAGTTTCAAATGATGAGTTTTAAATATTGACAAGGTACCATCAGCAACTCTGATCCCAAAAAAAACTCTGCTCCTAGGGGCCAGATGTTACAATGACAGAATTACTGAACAAACTCATATTTGCAGGTGGCATCACTATTATCAACAGCATTTCATGTTCAGCACTGAGGACCCTGCTGCACCAGCTGATAGACTCTGCATCAATATTCATAGTAATAAAATACTTCTGACACCTTTAGGTCATCTAAAGCATGGACCCTGTGGTCACTACATTATTTTTTTTTTTGTGAACCCTCATGAACACAGTCCTGGCTCCTCTGCTTCAAGTTTTGGCTATCTGTCKCAAGTTCTGGAGTTTCTCACAACTCCTTTATTTCATCACTTGGACACAGTCAGGGACAAGCCACCTCCCTTACCCATCACCATCCCTGTAGACCTCCTCAGATGCTCTCCATGCCTCTGTTTACCCCACACCAAGATGAATTTAAGCAGTGAAATGCCCTTGAAGACTCACAGAAGCACAGAATTATTTGAGCTGGAAGGGACCTTGAAGAKCAATTCATTCCACCRCCTGCCATGGGCAGGGACACCTSCCACCATCCCAGGTGGCTCAGAGCCCCATCCAACCCACCCTGGACACTTCCAGGGATCCAGGAGCAGCCACAGCTTCTGTGGGCACCCGGTGCCAGGGCCTGCCCACCCTCACAATAAAGAATTTCTCCCCAAAATCTGCTGGACAAACAAGGTGGCACCTTCCCTACCATGTCCTGTCCTTCACTAAAGTTAACATCACATCCCCCACCCATCTCAGAGCAGCATCCCATGGCTCTGAAAGGCCAGAAACAGTGACCCAAAATACACCAGCTCAGCACAGCACGAGCCAGGAGAGGGGGAAAAGCATCCCCAGTCCAAAGTGTTGGCAGTTGTGGTGTTTACCCTATTCCTAGTAACACTTCCATAAAGTTTTAATAAATGCTTCATTAAAACATCAACTGCCTGTCCAGCCAGTCAATTATCACTCATAATCACAGCTATATAACTGTATACTGTCTTCTGCAGATGTTCTTACATCTGTGCAAAACACACTCTCCACCTCTGCCACATGTAACATCTGTTYAATATTTGCAAACGTTTTCTCAATATAGAACTGAAATTATACTGTCTTGCTTATAATGCATTTACTGTCCCACCACCCTGTGCACCCCTTAAAAATCATTTAAAAGGTATTTCCTTGCTGTGTACAAGGTACCAATCTCTCAATAGCTCTTTGCTGCATTTATTTAAATGGCTTTTAGATTTTCACTTAGTAACAGATTACACCCAGCCTCCATCTTATCACAGGAGTTATTAGGACCTAATCTTTTCTAAGCACTGAAGTTATTAGACTTGTGAGGATATTTTCTTCCCTTTCATAAATAATCTGTTGGAGAGAGGYAAAAAAAAAAAAGAAAAAAAGAGGAGGGAAAAAGCCACTTGCACCCCTGCTCACCCAGGCAACAGTCCCAACCCCAGAGAAYGAGCAGGTGAGGCAGGTTCTTACTTTGCCAGCAGCAAAGGAAATCAAATTTGTTTTCACCTAAAGGCTTCTYGAGAGGGAAAACAAATTGCACTAATTCCTGGCCAGCACCCTTCTCTGTGTAAGAAGAAGAAGAAACTCCCTGGGGAAGGTGGGATCTCCACAGACCTTTCCAAATCCCTTCCATCTCCACGTCGCCATCACACAGCCAGGAGAAGCTGCTGCTCTGCTCAAACACAAGGTCACCACTCTGCTACCACACCTTCTTCCCCAGAGCACCAGGGGCACAAACTGATTTTAGAAGCTGTCCTGTCCAAGGGACAGCAAAGTTGGGGATGGGGAGATGCATGGGGGGCAGAGAGGGAAGATKCCTTCCCCTTCTGCAATGGCTCCATCCCTTCCCATCCCAAGGAAAACCCCACTGCAGCTCTTGGATTRTGCCACCCAAATCCCACCACAGCTTGATAACTGCCTTCCAAGCCTCTCTGCTCATAATTAATGCCATTTTCTGCTATTTTGATAAGAAATCACAATTTCACCCCCATCTTTTCCTCTGCCTCCTCCCCACAACCATACCCTGCAATGTGAGTTTGTGGATCCCTGAACCAGCTTGGTCCTGTCAGGGGCTGGAGAAAGGAGGGAGAGATGGGTGGGCTGATGGATCAGAGCCCTTTTAGAATGGGAAACCTCACCCTGCACGACAAGGTGTGCAAACAGCATCGCCAACCAATAAAAACCACAGCGAGTTCTGGGCAGAGTCCCCAGAGAGGCAGAAGGCAGAGCAGGCAGGAGCAGCTCCTCAGCCACTCCTGGATCCTCCCTGGCTCCTATCCAGTCCACTCCTGGATTCTCTTCTGAGCTCCTCCATCATCCTGGACATCCTCCCTGGCTCCTCCATCCACTCCTGCATTCTCCCTGGCTCCTCCATCCACTCCTGGATCCTCCCCTGGCACCTCCATGCCCACTCCTGGATTCTGCTTTGGTCTCCTCCATCCACTCCTGGATCTCCCGGCTCCATCCATGCCCACTCCTGGATTTCCCTGGCTCCTCCATCCACTCATGGATCCTCCCCTGGCTCCTCCATCCACTCCTGGATCCTCCTGGCTCCTCCATCCACTCCTGGATCTCTCCCTGGCTCCTTCCATTCACTCCTGCATCCCCTGGCTCCTCCATCCACTCCTGAGCATTTCCCTGGCTCCTCACATTTCCACTCCTGGATCTTCTCCCCTTGGCTCCATCCATTCACTCACTGCATCTGTCCTCCTGGCGCTCCTCACTACCTACTTCCTGCTATCTCCCTGGCTCCCTCCATCCCACTCCTGGATTCTCTCCTGGCTCCCCATCCACTCCTGGGATCCTCCCGGCTCACTTCCATCCACTCCTGATTCTCCCTGGCTCCTCCATGCACTCCCTGCATTCTCCTGGCTCCTCCATCCACTCCTGCGATTCTCCCTGGCTACCTCCATCCACTCCTCGATCCTCCCTGTCCTCCTGCCACTCCTGCATTCTCCGCTGGCTCCTCCATTCCACTCCTGGATCCTCCCTGGCTCTCCATTCACTCCTGGATCCTCCCCATGGCTCCTCCACTCAGCTCCTGGTATCTTCCCTGGCGCTCCTCAATCCAGTCTCATCCTGGTCCCATCTCTATCTCGTTTCGGCATCCTCATCCACTCCTGGATCTCCCTTGTGCTCCTCCATCTCCACTCCTGAATCCGCCCTAGCTCCTCCATCCACACCCAGGCACTGACAGCCCGCGGTGCTGGAGCATCCCATCCCCTCCCACACTTCAGAACACAAGATGCCCCAAAATTAACACCTTACATCCACGGGGGAACYGCAGCAGCACCGAAATGCTCCCTGCACAGTATCAGGGAAGTTTTCCCTGCCTCTCAGGCAGCCTCACTCCTCCACTCCCCTGCAAAATACATCTGGAAAAGGCAGCCGGGAAAGGCACAAACAACTCCGGGAGAACTCTCTGCAAACTCCTTCTCTTGCCTTGCAAAAGCTGCTATTCCATCCCCGGGGGTTTTCAGGGGCTCTGTGCAAGAGATGCAGCTCGCACTGCCCAACTCGCTTCTCTGCCGCCCGAATTTCCGCGTGGAGCAATTCCAGAGTGGTTTGTTTGGTTTTTTTTTTGCCAAACAAAAACATGCAAAAAGCGAAAAAAAAKCCACCACCCCAGCCATCCCCAGCTGCCTGCGCCCAGGATGGTTTGACAGCTCCAACAGGACATCTCAGCCCACGACATGTCTACAGCTAATGCAAAATAAATCAGCGCTCCGTTTCCCGGCGCATTATTTTATTATTAATTTTTTTTTCTTCCCTCTCATGGCACGCCTGCGATTTTGGCATTCAAAGGCAAATCGGCCGCGGTTCCAACTCCACACGTCCCTTCCCAGCACACAGAAATGCCCCGGTGCTTTTCCCAGCGCCGGGTCCTGCCGGGGGAGGATGCCGAATTGGGGATCCCATCCTCATCCCTCCGCGCTGGATTCACCAGCGCACCTCTCCCAGCAACAAAAGAGAGTTGAACCAAGCGCCTTCCCTCTTTTTCCCCCCCTCTCAAAATGTTTATTTGCAGTTTTTGAAGACACCTTAACCCGCCATGTTGAACAAGCTTTATAAATATTCATTTACCGCAGTTCGGGAGCGCTACGGGAAAATATGTCTAGATCAGGGCTGCACATTTTGGCACACCTGATTGCTTTCTTCTCTTTTCTTTTCTTCGCTCTTATTTCTGTATTTCCTTATTTTTGCACTCAACATTTTTAACCACTGTTAAGGAGTGTCATACCCCAAGAAAACAGAAAATAGGAAAGAGAAATCTTTTTGGCAAAAAACCAATAGCATGATTTGACAGGTTTCAACGGGTCTGTCATGCAAAGATCAACAGTTTCAAAGATGAGTTTTTAAAATATTGGAGAAGGGTACCATCAGCAATCTGATCCAAAAAAACTCGTGCTCCTAGGGCCAGATGTTACAAATGACAGAATTACTGAACAAACTCATATTGCAGGTGCATCACTATTATCAACAGCATTTCTATTGTTCAGCACTGAGGACCTGCTGCACCAGCTGATAGGCTCTGCAAAAAAAACAATAATCAATAGTAAATAAAATACTTCGGAACACCTTCAGGTACAATATAAAGCATGGACCTGTGGTCACTACATATATATTTTTTTTTTTGTTAGAACCCTCTGAACACAGCCACTGATTAGCTCCTCATGCTCAAAGATTTTGGACTACTCTGATCAACAAGTTCTGAGAGTTGCTCACAACTCCTTTATTTCATCACTTGGACACAGTCAGGAGACAAAGCAATCCCTTACACCTCACCATCCCAGTAGACCTCCTCAGAATGCTTCTCCATGCCTCTGTATTACCCACACCAAGATGAAATTTAAAGCAGTAGAAATGCCCTTGAACGCTCACAAGAAAGCACAGACATTAGTTGAGCTGGAAAGGACCTGAAGCCATTCATTTCCACCTCCTGAACATGGGCAGGGACACCTGCACCATCCAGGTGACTCAGGCCCCATCCAACCCACCCTGCGAGACACTGTCCAGGGATCCAGGAGCAGCACAACAGCTTCTGTGAGCACCGGTGCCAGGGCAACTGCCAACACACTCACAAGAAAAGGACAATTTCCCCCAAAATCATTGCTGGACAAACAAGTGGCACCTTACTACACATTATCCTGTTCACATATCACTAAGTTAAACACGATCAGACAATCCCCACACCCTCATCAGAGCAGATCCATGCTCTGAAGGCGAAAACAGTGACCCAAAATACACAGATCAGCACCAGCACGAAGCCAGGAGAGGGGGAAAAGATCCCAAGTCCAAAAGTGTGTGCAGTTTGTAAGGTGTCTTACCTATTCATAGTACATCATAAAGTTTTAATAGAATGCTTCATTAAACATCAATGACTGACAAACTGGTTACAGCCATCAAATTATCACTCCATTAATCACAGCATATATAACTGATAATAACTTGATCTTCGCAGATGTTTTTACATCTGTGCAAAACACTCCTCCACCTCATTGACACAATGTAAATATCTGCTAATAAATATTATGCAAACGTATTTCATCATAATAGAACTGAAATTATGAACTGTCTTGCTTATAAATGCATTATAACTGTACCCACACCACTGATGACCCTTTAAAATCAATTTTAAAAAGGTATTTCCTTGTGTTGATACAAGTACAATCTCTAAATAGACTCTTTGCTTAGATTTATTTAATGCTTTTAGATTTTCACTTAGTACAGATTAACAACCAGGCCTTCATCTATATCACAAGAGTTATTGGAACCTAATCTGTTTCTAGACTGAAAGTTATTAGAATTGTGAGGATATTTCTTCCCTTTACATAAAATAAATCTGTATTGGGAAGAGAAGGAGAAAAAAAAAGAAAAAAAGACAGGAGCGGAAAAAGCCCCTTGCATCCCCTGCTCACCCAGGCAACAAGTTTCCAACCCCGAGAAGGAGCGGTGAAGCAGGTTCTTGACTTTGCCAGCAGCGAAGGAAATCAAATTTGTTTTCACCTAAAGGCATTCTAGAAGGGAAACAAAAATTTGCAACTAATCCTTGGCCAGAGCCCGTCTCTGATGTAGAAAGAAGAAGAATCCATGGGGAAGGTGGGATCTAACAAAGACCTTTCCAAAATCACCATATCATCTCCACAAGTCCCCATTCACACAGCAGGTGAAGTGAAAATCATACCAACAGAGACAAAACCAGTTCCACAAAAGCAATTTTCTCATCTCCCACCTGGCACACTCCTGAGTTGCGAGATACACACAGAGGATAAGTGGTATAAGATAGATAACGCAGAAAGGATAAATGAACCTATTACAGGAACTGTTAACTTGTTTACAGCAAAAAGCCCTGGCAGTATAAGAAAAAAAAAAAAAAGAGAGGAAGAGATGAACAGGCCACACCCAGGTTGGGTTACACATTACCCTCTTAGCTGTCCTGTGATGTAAATAAAACCTAAGGACCTAGAATGGACTCCAAACCAAACCTACCACAAACTTCTCCAAGGATTACATCAAACCTCAAACATTAAAGCACTTTTTGCATTCAGTTTTTCCTTTCTCCTGAGTTTGAGCTGGACATTTTACAAGCAGGGCAGGGGCATTGCTTGCCCCACCTGTACCTACGCCCACTGACCCTGGAACCTGGACTCCCCACCTTCAGCACGTCACAGAGCATGCATCCCAAGGACAGGGGGTCGACCCTCACAACCAATCCTTCCTGTTTTCCAGCTGTTCTTGCACTCACAGTGTCTGCCACCTCCCTTCATGACTCAACAAAGGCAATTTCCATGATTGCTGGCCCCACTTTGGTAAAGCATTTCTACCCATTGGCTAAGCACCCAACATACACCAACTTAATTGAACATGGCATATTTTAATCTGGGCATCTTTAAAGCCTCAAGTGAAGCAGGGCTGTGAAGAAGACTGGGACATGGTCCTTGATACCTTTTATAACAGGAAAAAAGAACTGCAAGAAGAAGCACAAGCAACAACCATGTGACAACACGCTTGTATTCTCCAACTCTGTGTTTTTTGAAATGGAGCTGAAACCAGGCAAGCCTTTGAGATGATAACTTGAAGACACAGAAGACTGCTTGGATTCATCTGCAGCACAAACCTCTTTCTTGTTAGGCACAAAATCACAGAAGAGAGAGGGAGTGGGCTGGAAAAGACCTTGAAGATCAGGGAAGTTCCAGCCCCACCAAGTGATGCTTATCACCTCAGAACAGCGAAGCCACATGGACCAAATTATATCAGTCAGACCCCCTGAGTGGCACCAATCAGCCCAGAGACAGAAGTCACCCAGCAGAAACACAAAACACTGTTTCCACAGACTTAATTTAGAGCCCAGATTCAGAAGTCCCTCATCAACCAAACTGCCCATTGTCCAGGGCAATCAGTTCTGCCTTTTATGTCTTGCAGCAGTCAGAGTACGTTCTCAAAAAAGAAAAAAAAAATAAAAAAAGATGCAAACCAGAATCCAGGAACATGCTGACATCGTGATTCCAACACTTTTTAGGAAAAAAAAAAAAAAGAAATTTTACACTCTTGGCAGTGTTTGGTTCATTTAAACAGCACAGCTGATCAGCACTTGGGCTTAGTCCATCACACACTCACATCCCTGCGGGGCTTCACATCCAGAAGCAGCTTCACTGACTGCAGATCTGCCAAAAAAATGGAAAATTTAAAGAAGATCCAGCCCTCACGCAACCATCTCCAGCCACCCCCAGAGCACACAGCAGGGCAAGAGCAGGACCATTCCCTTCTCCAAGCACATGGAGGCAGCCAGCAGAGCCCCTGGCAAAGGTCCATCCAGAACCAACTGCACAAGACATTTTAACTCATGAGACTCCTACAAGTACATTTACAGGCTAATTCCACCCCATTTCTTTCCAAGGTAAAACACAAACGGATTCCCTTTCATGTGGAAATGAGAACTGCTGCAAAACATCCAGGTTTAATGCTCCACCACCATCCAACAAAGCATCCTGGAGCCTGATCTTGCACTTGCTCTGAGCTCCCAATGCCCAAAACACCTCCACAGAAACAGTTTAATCTGGCTTTTTCCTGAACTTTCTTTAAAGATGTATTTCTGAGTGCAACCTAGGAGGAGTTATGCTTTCTACCCAAAGTCTCCACCAAGCACTTATGACCCTTTAAGGATCCTCAGCCTGTGGTTTGTCCTGTCTGATTACTCCTACACAGCAGGGCAGGCAGAATGTCCCCTCCTGGATTTTAGGAGGGAATTCCACTTCCTTGCCAAGCAAAATAAATGCAAGACTTTCTATTAACTTTTATTCAAATTGGGTCTCAGATCTTTACCCAAGAAAGATGGCTCTTTTGCTCAAGCCACCCAGAGATGCTAAGATATTAGTCATGAAGCAGAACTGGGAGATAAAAATAGCAAGGATTCTGCACATAATTTTTTAAGCCTCACACCTACTCAGAAACTGATCCCTGGGTCAGCTGTCAAGAAGCTGCTTGGTTTTAGGCTTTTTTCTTTTTTTATTTACTATTTTTATTTCTAAGATCATCACTTCTGATTCATAGAAATGGGAAACTGTGAAACATTTTCCAAATCAGCCTTCACAAAAATGCTTTGTTTGATGTCTTACAAAAGGCCAATCTCAAAATAAACTTTTTCAGGAGTTTTTTTTAAATGGTCAGTGGAGAAATCTTCGCTCTTTTTCTGTATTTCCTTATTTTGCCAACTCCAACATTTTTAACCACTGTAGGAGTCATACCCCAAGAAACAGAAAATAGGAAAGAAAGAAATCTTTTAGGCAAAAAACCCATAGGATGGATTTGACAGGTTTCAACGGGGTCTGTCATGCAAAGATCAACAGTTTCAAATGATGAGTTTTTAAATATTTGACAAGGTACCACAGCAACTCTGATCCCAAAAAAACTCTGCTCCTAGGGCCAGATTTTACAATGACAGAATTAGCTGAACAACAACTCATATTTGCAGGTGCATCCACTATTATCAACAGCATTTCAGTTCAGCACTGAGGACCCTGCTGCACCAGCTGATAGACTCTGCATCAATATTCATAGTAATAAAATACTTCTGACACCTTCAGGTCATCTAAAGCATGGACCTGTGGTCACTACATTATTTTTTTTTTGTGAACCCTCATGAACACAGCCCTCGGCTCCTCTGCTCAGTAGTTTGGCCTATCTGTCACAAGTTCTGGGAGTTTCTCACAACTCCTTTATTTCATCACTTGGACACAGTCAGGGACAAGCCACCTCCTTATACCAATCACCATCCCTGTAGACTCTCAGAATGCTCCTCCATGCCTCTGGTTACCCCACACCAAGATGAATTTAAAGCAGTAGAAAATGCCCTGAACGACTCACAGAAGCACAGAATTATTTGAGCTGGAAGGGACCTTGTGAAGACCAATTCACTTCCACCTCCTCCGATGGGCAGGGACACCTGCCACCATCCCAGGTGGCTCAGAGCCCCATCCAACCCACCTGCGGACACTTTCCAGGGATCCAGGAGCAGCCCACAGCTTCTGTGGGCAACCGGTGCCAGGGCCTGCCACCCTCACAATAAAGAAATTCTCCCCAAAATCTGCTGGACAAACAAGGTGGCACCTTCCTACCATGTCCTGTCCTTCACTAAAGTTAAAACTATGCACAATCCCCACACCCATCATCAGAGCAGCATCCATGGCTCTGAAAGGCAGAAAACAGTGACCAAAAATACACCAGCTCAGCACCAGCACGAGCCAGGAGAGGGAGAAAGCATCCCCAGTCCAAAGTGTTGGCAGTTGTGGTGTTTACCTATTCCTAGTAACACTTCCATAAAGTTTTAATGAAATGCTTCATTAAAACATCAACTGCCTGTCCAGCCAGTCAAATTATACTCATAATCACAGCTATATAACTGTATACTGTTTCTGCAGAGTTTCTTACATCTGTGCAAAACACATCTCTCCACCTCTGCCACATGTAACATTCTGTTAAATATTTGCAAACGTTTTCATCAATAATAGAACTGAAATTATGAACTGTCTTGCTTATAATGCATTTACTGTCCCACCAGCCACTGATGCACCCCTTAAAAATCATTTAAAAGGTATTTCCTTGGTGTACAAGTACAATCTCTGCAATAGCTATCTTGCTAGATTTATTTGATGGCTTTTAGATTTTCACTTAGTAACAGATTAACAACCCAGCCTCCATCTTATCACAAGGAGTTAGTAGGACCTAATCTTTTCTAAAGACTGTAAGTTATTAGAAGTTGTGAGGATATTTTCTTCCCTTTCATAAATTAATCTGTTGGGAGAGAGGAAAAAAAAAACAAGAAAAAGAAGGACGGAAAAAGCCCCTTGCATCCCTGCTCACCCAGGCAACAGTCCCAACCCCAGAGAAGGAGAGTGAGGCAGGTTCTTGACTTTGCCAGCAGCAAAAGAAATCAAAATTGTTTTCACCTAAAGGCTTCTAGAGAGGGGAAAACAAATTTGCACTAATTCCTGGCCAGCACCCTTCTCTGTGTAAAAGAAGAAGAAACTCCCTGGGGAAGGTGGGATCTCCACAGACCTTTCCAAATCCCTTCTCATCTCCACGTCCCCACTCACACAGCCAGGTGAAGCTGCTGCTCTGCTCAGACACAAGGTCACACTGCTCCACCACCTTCTTCCCCAGAGCACCAGGGGCACAAACTGATTTTAGAAAGCTGTCCTGTCCAGAGACAGCAAAGTTGGGATGGGGAGAGCATGGGGGCAGAGAGGAAGATCCCTTCCCCTTCTGCACATGGCTCCATCCCTTCCCATCCAAAGAAACCACCACGTGCACCTTGGATTCTGCCACGCCAAATCCCACACAGCTTGATAAACTGCCTTCCAAGCCTCTCTGCTCGTATAATTAATATGGCAATTTTCTGCCTATTTTGATAAGAAATCACAATTTCACCGCGCCATACTTTTCCTCTGCCTCCTCCCCACAACCATACCTCATGCTAATGTAGTTTTGTGGATGCCCTGAACCAGCTTGGTCTGTCAGGAGGCTGAGAAAGGAGGAGAGATGGGTGGGGCTGATGGGATCAGAGCCCTTTTAGAATGGAAAACCTCACCTGCACGACAACGTGTGCAAACAAGCATCCGAACCAATAAAACAAAATACAAAAAAACCACAAGCGAGTTCTGGGCAGCATCCCCAAGAGGCAGAATGAGAGCAGCAGAGCAGCTCCTCAGCCACTCCTGGATCCTCCCTGGCTCCTATCCAGTCCACTCCTGGATTCTCTTCTGAGCTCCTCCATCATCCTGGACATCCTCCCTGGCTCCTCCATCCACTCCTGCATTCTCCCTGGCTCCTCCATCCACTCCTGGATCCTCCCCTGGCACCTCCATGCCCACTCCTGGATTCTGCTTTGGTCTCCTCCATCCACTCCTGGATCTCCCGGCTCCATCCATGCCCACTCCTGGATTTCCCTGGCTCCTCCATCCACTCACTGGATCCTCCCCTGGCTCCTCCATCCACTCCTGGATCCTCCTGGCTCCTCCATCCACTCCTGGATCTCTCCCTGGCTCCTTCCATTCACTCCTGCATCCCCTGGCTCCTCCATCCACTCCTGAGCATTTCCCTGGCTCCTCACATTTCCACTCCTGGATCTTTCCCTTGCTCCTCCCATTCACTCACTTGCATCTGTCCTCCTGGGCTCCTCCTAATCTACTCCTGCTCCTCCTCCCTGGCTCCTCCATCCCACTCCTGGATTTCCCTGGCTCCTCCATCCACTCCTGGGATCCTCCCGCTCACTCCGACTCCATCTGATTCTCCTGGCTCCTCCATGCCACTCCCTGCATTCTCCCTGCTCCTCCAGTCCACTCCTGCGATTCTCCCTGGCTCCTCCATCCACTCTGGATCCTCCCTGGTCCTCCTGCCACTCCTGCATATCTCCTGGCCTCCTCATTCCATCCTGGATCCTCCCTGGCTCTCCATTCACTCCTGGATCCTCCCCCATGGCATCCTCCACTCAGCTCCTGGATCTTCCCCTGGCCTCCTCCATCCATATCTGCATTCTCTTTGGCATCCTCCATCCACTCTGATTCTCTTCGGCTACCTCATCCACTCCTGATCCCCCTGGCTCCTCCATCGCACACCCAGGCACTGACACGCCCGCGGGTGCTGCAGCATCCGCATCCCCTCCCAACACTTCAAGAACACCAAGATGCCCCAAATTAACACCTTACATTCCACGGGGAACAGCGCAGCCACCGAATAGCTCCCTGCACAGTATCAGGAAGTTCTTCCCTGCCTCTCAGGCAGCCTCACCTCCACTCACCCTGCACAAATACATCTGGAAAAAGGCAGCCGGGAAAAGGCCACAAACAACTCCGGGATAACTCTCTGCAAACTCCTTCTCTTGCTTGTGCAAAAGCTGCGATTCCATCCCCGGGGTTCCTTCAGCGGCTCTGTGCAAGAGATGCAGCTCGCCAACTGCCCAACTCGCTTCTGCCGCCCGAATTTACCGCGATGGAGCATATTCCAGAGCTGGTTTGTTTGGGGTTTTTTTTTGGCAAAAAAAAACATTGCCAAAAAAGGCGAAAAAAAAACCACACCAGCCATCCCCCAGCTGCTGCGCCCAGGAGTTTTGCACAGCTCCAACAGGGACATCTCCAGCCCACGAACATGTCTACAGCTAATGCCAAAATAAATTCAGCGCTCCGTCTCCCGGCGCAGTATGTTATTTTGTATTTTTATGTTCTTCCCTCTCATGGCCACTGCCTGCGATTTTGGCATTCAGAAGGCAAATCGGCCGCAGGTTTCCAAACTCACACGTTCCCTTCCCAGCACACAGCAATGCCCCGTAGCGCTCTTTCCCAGCGCCGGGTCCTGCGCGGGCGAGGATGTTGCGAATTGGGGGATCCCATCCTCATCCCTCCACCAGCGCCCTCTCCGAGGCAAACAAAAGAGACGTTCACACCAAGCGCCCTTCCCTCTTTCCCCCCCCCCTACTCAAAATCGTTTATTGCAGCTTTTGAAGACACCTTAACCCGCACAGTGTTTGAACAAGCTTTATAAATATTCTCATTTCTACCGCAGTTTCCGGGAGCGCTAGGGAAATATGTCTAGAGATCAGCGGCTGTACACTTTATGGACCACCTAGATTGCTTTCTCTCTTTTCTTTTCTTTTTTTTTTTTTTTCCTTCCCTCTCGCCTCCTGCAGGACTGTGCCTTTTTTTTTTATTTTTCTCCCCCCGCCAGATTCAGAAACAAGCGACAAGGAGCCCCGGCCACCACTCTACAAAATTACACTTCTTTCCAGAGATGTGCATCTCAGCCTTTGGAAATCTGAACATGGAGGTGGCACGAGGTCGTTGGCAGAGGGAGCAGAAAAACGATAAAGTGTACTTAAAAAAAAAAAAATTAAAAAAAAATTTAAATAAGGGAAAAGATGGGGAAGAGAATCATAGGGGGAAAAAAAGAAAGAAAAAAGAGAGGGAAGCAAAAGAGAGGAAAAGCAAAAAGTGGAAAAGCAAAACAAAGAGGAGGAAGCAAAAGGAGGGAAAGGCAAAAACAAGCCAGGAAAAGCGCAATAGGGGGGAAACTGGAGGAGAAGAACAGCGGAAGGGGAAAAAGGCAGATGGAGACATCTAAAATTGCGATCTCTGCAAGTAAAAAGCAAGCACCGCCACGGGGCGGCGCTGCAGCCGGGAGACGCAGCGACCGAGGGCTCCGGGCCAGGCGGCCAGCCCGCGCTCCGAGCGCCCTCGTCCGGGCCGGGGGCTCAGCACCGGCACGCGCCACTTCCACACAAAACTTCCACGCCCGCGGGCTCAGCCTCTTGGCAAAACGCGGGGGATAAAACACTTCCCACCTCTCACGCTTTAACAAAAAAAAAAAAAAAACTGAAACAGAATTTCTTATCAACATCTTGGAAAAGGGGAACGATCCTCTCGCACCCAAGCGCTTGCCAAGCCCGATAAATAAATAAAGGAAAATGCAAAGCCCGGGAGGGTTTGGGAGGGTGGGCTGCGGGCGCGTGTGCCCTTACCTGTGCCGAGTCTTGGCTCTATTGGGGTGTTCTTCCCCGTTTTCCCCCCCGGAGCGGCTGCGCGGTTTGCTGCGCGGATGCGGAGCCGGCGTGCCTTGCGCGCCCGCACCGCCTGGCAGGCTCCTCTCCAAATATGCATCCGCGCAGTTGCGCCATGCCTGCCGCTCTTTTGAGGGCTTTTTTTTTTTTTTTCTTTCTTCTCGCTTTTTTATCCCCCCTTTTAATACTCTTAGCAGCCCAACTCCTTCGTTGACCTTTTTCAGCAGTTTCAAGAAAAGAGAGTTTAAAAAATAATAATAATAATCGCGAGCGCATCCCAACCCGCAGCGCCCCGGCTGCTCCGCGCCCGCGGTGCCTCCGCGCTTTGAGCCGCGCCTCTGCCGCGGGTCTGGGCTCCACGGGCGAGGGCAGGGATGGAATCCCGACTTCCATGCGTGGATTCCATCCCTGTCCCCACCCGGGACAGCACGCCAGCGGCATCCCGGGCTGGCCGCCCGCACCCTCAATGCCACAAAATACCATCAAATACCATCAAATACCATCAAATACCATCAAATACCATCAAATACCATCAAATACCATAAAACACCATCAAATCCGAGCCTTCAACGCCGGAGCGCTGCCTCCCGGCTCGCCCTCCCCACAAGCTTTTATTTCGCTTTTCCTCCTCGTTTCGCGTCGCCAAGAAACTTCCAAGGGAGGGAGATGGGGGAAGAAGATGGGGAGAAGAGGGAAAGCAAAAAAAAATGCGGCGCATCCCTGAGCCCAGCCCGTTCCCTCCGCTTCGCCGGGCTCCGGCATTACCTGTTTATTCCCCGTTGCGGAAAATAAATAAAATATATCGCGAAAAGCCGGCGAAGGCACAAGGCGGGATGTAAAATCAACTGGTGGGCACCCTCCGCCCTCCCGGCGCGCAGGGACGCGCACAACTTTCCCTCCTTTGCTCCTCGGGTTATCGGATGGGATTTTTGTTTTTTTTCCTTTCGGGTTTTTTGATGGTTTTTCCTTTCTTAGGCGAGTGCGGGGGATTCGCGCTGCACGCCGGCGCTGCTGCGGGGGTGTTCGCACGTACAGCCACACTGCGGGATTTTTCAGATTGCACGGATATTCTGTCCTTCCCTCCCGAGAAAATCAGCCCCGCTGCAGGACTGGGAAATCATTCCAGACACCGCTGCCCGTGCCCCCTGCTCTCGGGGAGGGGGTCAGAAAAATCCSCTGGGGTGGGAAGGATGGGGATAAATCCGCATTTCTGCAGCCGGGGTTTCTCGGGATCCCGGAGCTTCCCCTACCCCTGCTCAGCAGCGGGGCTGGGGGTGAATTTTGCAGGGTTTTTGCCCCCCCTCTTGCAGCCCTGCTCAGGGACTGTGTAAAGCATCTTTGATGGGGATTTTTGGAGCCCCAGCTCCCGTTTCCCTGCAGGCACGGTTGGTGCGATTGGGGATTCAAGTGGATGCTTTTGGAGCATCCTCCGAGGCGGGGGTTGGTGCAGGGCACACACATTCAACAGGTCTGGAGGAGAGCAGAGCGAAAGGACATCCAGGTTTTGAGGCAGCAACCAGTCCTGGACTTTGTTCTTTCCACAAATTCCTTTTGGAATTAACCCCAAACGCTGCTGACTCCATCCCCACACCAGGGCTGCCAAATTTACGTCACCCCTTGTGCTCAGATGCAAATGCTGTCTCCACTTGCCTTTCTCTGGTCATTTCTGAGCCAAGGTTTGAAGTTTCCAGGTTGATTTTGTGAGAATCCCCCCTTGCAGGAGCAGGGAGGGTGATCTCACACTGGGGACTGGTTTCCCACAGGTGGCCCCAGCTCTTCTCTGCCCTGTTGCAAGCACCAGCATCCTTTTCACTGGTTCTTGCTGGGGATTCATCACTGAACCTCCCAAACCCCTTTCCCTTCCACTGTCCGCTGAAAAAAAACGAAGTCCCAATCCCTTTCCCGTTCCCACTCTTTGCCAATCCTTTCCTGTCACTCTCTCCAATCCCTTTCCCTTTCCACTCTCTCCAATCCCTTTCCCTTCCACTCTTTCCAATCCCTTTCTCTTCCACTCTCTTCCAATCTTCCCTTCCACCTCTCTCCCAATCCCTTTCCCTTCCACTCTTCCAAATCCCTCTTCTCTTCCACTTCTCTCCAATCCCTTTCCCTTCCTCTCCCAATCCCTTTCCCTTCCACTCTCTTCCAATCCCTTTCCCTTCCACTCTCTCCAATTCCTTTCCTTCCATCTCTCCCAATCCCTTTCCCTTCCACTCGTTTCCAAGCCCTTCTCTTCCACTCTCTCCAATCCCTTTCCCTTCCACTCTCTCCAATCCCTTTCCCTTCCACTCTCTCCAATCCGTTTCCCTTCCACTCTCTCCAATCCCTTTAAAAAAGATTTTGTGCAATGAAGACAAGTGAGGGGTGGAATAAAGATGAAGAAATATTTTGATTCTGGAATACATTTGAGAAGATAGTGAAGGCTGGGAAAGAAGAGCAAATACTGCAGACAATGTTTCAGCAGCACAATCCATGTTCTTGCCATTCACACTCCAAGAGGCCATGGGCTCAGCCTCTCCTGTTCCAGCAGATTTCCTGGAAAACAAATACAAACACAAACACAAATACAAATCAAGCAGCTCCTACTTTCAGACTTTGGGCTGGATGGGATTTCAAAACAGCAAGGAAACACTGTAAAAACTTCAAAATAAGACCAAAACCCCAGCTAGATGCCAGGAGAGCACTGAAGTCCTGTTTATCCAGATGACCGTGGAAGCGGGTGACATTTTCAGCACAGTGACATTTCAAATTTTCAACACAGTTTTGAAAGGAAGATGCTCTGCAAACACCATATCTGTGTTCTCTCTCCTTTTAATCTGCTCTGAATRAGGTTACACTGAGATTCCTGTGGCTGCAGCCTCTCCTCATCTAAAGCTGGTGGCATCATCCAGTTAGGGACAGCCACAGCCTCAGTGGCTCTCACAGCACTTCAGGTGTTCCTCCATCTCCCTTCCTTTAACACCAGATGCCTTTGTGCTTTATTTATTTATATATTTATTTTCCATTCAGGCCTAAGGGGTTTTCCCAGAAGTTTTGGTTCCATTGTCTTCTCTGGAGCTTCTTCTTCCCTCTTCACCTTGATTTTCTCTTTTAGATTCATTTAGAGACTATTTCTGAAGTGCTGATGGTTCAATTGGCCCTCTATGYAGAGATGTGGAAGAAAGCCTTCTAAGAGTTTGTGATCTAAATTAGGTCTGTGGATGGTGTCCAAAGAGGTGGTTTGGAAAAAAAAAGAAAATAATAGTAATTAAAGCTGAGGAACAAAATTCCCTTGGAACTTTTCTAAGAGGCTGCTACAACAAAGCTCTCAGGTATGAATGAAAAGGTGCAGGTTTATATCAGGGCTGAGCTGGAGATGACTCTAACAGCTCCTGTTGGCAGCAAAGACTTTGCATCTTGCTCGTTGCTGAGAATACAAACTGGTTTAGTGGACGTGAACTGCAGTAATTGCTGAGAGATTTCACTCTAGTACTGGCTTTGAGAGCATCACTGGGAAAAAAAGAAATTGCTTTGAGAAATACTGAATTGTGCCAGTGTAGCATCCCAAGATGTAAAATGGATTTAAGCCCTGGCAGAAACCCACCCTGAGATCAGCTCCAGTTTCAGACTCAGTGACTCTCAGGGATGAATTTTCCACTGATCTAAAGCAACTCCATTCATTTCACTGCTGTCCATGCTCCTTAGTGCTGC
Organism: Sporophila hypoxantha; assembly: GCA_002167245.1. Classification (NCBI taxonomy): domain Eukaryota; kingdom Metazoa; phylum Chordata; class Aves; order Passeriformes; family Thraupidae; genus Sporophila; species Sporophila hypoxantha. The sequence goes on from NDFG01000539.1 coordinate 653,128, forward strand.
WTTTGTTGGCAAGCATGACACCTGATCTTGTACTTCAAGTTGGGAAAAGAAGTTTCACATCTGAATTTTGTTGTTGTTTTTAACTAAAGCACTTTTATGCAGGTAGCATACAAAAAGATTTAAAAAGATAAAAAAAGATTTACCTGAGTACCAAGTAGCCAAGCTGCAATGKACATCCATCTGCTGCTGCCRCTGATGATCACTCCCAAAGGATGGAACTGTTCACATTCCAAACTTTCCAGAGCTGGACACACAAAAACTCTCCAACCCAGTGAAATTCAGACAGTCCCATTACTTTAGATCAGATGTTAGCAGTTCCTGATCTGCAGGATAAGATTATTAAGACACAAAATTTTTCCCATTTTCCAGGCTGCTGCCTTCAGCAGGTTCATGTTTTTGGAGGARAGAGATGTAAAAAGATTCCCTACACAAGGAGGCACAAGCACACACACAAACAGTGATGTTATGACATTAACAGTCCTAATTTTTCTCTTTTCTCCTGGCTTGGGAAGAGAAATGCTCTGAGGGACACTGGGATTTGTAGGTGGTTGTGTGTTTGGTTATCCATTTCTGYCCCAAATTTAAGCAGGTGCCTGAAGGACCCACAAGCTGAACATGGTGCTGAGGTGACATTTGTGTTCATGAGTAAATGGCATCAGCTTTGCAGACAGAGCAATTGGGAGGATCTGAAATAACTTTTCTGCAGGTGAAATGACAAAGTTGAGGCTCTGGAGCTTCATCTGTGCTAAACACTGAGAGTGAGACTGAGCAGAAGTTCCTGGGTGGCAGCCAGGTTTCTTTTGAACCCAAAGAATGTGTTTGTCTCCACTTTTGGAGGTATTTGCCTGCTTTTGGGATGCTGATTCCTGCACTGGAAAAGGGGCAGGGCTGTGCAGCTGGCACTGGGGAATTATCTGGGGCTGGTAAAGTGTCCAGCCTGAGTGAGCTAAAGGGTGGAGAGTGTCTAAAGGAGCTTGGTGTCAGAGAGGGGACACAGGACATCCCTGGGGCCACCTCCACACTCGAGTGAAGTTCCTGTTAGCTGCTCTGCCAAACTCATCTCCTGGCACTGCTCCTGGGCTCACAGCAAAGCTTCTCTGCATTTTCCCTCTCCTCTCAACAAACTGTGGCCTTCAGCCTCCAAATTTTCACCCCATCTCATCACAATCTTTACAGGAGGTAAAGACACCATCAGGCCTTTATTTCATGACAGCCTCTGGGCCAGGGCRTTCACTTCTACCTTTGTCTTCTTTTTATCCATCAGCCCTAATTCAGAAAGAAGTTGGTCCCCGGGAGGTGGCATTGGGACGCTGAAAGACTTGTTTCACAGTGCCATCTCCTGGAGATCGTATTTGGGCTGAATTTCTCTGATTCCTTTTTCTTTGCCCTGTAGCTGAGCTTTGAAGGCAGGTGTTTAAGGCATGATCTAAAGAAGAGATTAGCCTAAGTGAAGTTAATCCAAAATTTAAACTCCCTCTTTATGCTTCACAGTCCTGCCTCTTGAATGCTGTGAACAGCAGAGGAATTGCTGGCTTGGGATTCAAAAAGTATTCATTGGGTTATGGTCCCACAGGCTTTGCACCTCTTGGCAGCACCAGCCCTGTGGGCAGTGATTGCAGAGGCAAAAAACTCCCTGGAGAGTAKAAGGTGCCTTGGTGCAGCCCTTTTCCTGCAGGAACTCAAGGAACACCAGGGAAAAGGGATATCACCTCTCAAATGGGAGCTCTCAGGGCCAGGCACCCCCAGAGCCTCCAGCAGCAGCAGCTGCCCTGCACAGCCTGCCCCAGACACCAACCCCATGTGCAGCCCCACACACCACCTCCATGGCCCAAAGCACTTTATTTACCCAATTTTAATTTARTTTTATTGCCTGCTGATTAGAAATCGCTGCGTAGGGGTTGTGGCTATTCAGCAGAGGGGCAATAAGTGGCTTTAATATTAACTGGAGAATCTGAGCCAGTACCTCATGCCTGCAGCTCAGGAATGCCCAGCAAGCYTGGTCTCTGTGCTAAACAATGGCTTTCCCACCTTAGCAGTAAATGGAAAGGAAGCACATGTTATACCAATAAATCACAGAGCTGAGTTCAATACTGAGGCTCTCAGCTATGAGCCTTATTGATCGTGCCAGCACTACCAGACAGACCCACTCTAATATCAAAAACTTGCTCATTTCTACCATTTACTGACAGCTTCTTTGTTTATTTCAAGCTTTTACAGGCTTTGCCTGGGCAGGAAAGCTCCTCCTGGTTTTTAGCCTTTATGAGCTGGTGTTGGGAAACTGAGGCAGYAGGAGCTGAGCTCTCACACACAGATATGCAATTCCAGGCTGTGACAATGGAAGTGGATTTACACCTCAGATGCAGCACTGTGGTTACAGCTTTCACTTAACAGGGGTGTTCCTGCCAAGTTCTGTGGTGTCAAACAAGTGAATTCTCCATTTCCCTCCTGTTTCCTACAGGAATACCCACAATGGCAGAACAAGACCAAAATCTCTGACTGACAAGGATGACCAGGAGCTCATGGTTCATCAAAGTTTTTCTCATTTCACAAATTATGCACCACATSTGCATTTCTCATCATTGCTGCACGTGGAGTGAATTCTGTACCATAGCCTGCAAAATATTGAGTTGCTCTGGCTCCCTCAGTGCCCTCCCTGCATGGTGGGCTCAAAACCCAGCTCAGGCATCTCCATGGTTTTGGTACCTAATAGGATTTAGGAGCTGGACATCTGTGGGCAGAAATTCCCACAACAGCCCAAAAGCCCATCCACAACACAATTTGTGCCCAAAATTTCTCTGGCAAACATCTCACCATGAAACAAAAACCTAATTTTGCAATTATTCATTTGACCTTCTCCTCCCTCCTTCCACCCCACACTCAGCATCACCCCCAAATTCACAGCAAAGTACTAAAAGGTCCTATCAGTCCTTTGAGGGATGTTTTTGACAGTACTAAGAGGAAAATGATGCATTTAGAAGTGTCTCTCTGAAGCTGACTATGAATAGGGCTTGTGGATGGCTTTTGCTCTTTTAATGGCTCCTTCTGTATTAAGGAGGAAGATTAAGAACAAAATGCCACTAATTGCACATAAAGGGCCCAGCTTCCACAACAGAGTAAGTGTACATTGTATTCAGCTTAATCTCCATCTGCCCCTAAGAGCATAATTGATTTTTTATTTTAATTTGAAGAGGCAGACACTTCTTCATTGCCAGGTTGCTAAGCACATTTAATAAGGATGCATATGAGTGGAGGAGTCTAGAGGATGCCATTAAGGGTAATAGGTAACATATTTAAGGTCATAATGAGCTCAGGACTGAGTATCTCAATGCAGGGATCAGGAGGGGAGGTGTTTAAATACTTTTCTTACTGGAACTCTGGGGTTTTTTTTTCATGAAGTGAATTTTCTGATCTCATTTCACACCYTGCTCCCTTGGTAGTTCATGTCCTGCCTGCAGGTGACCATGGTTTTACCCTAGACTGGCTGAGCCCTGACAAGTGACAGCCTCTGGGCCTCAGTTTCCCCACCCCTAAACCAAAAAGAAGAATAATGGCCTGATTTTAGAAACTGCTTGAAGAATTCACTACTGAAAAATCCCATATTCTGTGCCTTATAAGTATCCMGTACTTTGTCTTTAGAAAGGAAGCACTGTACAGCTGGGAGATTGAAATCTAGGCAAGTTAAAAGCCAGGTCCATAAAAATATTTAATAATTTAAATCCCTCTTGGATTTCCTATTGCAAATAATAGGTTTTAGGAATGGAGGGAGATTTTTAAGGAACTCAAAAAGCTGCAAGCAGCTTTGGACATGACTCCAGGATCAAGTCAGTTSCTCAAAGTCCTTACTTTATCTCATAACATTGATACCATTTTCTCCACTTTTGGACTCTTTTTTAACTAAAGCACTTTTATGCAAGTAGCACTGATAAAAAAGATTTACCTGAGTACCAAGTAGCCAAGCTGCAATGAACATCCATCTGCTGCTGCCCCTGATGATCACTCCCAAAGCATGGAACTGTTCACATTCCAAACTTTCCATAGCGGACACACAAAAACTCTCTAATCCAGTGAAATTCAGACAGTCCCATTACTTTAGATCAGATGTTAGCAGTTCCTGATCTGCAGGATAAGATTATTAAGACACAAACTTTTTCCCATTTTCCAGGCTGCAGCCTTCAGCAGGTTCATGTTTTTGGAGATAGATGGAGATGTAAAAAGATTCCCTACACAAGGAGGCACAAGCACACACACAAACAGTGATGTTATGGCATTAACAGTCCTCTTTTCTCCTGGCTTGGGAAGAGAAATGCTCTGAGGGACACTGGGATTTGTAGGTGGTTGTGTTTGGTTATCCATTTCTGGCCCAGATTTAAAGCCAGATGCCTGAAGGACCCACAAGCTGAACATGGTGCTGAGGTGACATTTGTGTTGATGAGTAAATGGCATTAGCTTTGCTTATTTTAGACAATAAGCCTGCCCAGGACATGTCTGTTACCTCCAGGCACCCCCAGGAGCCTCAGGAAGATTTGGTGCTAGAGCAGCATCTGCTCTGTTTGAGATTCACGCCCTCCCTGAAATCCTGCAGAGAGACTCAGCTCCTACGTCTGTCACAGACCTGCAGCCAAACCCCCCAAATAATTCAGGCTTGGAAAAAAAATTGTAGCTGGTGCCACACATAGAGAGGGTGAAAATCCTCAGCACCCACCCTGGCTGCTCAGAAATTCCTGTTCAGGGAATGAGATACAACTTCAGCCCCCAAATCTAGGACTCTTACCTGAGGATCCCATCAGTTAAAATGATGAGATTTTAACCATCATTTGGTTAATGCTCAAAATCATTTGCTTAAAATCAAATTATTTTAACCATCATTTGGATCCCACAGGGGGAATCCCAGTGGAATCCAACAAAACCCAAGTTTGGGTGGATCTGGGCACAATAAAGGCTGTACTTCTTCATAATTCACATACAGGAAGGGTCATAGGAAAAAAGAACCTGGATTTTGGCTGTGTGCAGACAGCCTCACACAGAGTGACAGTGCCAGGAGGAGAAGGTGCCCTCAGGCACCAACTGTGTCATCTGAGTCAACCCCTCTGGTTTATGTGGTGGAACTGATCTGAAACCCTAAAACAAGGCATGCAGACATTTAATGAGACAGAGATTTTGTGCAATTCAACCTAATTGCTGATTCCCCTTTGATTTTATAAACTGGCACTGCTTCAGGCCAGGATTTACAGTCTGGACAGGAGTCTTTTCCAGTCGGAATCTCCAAACATCTCCTAAATTCTGACATTTATGCCAGCCCTATTTTTGTGTGTGTTCAGTTGTAACACGAAAAAAAAATTCTCAGTTTGTTCCTGTCACCCATTATAAATATTAACCATRTTTCAGGTTTTCTTTTGGATTGAGCCAGGTTCCCTGATGGATCCAGGGTGCATTCAGGGGTCACTTGAAGGATTTTCCTTTGCCCACAACGTGACTGAGGATGAGTTTACTTTCCTGGCTTCCCAACACTATCACTGGGAAAAGTGAGCTTCCAACAGCTAAAACAGTTTAACATGACAAAATTCTTCTCCTTCCTTGCTTTTTGATCACCTCTCATAAATGTGAGGTATAAATGTAAAAGCTTCTTGGCATGGTGTTGGGAAAAGAATAGGTTTTTGTGCTCTGAAAAAAAGTTTTTGTTTAAAGGAACACAACTCTTTACACGGGAAAAARCAGATTTTTGTTTGCTTGCCACAAACAACTGCTGCTTTCTTGCTCACACCTACAATTTCATAATGTAAAATGAGAGAAGGCTTTACCCTGACAAATCTTCTTAGTCCTCATCTCAATGTCCTTTAAATTGCCTCCTTACAAACAAAAGGATGCTGCACAGCCCTGTCAAGAGGAAATGCTTGCTGACAAGCATTGGATTTAAAGTCCTGTTTAYGTAAACAAATCATGATTGCAGTCAATTAATTGATTATGTTACTGTCTATGAAATATCCCATTTATCCAGGATCCACCAAGGCAGCTCATRAGCTATCAGCATAAACAAAGAGTGAAGAGTAGGGGCAAAGGCAAWAGGGGGCTTTGGAAGAGGTGCCAACAGGACAGGGAGAATGATTTCTGTTAGAAAAGCAATGCCAGGGGTGAAGGTTTGTGTGAAAATGCCTTCTGAAACTGGCCACTGCAGTGTCCCTGKCTCATATTTGGAACACCTCAATGGYTGTAGCCAAGACTGCATTCTGAAAGATGGAATTGGGTGTTTTTTCTCTGTGGAAATGTCACTATTTTGGGGATATTTCCATGCTCTATCCCTGGAAGTGCTCAAGGCCAGGTTGGATAGGGCTCTAACCAACCTAGTTTATGGAAAAGCATCCCTGCCCATGGCAGAGGGTTGGAATGAGATGATCTTTGAGGTGCCTTCCAACCCAAACCACTCTGTGGTTCTGTAACTTTTGTTATTTATTTATTACCTCTATTCCTCCACAATGATTTGTGCCCATCCCTCCTGGAGAAATGTCCCTGGAGYCTGATCCAGACCTGATCAATGTGACAGCACAGGGCKCAGAATTCATGCTCCTCCRCTGCTGAGTAACAACAGGTGTCCAGGTAGGAAAGCACTTTGATTTTCCTCATGACAAGTTTTAAAATGCATTTGATTTTCAGCTCAGCTTTTCAAAAACTGGGGCCAGGAGGAGCTTTTTGGACASGAATGGGACCACACTTCCTGGCAGAACAGGCTCCAAAGGCTTTTCCCCATAGAAAAAAGCAGAAAACTCAGCATGCAAAGTCATTCAAAGGCATTTACACAGCAAAGACAGCACTCTCAAAGGAGACCAAGAAAACTCAGYCCCAGCAGGAGAGGGTCAACATTTCCTTTGGACTGCTTGGAAAATCCTCCCTGTGTGTGCTCAGAGAGGTGGCCCTTGTGGGGGCAAAGCAGGCAATTACAGAGAAATATCCCCAAAATGATCAGTGCCAGTGCCAGCAGGTGTGAGGCACAGAAAGGTGACTGGTCACACTCCAAGGATCCATCATTGGGCTGTTCTGCCTCCCCATTTTTCATCTCACCAGGTAGTTTTAATGCTAATCTGCTTAACTGCCTTTTTATAGCTGCTAGCTGGAGGCTGGTTGAGTTAAGAAACCTTTACAGCTGTACAGTTTACAGGGCTGCTTTAAGACATGGCATATATTATGTATGAAGCCTTATAACAACCATCCATATCAGAGCTGATGGAGAACATGAAAGCAATCCAGCCCTGCTCCTTCCTACAGCACTTTGTTACAGGTGACAAGAGATAGGAGATCCAAAGGCTCAGTAAAACTGGGAGCAGGAAATTATTTTCCTAAGAGACTTCTAAAGGATTTAATGATAAATAAGACTTTCAGAGGCACGGTGAGACAAAGGGCTGCTTTAATTAAAAAGAAATCTGATCCCATGAAATGTTGAAGGTTGTATTCATCTGTCTGAGCTAGGAGATATTGAGATAAGTGCAGCTGAAGTATTAATCCCCTTTGTAATTGGGGGGAGAAATCACTGCAGGGACCTGGAAAAGAAATTCATCTCCCTCCAGGGTAAATAGCAAATATTTTATCTGTGCTTGAGACTTTCAAACTTCCACATTTGAGTATTAACTACGATCTGTCTCAATAAAGCAAAACTGGCTTCCAGGCCCAGAGCAGCCTGMGAGACACCTTGGTCTGGACCTTTGGGTGAGAAGAGTCCCAAACCCAACACAAAGCCAAGAAGAACCCTGGTCCCAGAGATTCCAGAAGGGAGCAGAGATTCCCCACAGGATAACTACTTGTATGACAAACTTTTGCAGGTACTTGTGAGGTTTGCTCCACTGGAGCTWCACTGTTTTGAACTTCTTTGAATTAAACCCTTCAAGAGCGTGGAAACTGGGAAGATTTTTCCTTCCAGAGTGTGGATCAGAGTCTGCAAAGCTCTATTAAAGTCACTGTCATCATAATCCTTCCCAAAGCAGACAGAAGTTTAAATCATCCTGCCCCCTACCCCAAAACAAAGCTCTCAGCTCCCATCTCCATTTCAAGYCTAATTATAAACAGAAAGTCTTGCCCCTCCTGGAGTTTAATCAGTTTTGCTTTCATGCCAAAGACAAGCACAAAAGTTGAGTTTCATTCTTAGTGATTCCGGGCTTTTTCATTCTGGAGAGCTCAAGAGCCAGCTCCTGTAAATGAAACCACTTTCCAGCACTAAATACTTCTCATTTTCACCCACAGAGCACCTGGGGCAGCTTTTCCAAGAAATCCATTTGGGTTCTCACTCCTCACCATGACAGGGCATACACAAATGTCTATAAAGGCATTATAAGAAGTTCATGAGAAAGACACATGARGTAATGATACTAAATGAAAATAGATGTAATGAAAGCTTGGAGAAAAACCATTCACACACACTGGTTACAAAGAGCTAATGTCCACTTTAAGTGGTATCAAGAGCTGGAGCAATTGAAAGATAATAAGGAGAAAATGAGTAATGAATCAATTTTATTGTGTGCTGTTGAGCAGTCCTCGCTGGAAGAGAGAGTGTGTTGATACTGCCTGATAAAAGGGATGGATGGGAGCTGACAGCAGCAGGGACAAGTACTCCCACACTTTCTSAAGAAATAAATGATTTCTGGAGTTATTTTTGCCTCAGCCAATAGGATCCCACTGGAAAAAAAAAGGGATGTTTTCTTGTGGAGACCAGTATAGACACAGTAATTGAGCAGCATGATATTTATGGAGAGTGAAAATTCCAGCTTTAGTGGAGACACAAACTCACTTTGCATTTTTCTTGAATGTGGCTGTGCTGGCTCCCCCAGGAAAAGGGACCCTCCTAGATCTCCCTGTGGGACTCATCTCTGCTGGCACATCTCTCTTTTTTGTGCATTATATAAAGCCTAACCACCACTTTCCACTTCAGCTCTTTGGTTTGGTATGGGTTCCAAATTCACACTTGCCTCCCTGGACTCACAGAAGGGTTTGGGTTGGAAGGGACCTTAAAGACCACCCAAAGACCACCCAAAGACCATCCAGACCACCTGGTTCCAGCCCCCTGCCACGGGCAGGGATGTTTTCCACTATCCCAGGTGTTACAAGCTGCTGCAGGAGGTGAGGCTAACTCAGGTTCTTATTAATAGCACTAGGGGCAGGTTAGAGWGAAATGACACCACACACCCAGAAACTCTCCTCCTCCCRCTCTGGYYTGCAAACCTGGCACCAGCAAAGCACAAAAGGGCAAATGGAAACCACAAAAGGAAAATCWAAGTGCTTTCCTGCCTGGACACCTGTTGTTACTCAGCAGAGGAGGAGCATGAATTCTGTGCCCTGTGCTGTCACACTGATCAGGTCTGGATCAGTCTCCAGGGACATTTCTCACTGCTTCCATCCCACCACGGGGCTGGGCACAAATCATTGAGTAGGAATAGAGGAACATAAGAGTTACAGAGTCACAGAGTGGTTTGGGTTGGAAGGGACCTCAAAGATCATCTCATTCTAACCCTCTGCCCTGGGCAGGGATGCTTTTCTTATTAATAGGGGCAGGTTAGAGTGAAGTGACACCACACACCCAGAAACTCTCCTCCTCCCTCTCTGGGGTGCAAACCTGGCACCAGCAAAGCACAAAAGGGCAAATATTGGAACCATACAACCTAAATATTTGTGTCTCACCCCAGGCTGCTCAGAGCTCAGACACACTTATCCAGAAACCACAAAGCTGCTGTAGTACCTTCCCTGTTGAAAACAGAGCAAAATGAGTGCACACAGGCATTTCTTCCTGCTACAGCAAGACTGATCCTGTAACACCCTGATTTGGGTGTCTTCCCTCCAGTCTGAAGACTGGAAATCTATTTGGRAACTGTTGTCTTGCTGATGCCTATGTTTCAATTTTTTCATCCCTGTTTAATTCTTCATCAAAGCACCATTTATGCTTAATTGTGGAAATCTAAATCAGTTCTGAATCTCACTGACTAATATTATTTCATCCATGTGTTAACTTGCAAACATCTGTGATGGCAAGCAGATGTCTTCTGGCCTTTGGAAATCCCTGGGCATTCAGGGGTTTGTATTTCAGCTGTAACATCCAGAAGTGAAGAGATGGGGAGGAAAAGAACATATGGCCTACATCAGCACCAAGCTAAGGGGTCACCTGTTAAAACAGCAGCCCTTGATTAGGGTGAGGCTGAAAATAGAAAAAATACAGTAGAAGAAAGTAGAAACACTGTTTGGGTTGAGTTTGAAATAAGTATTGGGTTAAAAATAATTTCTTATTGAATGGTACAGGCCTATTCCTCCCAGACAAGGAGGAAAAGGCTCAGGCTTGGGACCTCCACTTTGAGCTATGCCAAAAGCTAAGAACTCTGCAGAGCTCATCCGAGTCACTAGGCACAAATCTTATAGGCACAAATCTCCTTGAAAAAATTAGCTTTTCAGCCTGTAGAGTTACRATTCTGGTGCAATCAGTAAAATTTAGGCCAGTTAAAAGCTTTTTTTTTCAATTTCACCTACCAGAGGAAGGTGATTGGAAAACTCTACCCCTTCTCTGGTACAACAATGTCAGAAAAACCTTCAAAGATCAGATCTGGTGTCAGACACATACAGTGACTGGGGGTTTGCACATCCCTCTGTAAAGCAATTTTCTAACCCTTTTTGTTTTAAAAAGAACTTGTAGCTGTGTTATAGACTCATAGAATCATTCAGWTTGGAAAGGTGTGTCTTGCCCATGCAGTTACAGAAAGCAAGAGCAGGGCTGCAGGGTGGGATGCATTTATAGGATCATCTCTAGCAGCTGCTGTCTTGCTSCTTCAAATATTTTCCTCTTCTCCTGCTAAAGATGGAAATGCAGTAAAAATATGGCTCCTCTGGGATGCAGCTTCTCTGGGATCCAGCTGGAAGGCATTTTGTACAGCTTGGCATCCACACAGAGCCACAGAAAGCTTTGTCTGCGAGCTGTGCTCATGTGAGCACTGGGACTTCTCTGTAGATAACTTTAAGGATCCCTCCAGAAGCTAAATTCAGGCATGGGGTGAAGAGGCACAGTTTGAGGAAGCCTGGAAAGGCAGTTTTGGCTGCAGGGCTACATCTCAAAGACCTCAAAAGCAGCAGGCCCAGCTCCCTGCAGTTCCAGCCTCCCCTCCAGTGCTGAAGGAGGCTCTGAGCTCAGAATGTGTGCAGATACATGCTAAAAGCATTCTGTACAAAAGGAGTTGTACACTGTGGCATGTGTCCAGAGTTTGGGAACTAAAATGTGAAAACACAGCTCTGGTAAATGGATTCTTTCAATGGAAATTGTATTGTACCAGGTCTCATCTGAGGGTGAGATTTACACATCTGATCCAAGGCTATTGAATTTGCAGGGATCCCCATGGCAGGGAGGAATGATGAATCTGACTCTGTGTTCTCAGAAGGCTAATTTATTATTTTATGATACTATATTATATTAAAGAATACTATACTAAACTATACTAAAGAATACAGAAAGGATACTTACAGAAGGCTAAAAGATAATAATGGAAACTTGTGACTCTTTCCAAAGTCTCAACACAGCCTGGCCCTGATTGGCCAAAGAGTGAAAACAACTCCCAGCAGAAACCAATGAAACAATCACCTGTGGGTAAACAATCTCCAAACACATCCCACACAGGAGAAGCAAATGAGATAAGAATTGTTTTCCTTTTTCTCTGAGGCTTCTCAGCTTCCCAGGAGAAAATCCTGGGCAAAGGGATTTTTCAGAGYGTGTGAATGCCACATAAGGCCAGCTGGAATCAAGGAAAAGATTCCCCTTGAATTCATAAAACACAGGATGACCAAAGCAACCTCACCACTTGCTGCTTTGGAAAACCTCTGGATAGTGGAGTGTAAAGCAAAATAATAACAGCAAAGTTAATATTTTAAATGAAATGCATATTTTGGAGCCAAGTGTTTTAGTAACCACCACCAGATCTGAGGTTACCCATTGCAGGAGAAATGAGCAATCCTCCCCTTGGTGTTTTCTTTGTGACTTTTGTTCCTTGCTTAACTAGATGAAGTCACWGAGAAGGGATTAAACCTAAAATCAAGATTCCTGCAGGTCTTCAGGAAGAACTGGCTTAGATCTCTGTGCCTTCTGCACACCCAATGTTTGCACGTTGGATAATGAACTGGGGTGGGACCCAAATTGTCTGATTTCCTGGGCAGGATCCTGAGGATGCTAAGTAATACACAACTCCTTGCTTTAATTCCTCCTCCCATTTAGTGTCTGTGGCTGACACCAGATCTGCTCTTTGAAAGTTCTTCTGACATTGTTGTATCAATGAAGGGGTGGAGTTTTCCAATCTCCTTCCTCTGGTACATGCAATTGAAAAAAGGCTTTTAACTGGCCTAAATTTTACTGATTGCACCAGAATAGTAACTCTACAGGCTGAAAAGCTAATTTTTTCAAGGAGATTTGTGCCTAGTGACTCACATGAGCTCTGCAGAGTTCTTAGCTTTTGGCATAGCTCAAATTGGGAGACTTGTCCTCCTTGTCTGGGAGGAATGGGCCTGTACCATTTCATATCCAATAGGATCATTATGGGCTTGTTTCTCATCAGAGACCCTCTAGATAAGTAAAAATCAAGTTTTAAGACAYTTGGTGAGGTTTATTTAGCAATCCCTGGGAAGAAACACTGTAGGTATCACAGGGGCAGATTTGGCTGAGGTTTCTAGGCTGGACACAATCTTCATCCTGAACCTTGAGAAGGTTGGTTTGTTGCAATACTTCTTGCACCATTTCTAATCCAAACACTATTACCACCCCTTTTCTTCCACATCCAGGTGTTTTTTTTTCTCATGGAAATTCATCCATGTAAAYTTCAGCCAAGGTTGAGCTCTCTTCTAAAAGCTTTTTTTGTACCTGTAAGGATCCATCAGGCTCCTGGCCTGTGGCTCTGCAGCTGAGATTGCACAGAAAATGTGAAATGGAGTCCTTGAGCAGGTTATTAGCTTAAGGTTGGGCAGCATGTGCTGTTTTGGGAGCACCTCAGGAGAGGTAACTGAGGTCCCTTCCAGGATGACTCTTTGCAGCCTGAATGGAAATAACATCTCTGCTGCAGCTGTAAAAAATGCATTAAAAGGAGAAGAAGGGATGTCTCAGCTATAACATTTATAAAACATCAAGGGTGGCTTGTGAGGGAACCTGTGGTTTTCAAGTGCTAATGGAGAAAGGTTTGGGAGCAGGGAATATTCACCAGGTCCTGGCAAATCAGCATTTTATTTCAAGGCTCCCAGTGAGCAATAGAGCTCAGGGGAAAATAACCAAGGTCCTCTCTACATGCTARATGAATGTTGTGAATATTTAACATTTCTCCAGCAGGGTAGGTCTCCATTTCCTAACTGATCTTTTTGCATAAATAGTCACCCAGGCTGTCAGATTCCAACATCCAGACCCACAACTGTGCAGAGAAAAAAGCTTTCTTTTTCCTGAGGCAACCTCAGGTCTGCCAGAGAGACACAAGAGCTGTAAGGAACAAAACTGTATTTGATTGGATTTTTTCTCTCTTTACCTTTTTTTTCTCGTCCTGAGGAGAAATCTTATCCCCCTGAAGTGGAAGGATGTTGAGAGCAMTGAGATCTCCAAAAGCACAGGACTGGGACAATTCCTGTCTGTCCAATAAACCACTGCAACACAAGGTCAGGCTGGAGATACAGGCTGCCAAAAGGAAGCAGGGCAGCCAAGGAAATGCAGTTCATGGGGAATTTAGGAGATCAGCTCACCAATTCTCTCACCTCAGGCAGGAATTACCCAGCTCTCCCTGAGAGAAGAATATTGGTTGGACTCAATTAATAGTTGGACTTGATGATTTTAGAGGTCTTTTCCAACCTACYTGARTCTCTGATTCTAAAAAGATGGATATTCTTAAAATTCTCCAATGGCAGAATTTCTCCCTCTGCCCCCAACAATTTATTGCAGCTCTTAACTATTCTTATTCCTGGAAAAGGTGTCCTGATGCCAGCCTAAATCCACTCTGTTGCAMTTCASACRCAGGGAATTTTGCCCAGGTCCCATAAATTCAAATGTATCTTAAGCTTGAAGGAACTTGCATCTGGCCATTCTTACATAAGAACAACACAAGTTCAATTTTCACTTTAAAAAAAGCAAATGTTGAGCCTTTCTAGCAGTTCTACCCTTGTTCAAACAGCCACAAACCCAAGGATCATCTTAGAACCATGGAATGGTTTGGTTTGGAAGTGACCTTAAAGGTGATCCAGRCCAATCCCCTCCAAGGGCTCACCTTGCAGGAATGTGGGTGATGCATGACCTCAAGAGAATCAAACCTGAAGCAGGGACATCTGTTGCATTTGTGGGGTGCCCCTGTGGCAGGAAGGAATGATGAATCTGACTCCGTGTTCTCAGAAGGCTAATTTATTATTTTAAGATACTATATTATATTAAAGAATGCTATACTGAAGAATACAGAAAGGATACTTACAGAAGGCTAAAATGTAATAATGGAAACTTGTGACTCTTTCCAAAGTCTCAACACAGCCTGGCCCTGATTGGCCAAAGAGTGAAAACAACTCACAGCAGAATCCAATGAAACAATCACCTGTGGGTAAACAATCTCCAAACACATTCCACACAGGAGAAGCAAATGAGATAATTATTGTTTTCCTTTTTCTCTGAGGCTTCTCAGCTTCCCGGGAGAAGAATCCTGGGCGAAGGGATTTTCCAGAGAATGTGAATGCCTCAGACATCATCCCAAGGGTTGGTGGGACCTGTGAGGGTTTGCCTGGTGCTGTTGTAGGAGCTCTCACTCTGTCCTGGGTGAAGGGATGGCCATGCAGAGGAGGGGCTGTGCCCAGGGGCTGGTTTGCAGAGCTGGGGTGCTCTGAACGAGGGGAGGGGGAAAGGGAAGCTGAAARCTTCCTCTTTCTGCCTTTCCCAGCTGGGCACATCTCAGGTTTCTGTGGTTGAAATGACCCCCGAGGTATTAAAAGTCTTTTCTCTCAGCCCCACAACCAAAGAAAAAGTCGAGATTCCTCAGTTCTGCTTGTCAAGGTTGTTTATTTGCTCTTATCTATTCCATTCTCTCTCTGACCTGCTGAGATCTGTCCAGCAGGTTGGGTTGTGGCACAGTCCCTGCCCTTGGGGTGGTGTTGGCTTTTTATACTAAGAACTACCTGTACTTTATTTACAATAATTTTCCAATATCTATCACCTATGTTAGACAGTCTGTCTCTAAACCAATCAAAAAGTGCCACCATCACAGCAGTAGATGGAGGACAAGAAGAAGAAGAAGGAAGACAGGACACGCCCAGATTCCTCCATCTTGCTTTTTGAACCCCCATTCTAAACCCCCAAAATTCTACACTTTCACCCTGTGACAAATTCACTATCATTCTACTCAAACTCCTGTGGCTTGTAACTCCTCACACAAAGTTGGTAATTGTTTCCATGGGCTAAAATCAAAGGCACAGGTGTTTGTGACTCCGTGCCAAGGTCTCTGAGCCCCTTGCCAGGGTCTGGAATCACCCAGGGCAGCCAGAGGAATGTCCTGGGTCCCGACAGGCACAGACCTGCAGGTGTCCCCTGCCCCTCTGGCTGACACAGCCAGGGTGAGCAAGGCTGGCAATTCTCAGCTCCAAGCCAAGCACAGCCAGCCAAAAGTGCCACAGGCCCTGTGAAGTGGGAAATTATTCCCGTTCATTCCGAGCACGACATTGAACATCTCATAATAACACAGCTAAAGCACTTAGTGGAAATAGAAAAGAATTACCTTGACAATTACTCCTTGGAGTATCCTGCAATGCAAAGCCCTGGCTGATACAAAAATTGGRGTTGGCCTCCTGCTTATGAATATAACCTGGGACTGATTGTTCAATGTGCTAGGCCTTGTCAAATGGGTAATTCAGCAAGAATAAAGTCCAGCTACTGTTTAATSAGCAGGGATCACTGCTGCTGGCAGCATCAATAAAGTCTGTTCCAAGTATCAGCTAAAGGAAGCTTTCCCAAGGGATCTTGTTTTCAGAAGCAATTTCTTCACCACYTGATAAATAAAAGCAGATGAATAATTTCCCTGAGCATCATCCTGGGAAGGGCAGCTTGGTGTGTCCCCCTCCAATTCACCACAATAACCCTCTGCAGACCTGCCYCTGTCTTTTCCTCATCCCCACCATCAAGCTGGGGACTCTGGGGGTACAAAACACCTGAGTGTTCTAGGGACAAGTGAGTTGAAGAAAACAATGCTGTGTTGCTATTAAAAAAAATGGACATTGATGCTTTTGTGGCTCTTTTCTGACATGAGGCCATCACTGAACTGTCCAGAGCTGGAGCAGACTTAATCCATCTGACAAAGGAAGATGTCCTGAAAGAAGTTATTCCTCTCCACTGGCTATGAAAGGAGATGTCTCAAAAAGGGACATCTGAAGGTGGATCCCACCCAAAAGTAACTTGTGCAGAACAGGGGGTGGATTTTTCATCCTGTGACCATACCAGGACTGCACTAAGGGCATCCAAGGCAATGTTACAAAAAGGAGTAGACCTAAAAAAGAGGATCCCTCTGGATCCCAAGCCAGTTTTTCACAGTTCAGTGCCCTTGAAGCGAGGAAGCCTTGAAGAAAAGCCTTTTCCTCCTCTCAGGTCTGTTTTGAACCCAGGCCCAGCTGGGTGTGAGCAGGTACCTGTGCTGAGTGTCAGATATGGGCTGGACAAWTTTCCCAGTGCTGCAAACACTTTTTTTTTTTTTTATTTATTTTTTGGAAAAAAAAAACCCAAACAAAAAAAAAACCCCAAACCAAAAAAACCCACCAAAACCAAAAACCAACCAAACAACAACAACAACAAAAAACCCCTGACTTATCTTTTTGAGGCAGAAAAATTCCAATAACTTTATTAACTTTTTATAACTGTACCAGAACAGTTTTGCCACAAAGCTTGTTCCTCCAATGACAGCTACTATTTCTGCAGGGTTTTTTTTCTGGAGGAGAAAATATCCCATTTCCTTTCTGTTTCTTATTTTCTCAAATGCTTTCCATTCTTCTTTGCTTTCTCCACACTCCAGCACATCTCTGTGTAATGGCAAAASTGGGCTGAACCCAGCACTGCCCAATTTTTCTATAAAACTCTCCAGATCACCTCCTAAAAYAGGGAGGTGCAACATTCCTCTTTGCAACACCTTTTTTGTAATCKACTCACATTTTGTCTGCAGGACATTTGCATCTCCTGATGCTCTTTCCAGCCACTTTCTGCCTCCTTCCTTCCCTACCACTCCCTGCATTTCCTTCTGTTGACTCTGGAACCATCCCTTTMGTTCAAMGAAATAATTCCTAATTTTCACCCTAACCTCATGGAGGGTTGCAGACTCTTCTGGTTGGATATCCTTGACCCTCTCCTAAGGGTTTAATTTACCTCATTTACCCTCTCCTAAGGGTMTAATTTACCTTCAGYTGCCCCCCTGGAGCCATCACACTGCTCCTGATGCAGCAGCAAACAGATTTTGGAGCAGCTGGTGGGGGTTTGTCCAGCGGTGGTGCTCCTGCAGAGCTGATGGGTTTTCACTGGGGCAGCAACACAAACCTTCTCCAAGCCAAGASAGACCCAGTCATCCTCTCAGAGCAGAAATAAAACTCSCTTGACYTGATTTATTCTAGTCAAACCCACARTGGTTGGTTTTTATTACATTATTTTTTGCCAGGTGCTTATAAATTGYTTATTTGGTAATTTTTACCAGTGTCCTCCTGGCTACTGGAATAAAGCTGGTGGGTCTCAGATTCCTGAGGAGCCAAACTTTACCCTGCCCACTTCTCAGCTACTTTTGCTTTGTTTCTTCAGGCTCTTGAATCCATCAGAATTGATTCCTCTCATCTTTGAACTGGTTCTTGTCTTGGATTATCACTGCTCATGTTGTTTTAAGTTAATTTCACTTGCTAATCCTTTTCTGGAAGGATGGGGAAATTAAGATATATTCTGTGGTTTCCATTATTTGGTTTTCCATTCTGTCATAGAGTAGAATATTGTTTTTATAAAAAATTCACAGATTTCCTCCATCTTCCTTTTTTTTTTCCTTGTACTTTCATAAATAGCCTGGATTAGTTTTTACATTCTTTATCACTTGAAATCACTTTGGTCTTTCTGATTTTATGCTTGAGCACATGGCCTAATATTTTAAGTCATTTTTCTTAGGATTTTTTTTTTCTTTAATGATTCCTTCATTAAATTCTACTTCTTGCATAAGTGCTTACTTGACTTGCTTTTTCTTTTGCTGGGTGTTTTTTCAAATGTTAGAAACATGGAACGGGCTGGGTTGGATGGGACCTTGAAGATCATCTCATTCCAACCCCCTGCTATTGCTAGGGACACCTTCCACTATCCCAGGTTGCTCCAAGCCCCATCCAACCTGGCCTTGGGCACTTCCAGGGATCCAGGGGCAGCCACAGCTTCTCTGGGCACCCTGTGCCAGGGCCTCACCACCCTCACAGCCAAGAATTTCTTCCCAATATCTGATCTAAATCTGTCCTCTGGCAGTGTGAAACTACTCCCCCTTATCCTATCKCTCCATGCCCTTGTCCAAAGTCCTTCTCCAGCTCTCTTGGAGCCCCTTTGGATACTGAAAGAGGCTCTAAAGTCTCCTCAGAGAGAGAAAAACCTCTGAGGAAACAAAAAATAAAAAAAAAACAACCAACCAACTAACCAAAAACCAAACCAACCAACCAACCAAAAACCAAACCAACCAACCAACCAAACGAAAAAAAACCCCACAAAAACAAAAAACAAAACAAAACAAAAAAAAAAAGAGCCATTGGTGAGGCATCTTAATTGCCAAAATTCTAGGGTTAGAATTCATTAACCACCCGAAAGCTCCTGGACTCCACTTGGGATTCAGACAAAACTTCAAGACTTTTTGCACGGGCTCAGAAAACACAAATATTTTGAAGTGCAAATGGTGCTTTTGATAYAGCAAAGCTGTGTTTTTCACGGAGGAGTGAGGAGCACCCAGAGCCGCTGGAGGATGTCTGTCCCTTCCTGCAAGGAGGGGAAACCAAGGCTTTGTTTATTGCCCTCCTGGAGCCGGAGTGTTTTCACACATGGGAGGCACCCTGCTCTCRTGTAAAACCATCAGCACCTGGGAATAACCTCGGATAACTGTCCTGCTGATAAAGCAGCTGGGAGAAATCACCGTTGATTGGGCTTGAAGAAAAGGGAGGAGGCCGCACTCGGCCCGAGGGAGCTTTTGAAAAATTGTCCCTTTGAGCAAGACCGTGATACATCACAGATAATTTGCAGGTTATTCACAGAAATTGAGATTTTGTTTAAGAAATACTCATCCTGGTTAAATGTCTTTTTTTCCCCCTTTGTTTTCTCCAATTGCTGTGCTGTACCTGGGCAAATAGAGTCCAAGGCACCTCCCAGGGGAGAAATTACCATCCAGCAATTCTTGAAAATGTCTTTATAGCAGCAACCTAGGAAATCTGAGAAAATTCAAAAAAAAAGTTAAGAGCCTGAAGAAATCTCTGTTAAAGTGTGTACTTGCTTAATAGATGCTTCCCCATATCATGTGTTCAACTGGCTTATATAAAAGCATCAACCTTAATATTTGATTTAGAATTTAATATAAAGGCAACTGACTGCAAAACACAATCAGATTTACCAGCTCAGGGGAATGAACCTTTTTATGAAACTAACAATTGCACATACAAAATCAGCTGAAAATGAGTTAGTGAGATGAAACTTCCACCTTCCTGGCTGAAGCTGTGATTAAACCATGATTAAAGTCASTGAGCTAAGTGAACAGCAATCAACCCAAGATTCAATTCACCCTTGGAAAAATAAAAATAAAWAAATAAATAAATAAACAAACACTAAAAAGGAGGGACTATTTTTGTTATTTCAGTGATGTGCTGACTGAYTTGAGGAGGGACAAGGCTCCAGCCTAAATTGCCTGGCACTAATGACCACCTCCCCAGAACAGGGGATTCCCAAGCCCAGGAACAACACAATTCCCTCCTGTGTTGTAAACTGGACCTATTTGGGAAGCAGGCCAGCCAGCTCACATGATTTTCTCTTRTCATAACATTTACTGCTGTTTCTAAGGCCGTCCCTCAGAGTCATATGACAGGATAAGATTTGCAGCCTCTCTGGTTTTGTAGCTAAACACAAGCTCCTACCCTGCAAAATCAYGGAGGGAAATTTCACCGTGTGACCCCAGTGCTCCCTGAAGATGGCCTCAAGTGTATTGAAAAGAGAGAGAAAATGAAACCTGCCCTGTGGGGAGGAGGCTGTAGAGGGGGGTGGCAGTGGTGTTACACAGAGGAGCAAAAAAAAAAAAGATTTGAGGCAGCAGTTTGAGAACACAACCCTGTCAGCAGGCCCAGGACTATCCCCAGCCCAGCACTCTCAACCCTGCTGGGATCCTCTCCAGCCTGGTACCCCAAACCCTGCTGTGACCTCCCAAACCCAGCACCCCCATCCCTGCTGGAACCCCCAACCTGGCACCCCAATCTTGACCAGTGTCCCTACCAACCCTCCCCAGTCAAGCATCCCAGACTTTGTGAGGACCTCTCCAGCCAGGGCAACCCAAACCCTGCTGGGACTTCTACATCCTGACACCTGAAACACTTCTGGGACTCCCTCAGCCCAGCATCTCAAATCCCAGCAGGGGAATCCCAACAGGACCCCWATCCACCCTCCCCAGCCCAGCACCCCTATCCCACCTGGACTCCCCCAACCCAGCTCACCAAACCTCAGCACAATTTCCAGCACCCCCATTCCCTCCAGGGCCTCACATCCTCATCTCCATCATCATCCCCACCTTCATCTCTGTCCTCACCCACATCCATAACTCCTGTCCCCAACACTGTCTCTGCCTGCATCTCCATCCTGATTTCCCTCTTCATCTCCATCTCCTTCCCCATCTCCATTCCATCTCCAACCTCATCTACATCTACATTGTCATCTCCATCTCTGTCCCATCCTCATTCCCATTGCATCCACACTTCCCACCCCTTCCACATCCACACCTTCATCCTAATTTCCATCCTCATCTCCATGCCTCTCTCTGTCTGCCTGTTCCCATTGCATCCCCATCTCCAACCTCTTCCCCATCCCATCCCATCTCCATCCCTGTACTTGTCCCCTTCCCTATCACCACACCAATCCCCATCTCCATTCCCATTTCCATGCCTGTCCCCATCTCCATACCCATTCCCATGGCTGCCTCTGTCTCAATGTCTGTGTCCACTGCATCTCCAACCCTTTCCACATCCTCATCTCTTTGTCCCCATCTTTGTCCCTGTTCCCATCCCCAACTCAACTCCATCTCCATTCTCATCCCCATTCCCATCTCTGTCTCCATCTTTATCTCTGTCCCATTTGTATCATCTCCAACTTCTTCCACATCCCCATCTCCGCCTCTGTCCTCATCCTTGTCCCCTTCCCCATCCCTCTCCTGATCCTCATTCCTGTCCCCAACTCAGCTTCATTCCCATTCCCATCCCCGTCTCCATCTTCATCCCCATCCCTCTGTCTCTCTCTCTGTTCCCTTTGTATCCTCATCTCAAACTTCTTCCATATCCCCATCTCTGTCCCCTTCCCCATCCCTGTCCTGATCCTCATCCCTGTCTCTAACTCAACTCCATTTCCATTTCTCATCCCCATTCCCATCTCCGTCTCCATCTTTATCTCTGTGCCCTTTGTATCCTCATCTCCAACTTTTTCCATATCCCAATCTCTGCCTCTGTCCCCATCTCTGTCCTGATCCTCATCCCCATCCCCAACTCCATTCCCATCCCTGCCTTCCATCTCCATCCCCTTTGTATCCTCATCTCCAACTTTTTCCATATCCCAATCTCTGCCTCCATCCCCATCCTTGTCCCCTTCCCCATCTCTGTCCTGATCCTCATCCCCGTCCCCAACTCCATTCCCATCCCTGCCTCCATCTTCATGTCTCTGTCTCTCTGTCCCCTTTCTATCCTCATCTCCAYCTTCTRCCATATCCCAATCTCTYCCTCTGTTCCCTTCCCTATCCCTGTCCTGATCCTCATCCCCATTCCCATCCCCAACTCAGCTCCATTCCCATCCCCGCCTCCATTCCCACCTCTGTCTCTCTGCTCCCCTTATGTATCTTCAATCCCAACTTTCCCCATCTCCGTCCCCATCCGTGTCCCTTTTCCCTGTCCCTCTCCCCATCTCCATCCCCATCTGTGGTCCCTTTTTTCCCTGTCCCTCTCCCTGTCCCATCCGTGTCCCTTTTCCCTGTCCCTCTCCCCATCCGTGTCCCTTTTCCCTGTCCCTCTCCCCATCTCCATCCCCATCTTGTGTCCCTTTTCCCCTGTCCCTCTCCCTGTCCCATCCGTGTCCCTTTTCCCTGTCCCTCTCCCCATCCGTGTCCCTTTTCCCCTGTCCCCTCTCCCTCATCCCATCCGTGTCCCTTTTCCCTGTCCCCTTCCCCTCCCTTCCCCATCCGTGTCCCTTTTCCCGGTCCCTCTCCTGTCCCATCCCTGTCCCCTTTCCCTGTCCCTCTCCCTGTCCCCATCCTGTCTTTTTCCCTGTCCCTCTCCCTGTTCCCCATCCGTGTCCCTTTCCCTGTCCCTCTCCCATCTCCTCCCCATCTCGTCGCCATCCCCTCCCCACCTCCGTCCCCATCCCTGTCCCTTTCCCCTGTCCCTGCTCCCCATCTCCCTCCCCTCCCGTCCCTCCGTCCCGCCCCGCCCCGGGCGCCGCTGCCGGCGGGGCGGGCCGTGGGGCGGGGGCAGCGGCTCGGGGCCGCCTTTGTGCGGGTTCGGGGCTGTCCCATCCCCATTCCCATCCCCATCCCTGCTTCCTTGCTCGCTCTCCCGCACCCCTCCGCACTTRCCCGTCCCACGGCATCCCCATGGCCGCCCCCCGGCCGGCGCACGGCTGCGGCAGCGGAGCGCTGCTGGGGCGCTTCGGGGTGCTGCTGCAGGCGCTGCTGGCTCTCTGCGCCTTCAGCACCCTCATGCGTGAGTACCGGCGGCGCCGGGGCACCCCCTGCCCCTGYGGGGACCTCGGTGGGATGGGGTGGGTGCCCTTTCTCTTAAAAAGCACCAAGTTTGGGRTGGGGAGGAAGGGACGCGCTGGGGATGTTCCCGAGCAGCAGCAGCGCCAGATGCTCCTTCTTCCAAACTCCCTAATCTGATGGTAATGAAGCTCCGCGGAGAGCGAGGCTGTAATCTCTTAAAATTGGCCGCGCTTGTGCGAGGCATTGCTCAGTCACTTAGAAAATTTTAATGAGCGGTAAAAAAAGCTTTTGGTGTGACCCCGCGAGTTGCCGGGGAGGAGCTGATAAAAACGGGGCGGGTGTCCGGCACGGCGCTGCGTGCTGAGCGTGATTTCATTGCGCTGTGATACTGTTTTTGTTGAATTTTCGCTCAAGTTTTAGGGCTTGAGCGTCTGGGGGAGGAGGTTACAGCGCGAGAACGTGTTTTTCTGGTTACTGGGAAGGGCTGGCAGTGGGAGAAACCAGCTGAGGAGTGAGAAAAATCACCCGGGGTGTGATTTCCAGAGGCAGAGAGAACGGCCTCAAGTTACGCTGTAGAAAGTTCAGAGTGGATATTTGGGAAAGCTTTTTCCCCGGAAGGGGAAGGCATTGGAACAGGCTGGAGCCTCGTCCCGGGAGGGATTTAAAATCCGTGTGGKTGRGGTTTAGTGGAGCACTTGGCAGTGCTGGGTTAATGARTGCACTTGATGATATTATAATTCTTTCCCAATCTCGGTGATTCTGCGGTCCTGTGAGAAGGTGCGGGACGCTGAGGCTGAAGGAGCCGTGAAAATTCACTGTCGTTCTGTGCCGCAGCTGTGTTTTGCTCAGAGCGATGTGTGTGTGTGTTGCCTCTCTCCAGGGTTAAGTGGTTTAGCACAAGTRGAATCAACATGCCAGAACTCGATCTGTTTTCCTTCTTTAAAAGCCTGTGGTGACAGTGAACCGAAAGTTCCAAGATTTCTGGCTAAGTAGCTGCAGATTTTGAGGTTCCCTTGCCCCCTCTGCCTTTTGGAAATCACTTTCAAAGGCTCCAGCGTTGCGGTTAACGCCGAGCTGCCAGAGAAAATRGCAACAAGTTCTTCCAGGGATAGCTGATACCTTCTTCCAGCTGGAGCAGCCCAGTTGCAACATGCCACRGCTTGTGTTTCACCAAATATTTTCAGTAAGAATCGTGGTAATTTCTTTTTCTGTTCCTGTTCCCCGTAGTGATGTGTGCATGTGGGTTAATTCTCCCATAAACGCCGTGGGGTGTCCCATAAAAATCAAGGACTTGAGTAAATCATGTTGGAATACCTCTGTGGATGAGGCTGCATAACCCCTGCCAGAAAATCAGCAACTCTGGGCTGACTGCTGGTGCAGGGGCTAATATTTCTGTGAACATTAACAGCCTCTTGGTTAATGAAGAGGAACTGAAAGCTGATCCTGTGTGGTTTTGTTGTGACTCAGCTGAGGAGGAACTGCTGCCTGGGACCCCGAGGGCAGATGTGTTTGCAGCCCTGGSGTCCCAACCACAGCACCTCCTGTGGCTGCAGCTGGGCTGGTGGTCCCTGGCCCACCCCAGCTGGTCCTTACCTGTGCCCCAGGCACACATTTCCATCTGGAGACTTCCTAGGATCTGCTGGAGGGGCTGTTTGTGTGCTGACTCCTAACCCATGATGGTTGTGGGCTGACCAACAGTTTTGTTTTGGGCAGCAGCTTGAAGCTTTTGGGTTGTTTCTGTGCCACATCCAGCTGGCAGCCTTCTGGGAAGGAGAAGGTTCCAGTGCCTGGGAGGTGTGGAAGCCTCTGGAGCTGAGACAAAAAACTTCCTGGGAACTTAGGTTGGGAACTTCATTTCACCCCGCCAGCCACTCCCAGCTGGGTGACTCATGTAGKGTTTAGGATGACTAAATGACATCAGGTAGATCCTAGTTTAGGATGACTCATGACATCATGTAGAATTTAGGGTGTTGCTGTTGTTGGAGTCAGCCCTTTGTACTTCTTTCCTTCAGTYCTTTCTTCTTTCCTTCAGTGTTCCTGTTGGTTTTATTACTGTGATTTCTTCTTTGCCAGGATGTTGCAGACCATGTGTTAATAAGTGGAAACAGCATCCATGAGGGTGGGCAGGCCCTGGCACAGGGTGCTCAGAGAAGCTGTGGCTGCCCCTGGATCCCTGGAAGTGTCCAAYGCCAGGRTGGATGGGGCTTGGAGCAYCCTGGGATAATGGAAGGTGTCCCTGCCCATGGCAGGGGGTTGGAACTGGGTGATCTTTAAGGTCCCTTCTGACCCAAACCATGTTACAGAATTCCTGTCCAGACCCAAACCAATGCCTTTTTATTCCTCCTACTTTAAAGTACCAGCTCAGCTATAGGAACACCTGGATCTGGATGGATAAAATTGCCAAATTGTGCAGAAACTGTTCAGAGCTCTTGAAAACATGCCGAGGAACTCAGACTAACAATAACGTGGCATTCTGCAAAGTTTTGCAGATGTGTGTGCATGGATGTGCTCAGAGTATCCCTCCAGAATGTGGATCCCAAGCATGGCCATTGCAGGGAGGATAAACTTGTTTTTATCAGAGCAATTTGTGTCATTGAATTTGTSTTTCTTGGGGCTGTGGAAAGATTCTCTCCTGCCAACCTGGTAGGAAAACCTAATGGAGGTGGAAATTAGTTTTGAATGATTGAGTGGGGTGGTTGCTCCCCATTGCTGTGGATMCTGTGAAATGGAMCCTTTGAGTGGTGAAAACAGGACCCAGAAGTAAATGATGCCCAGCCTTGGCAGGGAGTCAGGACAGCTGTTTAGTGAGGGTTTATTATTCTGTCAACTCCCATGAGCAATAGTGCTAACAGTTCATTTTAGCCTACAAACACTCCTTGCTTTTCCAGCAAGGTCTTRGAGGCTGTAGCCAAGCCTAATCCCAGTATGACCAGAGCTTGCTCTGGTWGCAGCTTTGCCCCATTTGGGAGTCAGATGGCAAAGAGGTGTCACCCTTTCCACCTGCCTGGGTGGCTGTGGAGGCTCTTTGGCTTGAAGGACAGTCCTAGAACTGATCACAAACACTTGAAGGCAGAGGAGCCCAGCAGCTGTGTGTGTGTGTGGCAATCTGGATTCCTGTGCAAGAACCTCCCCTGGGGAGGTCATGGCCCTAAGGAGCGGGGGTAATTGTGCAATCCCATCTGAAGCACTTTGCAGTGCTTTTCCTTGAGCATCACTCAGCTGGGTGGAGAAAGCTCCTTGCAGTTATCTCAGCTGCAAGGGCTGGGTGAGCCCCTGCAGTTGCTGCTATTCATTCTATTCTTTTTTTTCTTTTTTTTTTTTGAGGAAGGGATTGTTGTAAATGATCAAATCGTGACCCAAAATTATCAAAAATTTAGGAAAGATTTATTAATTTGTCTGCGGGACCGAAGTTTGGTCTTGGAAACCACCACAGCCAAAGAGTCAGTGTCAAGCCCGGGATCAGCACCGGGTGAACCTGGATCTGACATCCGAGTGTCAGAGTCCCCCCTGTTCACACTCGAGGTTTTATACAGTTTATTCTGCCCGAGGCAAAGATGACCAAATGTTCTTTGTATCTCTTCACACGCGTCGCTGTTGCTTTCCACGTGCAGAGGTGGACAAAGGCCGAGTCCAGGTGTGTCACCTTTAAGGTCACTTCCAAACCAAACCATTCCATGGTTCTAAGATGATCCTTGGGTTTGTGACTGTTTGGACAAGGGGTAGAGCTGCTAGAAAGGCTRGACATTTGCTTTTTCAATCAATTTCTTCCTTGAAAATTGAACTTGTGTTGTTCTTATGTAAGAATGGCCAGATGCAYGTTCCTTCAAGCTTAAGATATATTTGAATTTATGGCCATTGAGACCTGGGCAAAATTCCCTGGGTCTGAACTGCAACAGAGTGGATTTAGGCTGGCATGAGGACACCTTTTCCAGGAATAAGGCTAGTTTAGAGCTGCAGTAAGTTGTTGGGGGCAGAGGGAGAAATTCTGCCATTGGAGAATTTTAAGAATATCCATCTTTTTAGAATCAGAGAATCGTGTAGGTTGGAAAAGACCTCTAAAATCATCAAGTCCAACTATTAATTGAGTCCAACCAATATTCTTCTCTCAGGGGGAGCTGGGTAATTCCTGCTTGAGGTAGGAGAATTGGTGAGCTGATCTCCTAAATTCCCCATGAACTGCATTTCCTTGGCTGCCCTGCTTCCTTTTGGCAGCCTGTATCTCCAGCCTGACCTTGTGTTGCAGTGGTTTATTGGACAGACAGGAATTGTCCCAYTCCTGTGCTTTTGGAGATCTCAATGCTCTTGGACAACTCGGGGAAACCAAGGATCATAGCCCTGGAAGCTTCTATTCTTAGGCTAAGGCGTTGATATTTATCTTAACTTGTGTCCAGGAACTYGTTGAATCTAAATAAGACAGCTGCTCCCAGCCAGGGTGGTCAAAAGACATGGTTTGGATTTRACAYTATTTTATACCATACATTAATAGCATGAATTATCCCTACCATATATCACAGGGTTCTAGACTAGCAAAAGTTGTCCAGGTTTGCACAGGGGACAGCAAAACTCTTTGAAATGAGGGAAGATCTTTTGTACAAATTACATCTATAGCCTTCTTTGTGAATTAACTAGAGTGCAGGAGAAACAGATTTGAGGAGCTGAAGYATTCTTGTCTCCATTGTGAATGGAAAAATTTTTCCCTGGAGCTGCTATACTCATTTTCTACTCTGCCACAAACAGCACTGAGGAAARGCARGAACCTTTGTTTCTCTTCCAGCTTTTTCTGAAACTGTCTTGGCAGCCCTCTGAGCTGCTGGATGAGGTGTAGTAGTGCTTGTGATGTTGGTATGAAAATAGATGTTGCTCTTGGAAAACACTCATATTGCCAGGCAAGGAGAGCTGGACTGGACTGAGCTCCCACAACCCCGTGGGAAATCTGGTTTTCAGCTTTGCTTTTGAAAATATCTTGATCCTGCCTCATGTGACAGCAGTGTCCCTCTCTCCTGTTTCATGTCACTGCTGGACATGCTCTTCCAGCACATCTTGCCTTGAGTTTAGTCTTAAGAAGGCCCAGTTTGCAGGAGGGACCCTGGTGCTGACCCCCAGGCAGGACTTGGAGCTGGAGATGCTTTGTGAGCACCTGGGATGGTGTTTTAGACACTGGTCCAAGTAGCTTGTCCTGAGGCAGAGCCACAGAAGAGGAATTTACCAGAAAAAGAAGAGGAATTTACCAGAAAAAGAAATAGTGTCTCTGTGGTAGAAAACAGTTGCCAAAGAACATCAGAAGTATCCCCTTGGTCTGTGACCTGTGTTTTCCTGATCCCTGTGGATTTTCCAGCAGAGCTTTCAATGTTGATTTTCTCCTGGATGGTGAAATGGGAGAGAGCATCCTRGTGTTGAGAAGTGTCTGAACTTTGAGAGGGACTCATGGAAGCTGTTGCACTCATCTCCCCTAGATAAATCAAACTTAACCCACCTTTTCTGACTTCTTACTGGGCCCTGTAGTGATAGGGAAAGGGGCARTGGTTTTAAACTGAAGGAGGATAGATTTAGACTGAATACAAGAGGAATTTTTTTGCAGTGAGGGTACTGAAGCACTGAAACAGGCTGTCCAGTGGAATGATGGATGCCCTATRCCTGGAAACATTCAAGGTCAGATTGGATGGAGCTCTGACCAYCCTGGRCTKGTAGAAYGTGTCCCTGTCCATGGCAGGGAGTTGGAATGAGGTGACCCTCAAAGGACCRTTCCAACCCAAACCATGCTGTGATTCTGCCCCAGTGCTAAGTTCAGGGTGGCACATGGTTTGTTGTACATGGTTTGTTGTACATATGGTATTTGTACATAGTTTGTTGTAGATATGGTATTTGTACATAGTTTGTTGTCCATAGTTTGTTGTAGATACGGTATTTGTACAGGGTTTGTTATACATGGTTTGTTGTACATATGGTATTTGTACATGGTTTGTTGTACATATGGTATTTGTACATAGTTTGTTGTACATAGTTTGTTGTACATATAGTATTTGTACACAATTTGTTATCCATAGTTTGTTGTCAGCTGCTGTACACAGTTTGAAGTGAAGTGCTGTCTCTGTGCTTCAAAAGTATCCCGAGTGCTTTCTGGTTTGTGTTTTGTCTTTACACTGAAAACACCTCATAAGGGTGGGTGGAAGTGTGAATCCATGCCAAGAAAAGGAAGAAATAAATGCTAGAGCACTTGATCTGTCCAGCCTTCCATTCTGTTCTGAAATAGATCTGCCCAAGACACAAAACCACTGCAGGCTTCCCGTGCCCAAGGCAGGCTCTGCTGCCTTGCTTGCTGTCACACAAGTGCATAACTGTGTGTGATTTTAATTGTTCACACACAAGAACATGCAAATTCCAACTTCACCCCTGTAAATGCTTTTCCCTCTAGAGAAAAACAAAGCCACGGGGGTTAACTGTGTCTGGCAGTGTGAAGCCTGSGTCCTTGCTGATTTACATGTAGGTTTGTGGGTTAAGCTGCACATGGCAGGGCTCTCAGCACGTTTCTCTTCTGCTTCAGTACCTCTGAAAACTGGATGAGCTGGAGAACATGTGTTGCACTTTGTGGGCTGGAAGGTCTGTGCAGCACTCAGTGTGCTTCATTAAGCTGCACACAGCTTTCCACAAAGCTTTAGAATTGCAGCTGTTGGTTGCTCTGACCTCTCCTTGGCCGTCGCCCCTCGAGCGGCCGAGCTGAGCGGGGACTGGGAATGATTTATTAAAAAAACTATGGGTATTGATCTAGTACCAATATCCAAGTGTGATGGACAAAAACTCTCTAACAGTTTAGAGTTAGAAAGTGAGTGTTCAGTGTGACAGGTGATCAGAGTCCTTTTATCTATACAAGTATTGAATACCCAAAATACAAATGCACATTCATAACTTTGGTACATTCCATTCCCAATATGGATATTGATCTAGTACCAATATCCAAAAACTCTCTAACAGTTTAGAGTTAGGAAGTGTATGTTTATTGTGGGATAATTCCCAAACAGACACCACAATTTACAGGTGATTACAGAGTCCTTTTATCTATACAAGTATTGAATACCCAAAATACAAATACATATTCATCACTTTGGTACATCCCATTCCCTGTTCCATATGGTAGGTAATCAGTTCAAAAACTATTAAGCATTTGTTCCTTGAAATGGGTTGGTGGTCCCTTTCATGGGGAGGGGCCCCAAAATGAGGAAGTAAATGAAGTCTTCTTCATTCTGACTTTTCTACATTTTCAATGCAAATATGACAAATGAACCCTTGGTGGAAATCCCATTCCCCATCTTCAATTGGTTTCAGAACAGAGGAAGCCTACAATTGTCTTATGTTCCTAAAAGCTATATAGGACTATTATCAGTCTCTATATTCTTCATTATAAACCCAGCTAACCAGACATTGTGTTGACAAGCAATCAATTATTAGTTTACTACTAACTCTTAACTTCATCAGGGCCTACCCATTTAATTTAATTAACTCCAATAAAGCTTATCTCTCACTAAATCTTAGCTCCTCTAAAATCTCTAAATTCCTTAAAGTTGATGTCTCAGGAAGCTCCTGGTTTCTGGGAGAACAAGGGRATTGGGGAAGATGAGAAGTGAGCTGGCAGAGTAGAGCTCCATGAGAAGTTACCTGTGATCCTRAGCACCTTGCACCTGGCTGAGCTGGTTCTGCCACGTGTGGTGAGCAGTTGATMTTATGGGTGACTTAACAAGGCAAAAATCTGTACAGGGAAATTAGTATTTTATAATTATGAGGTGGAGCATGCAAAGCTTTAAGGAGTCTCTTAAATTTACAGCTTGTTTTTTAAAACAGCATTTGTAAGAAAACTGTATGGCAGAGGGGCTTTAATGATAAAAGTTGGGTTGGGGTAAAATGCTGTCTTTAATGCTAAAAGGGAGTAGAAAGTAGGTGATGGTTAAGGTCCCTTCCAACCCAAACCATCTGTGAGTCTCTGATAGCTGCTTGTGCACCACTTCATCCTTCAGTTGGTGTTCTCTTAGTGATCTTGGATTTTATTGCCTTACTTTTATCTTTTTTTGTCTAAAGTCCATTTTCCAAGGGACTGGCTTGCAATGCTTTATTTGGGYAGTCACAACTGCCTCCCCAGGATGCTCTGCATTGAGTGGGAGCCCAGCCTCAGTCCAGGTGTCCTGRAGGACCTGCTGTGTSAGCAAATGATGTGTTCTGTTCTCAATGTGCAAAGCACAACTGATGGTTGTTGTCTRGCAGCTTTGCTTGGTGACRYTCTGGCTAAAAGAACAGCTTTAAAAATCTGTGTGAAAATAAGACACAAAGGGTAGAACCTGTCTCTTATACACATCTAGATGTGTATAAGAGACAGTTCCAACCCAAACCATCTGTGAGTCTGATAGCTGCTTGTGCACCACTTCATCCTTCAGGTGGTGTTCTCTTAGTGATCTTGGATTTTATTGCCTTACTTTTATCTTTRRTTGTCTAAASTCCYTTTTRCAAGGGACTGGCTTGCAATGCTTTATTTGGGYAGTCACAACTGCCTCCCCAGGATGCTCTGCATTGAGTGGGAGCCCAGCCTCAGTCCAGGTGTCCTGRAGGACCTGCTGTGTSAGCAAATGATGTGTTCTGTTCTCAATGTGCAAAGCACAACTGATGGTTGTTGTCTCGCAGCTTTGCTTGGTGACTGTCTGGCTAAAAGAACAGCTTTAAAAATCTGTGTGAAAATAAGACACAYAGGGTAGAGGTTAAGGCTGAGAGCCATGCCAGGGTCCTCTGTGGCCTTCACTGGGGCAGTTGGAGTCTCCAGAAGGATGAGTGTTCCAGCTGAGGCTCCTGAGCAGCCTGGTCTGGTGGAAGGTGTCCCTGCCCATGGCAGAGAATTGGYATGAGATGTCTTTAAAGAGCCTTCCCATCAAACCATTCAGTGYTTCCATGAACACCWTCTCAATTTCTGTTCCTTCCTCTGCCAGTATTGCTGGAGTTGGTTTCATCCTCCTCACACTGGTAAAAGGCTTTTTGGGAGGGAATACAGAATACACGCAGTGCAGACCTGAGGATGGAGGTCAGCAGCAGTCTGTGCCATCAAACCACTGGCAGCTGTTTTGAGGAGGAAAACCAGGACTTTGGCTGCTCCCTGAACTGATGGGGGATATAATTTCACACTTTTCTGGCTGCTCTCTGCAAACAGTGGCTGCTGCAGCTTCCTCCCATTGTGTCTGGGGTCGAGCTGTCTGAGTGCTGCATGCTCAGGCTAAGAATAGTGCAGACCCCAGGGTTTTGGCTCTGTATCCTGCATGTTGGCTTCTTTCCTGCCTGGGGCTTGGAAAGAGCCTGGGAAAGGGTGTGTCCTGCAAAATAGGTTGAGATGTGTTATTGGAGACTGTACTGCTGAAAATAACACAGAGGTTGGGCAGGGGAAGAGCTGCTGTTTCCTCCCTGGTACAGTAGCTCCGAGTCCTCTTTGGCACAGGCCAGAAATYAAGTCCTGACCCTCTTGCTAGTGGGATGTGGCCCTGGAGATGGGGTTTATGGCAGTCAGTTTAGTCTCCTCTTAAATGCAGGTAGCACCAGTTTTGGGGAATTTCAGACTTTATTTTTGATGGACCTTTCACAATTTAGGTGTAATAATGCATCTAAAAGTGCTTTTATACCAGGTTCATTTTCACTATCCATCCCCCCCAGGCCCCTGCTGCTGAGCTCAGTGGGGTCAGGCTTGGATCCCTGTAAATCAAATCCCAAAAGTTCTGTCTGTTGTGTCAACACCTCCCTCCCAAACCTCAGCTTCAGACTCCTGTGMCTGGTTGCAGTAAGATTTGTCAGGYAGGTGGTCTGGCTCTCAGCCAAGCATGTCTAACCATATCCCAGGGAGATAAGTTTCCCCCTATAATTTTGTGGAAACCTGTGGAAACCCAGGGCACAGGGAATATTTCTCTGTCTGCTCTGGGGTGCCCTGACCCCCAGGGCAGCACTGACTGTGACCCTCATTCATGGAGAAAGTTTCCCAGATTTCAGGATAGACTGGAATCCACAAAAGTGTGAAATAGATTGCAGAGAGCAGTGTAGGTGTATCACTTGGTGAGAATTTGAGGTTTTGGGATTTTTAGTATGGTGTGGATGGAAGCAAGATGGAGAGCACAGGGTGTCATCTTGGGTTTCTTCTTCATGCTTCTTCTTCCTTCTTCTCCATGGGTTTGGGTGGCATTTTGTAATTGGGCAGAAAAGTCCCCATTGCAGCTCTGTGGGATCAGTTATTGGGTTAAAAGGGYAAATAATCCAGGTGTCAGTTCTTAATTGGATAGTTCAGTCTTAAAAGACCTTGGAACAAGAGATTGTTGGGCATTTTGTGCCTTGTAATGAAAAGCTGCAGAACTCACAGTAGTGAGGCTGTTTTACTGATAAGAAATAATAAACACCTGAGTGTGAACATGAACTGCCATCTCAAGTGCCTTCAGTCCAGACCCAGAGAAACCAACAACTGGGACCCCCACAGAAACCTGAGTTGGTAGCCTATTTTGCTGATGAGCAGCTGGTTGATGCTGCAGCTAATTCTGCTTAAATTAGGGGGTTTGTACCTGTGCTGGTGCACAAATCTGCAGCAGATCTGCCTGAATGCAGTGTGGGGTCAGTGGGGGTGCAGGGAGGACGTTCCAGCAGGAGTGAGGAACAGCACGAGGGAATAGGGCTGCTGTTCCTACTGTCCTTGTCTTAATTATTAGAATCAGAGAATTTGTTTAAAAGCAGAAGTAGGCTGTGGGACATTGACTGTGACAAGCTCTGGTAACTTCACAGCATTTGTCTTTCTGTAGGGCAGCAAAGCTGTCTGTCCCCTTTCTGCTGCATCAAGAGAAAACACCATAAGGAATATTAACCTCTGTATTACATTGGAAAAAGAATGAGGACAGATGTCATTGTGCTTTTATCTTTTAGCTTTCTATTTCCAGATCTATATTGAAAGACTCCAGCAAATATTTTTTTTTCTTTTAACTTTTCACAGGTTCTCATTCAGACACCAGCTTCCACCCAGCCTGGTGGTTCTGAGGGGATTTCAGGCGTGTCTGATCTTTATTGTCCTTGGCTGAAGAGGAAGGGCTGGGAAGTATTTTGTTTCCTGCCCTACCCTCTCTSTGCCGTGGTCAGGGGATCTCTCAGATTGTCCCTCATCTTCCTTCCCTTTTGCTTCAGCCTCACAGCTTTTTGTCTGCAGCAGCTGGAGCCAGGCAGGGGCAGAGTGGGAGCTGGGGAGGGCAGAGCCTGCAGAAGGCAGGCACCATCCCAGTGGTGCTCTGCTCAMGTTTAATGGGATTGACCCTGGTCCCCTTCTCCTGGCTCCTACAGAATCTCAGTTGTTGGGATTATATTGCAGAGGTTCCATATTGTTGTCTCCTTACTGCAAGAGCTTCATACCTCCTTGATGTTTCTCAYAGGCAGCTCCTCCAAGCACTGACTCTTCTTTCTTCTTCTCACAGCAGCCAGCTGACTCCAGTTCCCCCTCAACCACCCAATCCACTCTCTTATAACACTTTTCTTCTACTGGCTACAGCTGCGGCCTGTTAAAGTCAGGCCTGCTCCTAATCTTTAATAATTAACCCAGCTGCAACTCCTAATGGGTAAAATTACTTTCTATACTACCTTTATTTACTTATATTCTATCCCCTACACTCAGTTGCAGAAGGGTGAGCACAGTTTGGATCCAATGATGGATCCAGTTCCATCCCCTGCCATGGGCAGGGACACCTTCCACTATCCCAGGCTGCTCCAAGCCCTGTCCAGCCTGGCTTTGGACACCTCCAGGGATCCAGGAGCAGCCACAGCTTCTCTGGACACCCTGTGCCAGGGCCTGCCCACCCTCACAGGGAAGAATTTCTTCCCAAGATGTGCAATAACATTGCTTCCTTGCACATGGACACAGCTGAGAKGGGAAGCAGCACTAAAATATTCAATACTGTGGTTGGGGACACAAATTCCTGATGCCTTCTGATACAGAGCAGCTGCATTCCAGTCTCATTGTCAATCTAACTGAATTTGGGTTCTCTTCCATTTTGTGCAACTCTGTGTGCAGTAAACTGCATTTTTAATTTGCTTCAGGTGTTTTTAAGGAGTTTAATTTGGTCGTAGATGAGAACTCAAATATCACATTTTTTTTTTGTCCTTGATGCATGCATAACTTTCCTTAAAGTAAATGTTAAGCATGGACTGGTCTGTCTGAGCCAGGGTAGCAAACCCACCTACAGCTGGTGGAAAACTGAGTGATTGGAAATGCATTTTGAGAAGAACAGAGGAGATTTTAGCCTTTCTGCAGCTTGATCCAGCTGAGCCTGTGCCTGTGCATGCCATGGCTTGGCTCCCTGCAGCATGTGGAAGAGGGGAGGGAAGCTTTGCAGTTGCTGCTCATTGTCCAGAGCCCTGCTGTGCTCACTGAGCACAAAGTGCTGCTTCATGGAGGGCTCCATCATCTCCTGGAGTCTTCAGACATGTGGTGCTGCTCCTGTGGATTTAACATCCCCTCCTAACCCCGGGCCACAGCTACCAAACAACTCTGCTCCCTGTTTAAGCTCTGGTAATCTTGGCTGGATTTCTGGTTTAATTTGGAGCCAGCCTGCTGCAGCTCTGCACAGTAAATGCCCTATTAAGCAGTTAATTATTTCTCTATAATACTAGCTTTTATCTTTAATACAACAGTTTTACTGTCTCTGATAATTACACAGTCTCAGATAACTCTCTTAAATCTAATGAGGCATGACAAGCTGTGTTCAACAAGGCACCACACCATTAACTTCCTACCTCTTACTTGTCATCTTATCACACTGAATTACTGTGTTTCTAGCCTGAGTGGCTGTGGATACATAACATGTCACTTCTCATTAAGAAAATAATYAAAATCACCCCTGGTGCTCCTGTGGTTGGGCTAGTGGTCAGCTGGCTGGCCTGAAGACCCCTCCAAAAGCTTTTCTTCAGCATTGTGCTCTTTGCCCCCATCAGCTGAGGGTTGCTTTAAACAATTCTGGCCCCTTTGGTCCATGGCTCTGATGCTTCTGGGTAGGTGAAATGAAAATTGGCTTTTGAAGGGCATCAGTGATGATGGATCTTGCCTGAGCTGATGGCAGTCATTGCTGCAGGAATGTCCCATGGTGGGATTCAGCTGGATGAGGGAAACTGGTGGATTTTTTCTGGACAGGGGTAGGACAAGCTGCTGCAGTGTCTGGTGTGACTTGACTGGTGCCTTGTTACTCATCACTGGCAGTAATGGATCAGGTTGTTGCAGTGCTGGTTTTCTGTGGATTTGAGACTGGCAGCAAATCCCTGCATGTGCCTGACTAAGTCCTGGGATTAGGGGAGATCARAGGATTGGAGAATGGTTTGGGTGGAAGGGACCTTACAGACTGTCTTGTTCCACCCCCTGCCATGGGCAGGGACAGCTCCCACTGTCTCAGGTTGCTCCAAGCCCCATCCTGTTGCAGACACCTTTCATGAAAAATCCTTTCCTTAGGATTTTTCCTCCTGAGAAGCTGAGAGGCCTCAGGAACAAAATGTAAACAATGATTATCTGCTGCTGTGGAATGCAACAGGTGGATCAGTGATTGGCCCATGTTGGTTGTTTCTAATTAATGGCCAATCACAGTGAACTGTCTCTGACTCTCTGTCTGAGTCACAAGCCTTTGTTATCATTCTTTGTTATTCTATTCTTAGTTTGCCTTCTGATGAAATCCTTTCTTCTTTTAGCATAGTTTTAATGTAATATATATCATAAATAATAAATCAGCCTTCTGAAACATGGAGTCAGATCCTCATCTCTTCCCTCATCCTGGGATCCCTGTGAACACTGTCACACCATCCAACCTGGCCTTGGACACTTCCAGGGATGGGGCAGCCTCATCTTCTCTGGGCAGCCTTWTCCAGTGCCTCCCCATCCTCACAGGGAAGAATTTCTCCCTAATCTCTCACCTAAATATCTCTTCTTTTAGTRGTACAAAGTTTCTCATTGTCCTTCCACCCTTGTCTTTTCATCTGTGGCCCTGTCACCTTGCCAGTAAAAGTAGGACAGAGCTGCACTTCTGAAATGTCAAGGCTCCTCCTGTCAGGGAAGTCCCTGCATCCTTCCATGTTGGATCAGGAAGGCATTTCCCAGGGGAAGGAGCCCAGGCTGCCCTTTGGGGGTATTGTACTTGTGGGGACCCCCATGGCAGGGAGGAATGATAAATCTGACTCCATATTCTCAGAAGGCTGATTTATTATTTTATCATACTATATTATATTAAAGAATACTAAACTAAACTGTACTAAAGAATACAGAAAGGACACTTACAGAATGCTAAAAAGATAATAATGAAAACTTGTGACTGTCATATTTTCTGGAAAAATCCCTTCACCAGGATTTCTTCTCCTGGGAAGCTGAGAAGCCTCAGAGAAAAATGAAAACAATATTATCTGATTTGCTTCTCCTGTGTTTTGCTCCTTTAGAATGTATTTGGAGATTTTTTACACAGGTGATTGTTTCATTGGATTCATGTGAGTTGTTTTCACTCATTGGCCAATCAGGGCCAAGCTGTGTCAGGACTCTGGAGAGAGAGTCATGAGATTTATTATCTTTCAGCCTTCTGTAAATATCCTTTCTCTATTCTTTAGTATCGAAATATAATATAATATAATATAATATAATATAATATAATATAATATAATATAATATAATATAATATAATATAAATATAATATAATATAATATAATTATAATTATATCATAAAAATAATAAATTAGCCTTCTAAGAACATGGAGTAGGATTCATTCCCTCCTGCCACGAGGAGCCCCAGGAAATACCACAGTCCTGCAGGGTTTTTGGGCTGCTTTTGCAGTGCAGGTGGGRGCAGGCTGCACACATGGAGGGCTCATCTGGGTAATGGAACCTCTCTGATTCTCGTTGCAGTAAAACGATTTAAGGAGCCGAAGGCAGAGCGGCGCCCCTGGAGGATATGGTGAGATTTTTTTCATTTGAAACTTGAAAAAACTGTGTTTATAATATTTTTTTTTCTCTTATACTAACAATCTTCTATGCCCCCTGTGTATTCTGTGTGACATTTAATTGTTAAATGAAATGTGCTGCTGCTTCCCAAGGAAACCTCCATAAAGCAGCTGGTGTTCCCTAGAAATAAKATTCCCTGCTTGACTCCTTCAGAAAATCTTGGTTTTTCCTCCAG
Source organism: Sporophila hypoxantha (assembly GCA_002167245.1). NCBI lineage: Eukaryota > Metazoa > Chordata > Aves > Passeriformes > Thraupidae > Sporophila > Sporophila hypoxantha. The sequence goes on from NDFG01000539.1 coordinate 691,233, forward strand.
GTTTTATGATACCTCCAAGCAAGCCATAGGTGCCCTCTTCATCCACTTTGCCAATGTTTTTCTGTCTGATCTCACTGAGGAGGACCCTTGCTCTCTGTGAGTACACGAGGCACTTGCATTCATATCAGTCAAAGGGAGAGTTGTGTTGGGAAGGGTCATGAACAGTGGAAATGGATCCATCTGAAGCACTGCATGGGGATAAACCCTGCTGAGCTTGTTTTTGTGGTCTCTGTTGTCTTCTTTGCTGGTCCTTTTTGGGAGATTTCTAAATGAAACTCCAAAAACTAAAATTTTCTAAAATGCTGAAACTAAATTTTTATCTGCAAAGTGTCTGAAGTAAATGRAGAAGTCCCACCTTTACCTCAGACACTTTGCAGATAAAAATTTAGTTTCAGCATTAACCTCATCTCATTTTGAGAAACTCCTTTGGGCTTCAAAATTCTCCTTAAAACCTTCTGGCCCATCTCCTTTTTTTATATTAAAGTTCTGCACCTTGATATGTTTCTGTAAGCAGACACAAGTTTGGCTGGGGCTGCACATAACCTCTCAAATGATGTATTGTTGTTTTTTTTTTAAACACACCATGTTTTAAAATAAACCCTCTCACGCTTATGCTGTGCCCTTTGGGTGTGTTGTTTATTTTTCATGTGTGTTTTATGTTTCCCTGCACTGCCTGACTTGTCATCCTGGAGCAGGCAGCTTAAAGCCCTCCAGCCCTGTCCCTGGGCTRTGAGGCTCTCACACTGTGTCCTGCCCAGAATAAACCACCAGAGCTCCATGTCTGCATGGAATGCTCTGGTTTTCCAGCAGCTGGAAACTGTAAAAAGCCAGTCTTGAGRTTTTGGATGTAGAAAAACTTAATGTTATGCTTTCAAAGTGGATATCAAAAGCAGATTGTTGTTTGCAATTTCTTGGTTCAGCGGCAGAGTTCTGGAAAAGGAAATGTTCACTGCTGTAGCCTTGTGCTTGGCATTTTCTTCATCCTGTAGAAATCTGGCAGAAAATATTGCAATCATGGAAAACTGCATACAAAAACACATTAGTCTATGTGATTTTTTTTTTCTTTTTGGAGTTCATTAAAATACCAAGCCCTGGATTAGAGCTTGGACCCTGCAATCCCCAGAAGGTCCCTGCAGCTCTCCTGCCTCTGGCACTCTGCCCAGGGACACTTCACCATCCAGAGCTGCAGAACTCAATCCATTCAGCCAAAATCTCCTGGCAGGGATGGGTTCAGCTCCTGGATCTGCAGTGGGACCTGAACTTGAGGTGTTTGGGACCTCAGGGTTCTTGCTGCTGAGCCAGGGCCCATCACCTCTCCCAAAACCTGCCTCTCAGTCTGTGTCTCTGCTTTTGGGAGCCTCTTGCAGCTGCTCAGAAAAATGGACTTTTTGCCTCTTCTGCTGCCCAGTTTGTAGAGCAGCTGTGGTGCCCAAAAAGCTGCCATTTTCTTGTGTGAAATTCTGGGACCAGTTTGGTTCTGTTTCCTCTGACACTTGAGATTTCATTTTGTTTTTAATTTAAAAAAAATTACGCTTCAAGTTGAAAGTCTCCTTTTTGCAGGGGGTAACTTTTAAGAAGTATTTATTGCTACATGAATAAATAACATGAATAAATAAGCAGTGCCAGAGAGTTGGTGGAGCCTGTCCCTTCTCTCCTGAAGAAGCTTTTAAACTAAGAAATTGCTGGTAAAACTCAGGAAAATGCAATAAAAGAGAAAGGAAGCGAGTTTGGATTGTTAAGCAGGCTTATTTAAAATCTTGGGATTTTAAAATTCATTTCCATTATGAAATTAAAGATTTTGAGTAATACTTAAGAACACAGAAGCTGAAACCTGAATTTTCCTCTGCTCTTAGCTACCTTATTAATTTCATCCTGGATGCCACGCTGGGGATGCTGCTGATCTGGCTGGGTGTGAAAGTTGTCTCCTGGATTGTTCAGCACAAGAAATACACATACCTGGTCTTTGGGGAGTATGGTAGGTGTCACCTGCTCTGCCCAGCTGGGAATGGGGGCAGAAAATGGCAGGAGCTGCAGTCTGGGGCTGGAATGGGAGCAGTGTTCTCCTGTCTTCAGGGAGCTCCTGAGGGTGAGGGAAATGCTGGCACCACTGGAGTGCAGCAGGGTGGTGAGGAAAAGCTGAACATTTCCTTGGGTGTAGAATATACCCCAGGACGTCTGTGTGGTACATCAAGGTGTGTAAAGTTCTTTTTCTGGGGTTCTTCTGTGGGTTTTTACCTATCATCTCCATTCAGAATGTGGAGTTGTTCTTCTGACTTGCCTTGAGCTGTGGTGGGGATCAGCCAGGCACAGTGTGACCCCAAAAGTTGAGTTCTCAAGTGTTGCCTCTTTAAATTCTTACCTTGAGATGGAGAAAACATTTCCAAAAAGCTGCTCTCAGCCAGCCCCACTAGAGGGTAGCAGCTCCCTTCCCAAAGAGCAGAGCCAGCTTGCTGGAGAAGCTGCAGGAAAGGGAAAAATTAATGCTTTGCCTATTTTACATTGCATCTAATGTACAGATGAATTCTGTCCTATTTCAGAAAATACATCTTATTCATTAAAATGGCAGTCTTGCCATTAAGATGTTAATCATGAAGTCTGTTTTTTTGTGTTTTTAGTAGCTGGTCTGGCATCTGAGCTGGTGAAACTTGGACCCAACTGGGATCAGTCTGGAGAGCCCAGTGCCCTGTGCATTTCCTCAGGCTGTGCAGATGGGTCATGGCAGAGGGTGAAGGGGCTGGCTGGGTTTGTGAGGCAGCAAAAACAGCTACAGACTGGCAATGAGATGATGTGGGCAGGGCTGGCTCTCCCCAAACCTGAGAGGGGCTTTCCAGGCTGATCTCCAGAGCAGTTTGAGCATCCTGACAGAGGCATTGGGTGGGGGCAATACCTTCTGTATTTTGCCTTTTAGCTCCTCCTTTATAATAGATCCCTAAACTTAGATGAGGCAGAAGAATCCAGATATTCTTAGTTCAGGAACTGGAGTTTTTCCCCTTTGGAGCAACAAGGACTGGAAGACCAAGCACCTCAGACACAGCTTCAGCTTCGTGTGCCACGTCTGCAGTTGAGCAGAAGCAAAAAACCTGAAAAGTGTGTTGGCAGAGCAGGGATGAACTTCTGTTGAGCTGCAGCTTGGCCCCTCACTAGGGCTGGCTTAGACCACAGAAACAGCTCAGTCCTTTGAGAAAATCTTGCTTTCATTAGTGAAAAACAAGTTTGTGCTGTTGCTTGAATTTGGTTCTTGGATTGAGGGTTAAATATCCATCAAGTAGAGTTTTTGGTGCAGGTCTCTGGCCAGAGTGACCCCAGTGGAAAATACAAGTTGGGAGCCAAGTGACATATCCAAGGCAATCCTGTGGCAGGGCTGGGGAAGGAAAACACTCCTGCCCTCKTCTCTGGTGTTGAGTAACTTCCAAAACAGTTGGGAAGAGGCTTGTAAACTTTGTACAGTTTGATGCAGGCTCCAGGAACATGATTCATTTGCTGGGCTAATTGCTGTACCAGACTTCTGCTCCTCAGGAGAATTGAGGGAAGCACATAAGTCCTGCAGAGGAGAAAGCCAGGGGAGCACAAAATCCATGTTGCAAACAGCATTCAGTGCCATTGCTGCAGCCATCAGAACAGCAGGGTTGTGGATTTGTCCTGTACCCATCTTCCTGCATCAACCTGGAGGGGGAAAAAATAAATCTGTCACAGCTGTGTCCTTCCAGCAGCCCTGCAGCTGATGCAAAGCACTGCACTGTGCTTTGGTGTGGGCTGCAGCAGTTCCTCCTGCTCTGTGCTTGCTTCTSCTGCCTCCACAGCCCTGGCTGGCTCCCCCAGTGCAGCTGCAAGAGCTGCATTAATGGGGAAGTAAAGCAAAGGGGAGGGAAAGCACCTAAATCTATGCTGCTATTTTGAGCATCCAGCTGTCCAGAATTGTTTAGAAAAATCAATTTTTTCCATATTTCCAAAAGCCCAGGAACAGGCATTCTGAGATCAGCCTCTCTTGTGCCTGAGCTCATGGCCAGACTGCAGCCAGGAATGACCTGTTTTACAGCTAGCAAGGAATCAAAGGCTCCTGTTTGCTTATGTTCCCCCATCTTTTGCCCAAAAGCTCCTGATTACTCTCTGAACTGCCTCTAAGCACAGGGAACTGCATTTTGGGAAGTGCTGTCTCTTCTCAYGATGCCTGGCCCCCAAGATCAAAGATTGGGAAGTGTGTTCTTGGCACAGGGTGGGCTTTGGGGAATGAGGGTTGCCTTACACCTACTCAGAGCTAACAAACTCCTACCCCTGGAGGTGTTGGAATGCCAGGTTGGATGAGACCCTACGGAACTCCATGGCAGGGGGTTTGGAACTGGGTGATATTTTTAATGTCCGTTCAACCCAAACCATTCTGTGACGATTCTGTGAAATTCCACAAGTGCACCACTGCTGTAGCAAGTCATGGTTACAGGAGCTGTCCCTGTAGGGAACCATCACAGGGAGGAGAGCAAAGCAGAGTTAAAGCTTCAAAAGATGTGGGAGATGGATAGCCAGGTTCTTGGAGGTGCTGTTGGGCTGGGACAGACTGAGCAGGGATGGGCTGGCTCCAGTCAGGGTGTGCAGATCAAGCCTGAGCTTTGTGCCTCATCTCCAAACTGGTCCAGCTCTCTTCTCCCTCCCCATATCAATGAGCAGCTCCCTAGAGAACACCTTTGTATGGCTGCAGTGCGCCTGACATTTTAATTGTGTTCAGTAATCTCTCAGCATTACTTTAGAAATGCCCCAGTATTTATATTTTCATTTAAGTGAGCAAATGAAATGAATTTGCATTGAGAGGGAGATTTCCTTCAGTGTGCAAGTCAATTTTTCTAGAGGAGCATTAAGAAGTGAGGGGGAGGAAAAGTGTTCTCAGTGGAAAATGTCCCTCTGGATGCCCATCTGGATGTTGACTTGTGGCTGTGGTCACTGGCTAGCTCAGCCTGATGCTTTGTTCAGTGTCTGGAAATGGAAAGGCATCTTGCTTGGAGGCCTTCAAAGTCTGTTTAGTGGCCTGTTGAACTCTGCTGGTCAAATTTAGTTCCAGGAGAATGTGCTCTGTGCAGCTGCTGAGTTTAACTGAGGACCTGTGTAGGCTGCTTCTGCCCGTGGTGATGCTGCCACAAAATTTCCATAACAAATATTCCCACGTCCTGGAGCAGCCAAAGGGAGCTGGCTGCTAATGCCTGAGGAAATACTGCTGGAAATAGAAATGGCGTCTAACCTGAGGGGCTGGCCTGTGCTCAGCCTGCTGGGCTTTTCCACCCCTGGGTTCAGGAGAGAGCTGAGGGTCCTGCTCAGGGGCTGACTCTGTGGTTGGGGCCCTTGCTCTGAGCAGGGGTTTGAGGAGAGGCAAGTGTTTGAAAYCAGTGGAAGRTGTACTGGGTGARYYGGTGGGGGTYYAAAAAGTCAATAAAAACTTCTTAGGAGACACACAAATGGTACCTCCAAAACCAAGGGATCCAATTATCAGTGCCAAGTCCAGAGGGCAGGAAATAGCAGTAAACTCTGAATTGTGTGAAATGTTCACTTGGAGGGCAAACCCAGGTTTTAGGGATGGGAATGTGATGAATCAGAGCAGCCAGGTGGGTCCAATGGACACCCCAGACCCTCTCTGGCATCTTCTGCACCTGAACTAAAATGACTGAACCATAGAATGGTGTGGGTTGGTGTCAGAACCCAGGAAATCCCTCTGGCTGCCCTGGAGGACTCGAGCCCCTGCCCAGAGGGCTCAGAGACCTTGGCACAGAGCCCAAGACCCCTGTGCCTTTGATTTAGCCCTTGGAAAAAAAAACAATTACCAACTTTTATATGAAGAATTACAAGCCACGAAAGTTTAAGTAGAATGACAGTGAATTTATCACAGGGTGAAAAATAGATTTTTTAGAGTTTTTAGCATAGAAGTTCAAGGAGCAAGATAGAAGAATCTAAGCACGTCCAGCCTTTCTCCTTCTTCTTGTTGGCCTCCATCTTCTGCTCTGAATTTGGATGAGAGCAYCACTGCTCCCTGCAGTTTGAATATCCACAGGGACCAAAGATCCAGAGCAGGGAGTGACACTGCACACTGGGGACAGATTCCAGCTGGGCACTCACTTTTCCCTGCTTCAGCAATGTGACAGGGGAGCTGGGAATGCCCCGTCCCTGGAAGTGTTCAAGGCCAGGTTGGGTTTTGAAGAACCTGGGCTGGTGGGAGGTGTCCCTGCTCATGGGGTCCCTTCCAACCTCTCAGGACTCTCGCTGGTCAGAGTGACCCCAAGAAATGTTAGAAACTCTCTTTACCCAGCCTGGCAGTCGAAGAAAGAGTCAGAATTCTGCAGTTCTCAGTCTCAAGGTTGTTATTGTTTCTTATCTACAAAATTCTTTCTCTTGTTCAGCTGAGGTCCACTCAGCAGGGCAGAGGCATGCTGGCCACCCTCAGGGCGGTGTTATCTTTTATACTAAAAACCACGTGTACAATACTTACAATTACTTCCCACTTTTGGATTGGTTTAGAGTAGAAACTCACTGTCCAACCTATGTTAGACAGGGAGTTTCTACTCTAAACCAATCCAAAAGTGCCAGCATCACAGCAGAAGATGGAGGCCAAGAAGGAGAAAGGCTGGACACGCCCAGATTCTTCTATCTTGCCCCCTGAACCCCCATTCTAAAAACCCCAAAAATCTATTTTTCACCCTGTGATAAATTCACTGTCATTCTACCTAAACTTTCGTGGCTTGTAATTCTTCATATAAAGGTTGGTAATTGTTTTTCCAAGGGCTAAATCAAAAGCACAGGGGTCTTGGGCTCTGTGCTGAGGTCTCTGAGCCCCCTAGGCAGGGGTTCGAGTCCTCCAGGGCAGCCCGAGGAATTTCCTGGGTTCTGACACCAACCCACACCATTCTATGGTTCAGTCATTTTAGTTCAGGTGCACAAAATGCCAGAGAGGGTCTGGGGTGTCCACTGGACCCACCTGGCTGCTCTGATTCATCACATTCCCATCCCTAAAACCTGGGTTTGCCCTCCAAGTGAACATTTCACACAATTCAGAGTTCACTGCTATTTCCTGCCCTCTGTACTTGGCACTGATAATTGGATCCCTTGGTTTTGGAGGTACCATCTGTGTGTCTCCTAAGAAGTTTTTATTGACTTTTTCCACCCCCACCCTGTCACCCAGTACAACTTCCACTGCTTTCAAACACTTGCCTCTCCTCAAACCCCCTGAACTCTCCACTTGGGCTGTGATTGAGCTTTTTTCCCCACCTGCTCTGTGCACAGCAGTCCCAGCAGAGTGTAAATAAAGCTGTCTGGCAGTAACACGTGGGCTGTGCTGACAGCTTGGTGCATTAGGCAGTCTGGATTAAAGCTAATCCTGTTGTGTGCTAACAGCTCCAARACCTCAGGCACTGCTGCTCTGCTCCCCAGCACCACTGGGGTTTGAGGCACATTTCTGTGAYGGGCTCCAGGGGTTCTTGGGCTGCTCCAAGGAAGTTTTGCTGGTGCTGGGGAGCACTAGGAATGCTGCTGGAGGAGAGCAGTCAGAATTCAGTGGGTGCATCCCAGGAGGATTTTCATTTCTATGAGGATGGGAGATGGCTGCAGGAAGGTTTTGGCAGAGGCTGTTCTCTAAGCTAGAGGGAGAGGTTTGTGGTAGGCTCAATGTGGTAGAGCTGAGATATCCTGGGTCACCTCCCAGCTAGAACCAGGGACAAGAACCTGGAAGAGTTCAGAGGAGTGTTACACATATAATCACCCACCAGGTGTGATGGGGAGGCTGCAAAGGTCATTCTGACCAATTCCCCACCCCACTGTGTTCAGTTTTCCTTTCCTTGTAGGAAAGAGGAGGACATCTGTTTTATTCTCATTTTTTTAGCCTGCAAGTAGCAGATTGCTTTTTGCTGGCTGGCAGCACGGTGTGGCTGAAAGTCTTGTGGGCTCTGCTTGAGATTTATGTATAGAAACACTTCCTGTAAGAAGAATCCTTTCCCACCCACAGATCAGGGCAGCTCTTGATCCGCCAAAGACATCAGGCTGGATCTGGGGGTGCCTCTGACCAGCTTTGTGTAGGACAGCAGCTCTTAATGAGCTCAGCTCCAGTCTTCCCGTTGTCATCATGGTGCAAGAGTTCTATTGCCATTACATTGCAAGGGTTCCATATGGCCACAGTTTCATACCTCCCTGATATTTCTCATAGGCAGCTCCTCCAAGCACTGACTCTGCCTTGTTCTCCCAGCAGCCAACTGACTCCAGTTCCCACCAATCCACTCTCTTATAACACTCTTCTTCTTATTGGCTACAGCTGTGGCCTGTTAAAGTCAGGCCTGCTCCTAATCTTTAATAATTAACCCAGCTGCAACTCTTTAGGGGGTAAGATTACTTTCTATACCACCTTTATTTACTTATATTCTATGCCCCTACATTTCCCTGCTGTGGAAGGAGATGGGGCAAATCTGTCACATGGGCTTGTSTAGGGACCACACCAGGAGCTTCCCTGATGAGGTGCCAGAAAATGTTGACTTGAACATTCCTGGTGTTGGTCAGAGCTGGGTGAATTAGTGGGGGTAGGTGGTGGATTACTGGGTGATGGATACTGAGGTAGATCAGTGGTCCTTGGATGACTCCACAGCTGCTGAGGTGAGAAGCAGACAGCTGCATCCCTTGGAGAAGTGGAAATGAGCTGCTGTCTTTAAGTCACATTTGCAGCCCTTAAGGCTGTTTTGTTCTCACCTTTGTCTTGAATCATTTTGGTACAGAGCAGCCTCCTGTCCTTGGGAGGTCAGGATGCAGTAAAAAATAACAATAAATAAATAATAACAGTAAATAAATCTCCCTGKTGGGTGTGGAAGTCCTGAATACCCAGGCAAGTCCATGCCTAGGGTGGGTTAAGAAGCAGGTTGTCTTTCCAGAGTCTGTTTGTGGTTCTTGGGCTGTTCCAAGGAAGTTTTGCTGGTGGTGGGGAGCACTAGGAYTGCTGCTGGAGGAGAGCAGTCAGAATTCAGTGGGTGCATCCTTTGGAGTTGTGAAAAKRGCCAARCACTTGTTTTTAAAATTTTAYAAGTTTAATAGTAATAAAATGGTTAAAAAATAGTAATATAATTAGAGTAATAACAATTTGGACAAATTGAATTAGGACAATATGAGACAACAAATACAAAGGGTTATGGATGTCCAGGTACCTTTTTCTGGGCAGCACGAGCCCGAAAAAGGACCCACATTAACAGAGGATTAACCCTTAAAAACAATAACTTGTTGCATATTCATACACCTCATCCATGATGCATAAATTCCATTCAAACACAGGATTCTGTCTGGTCAGTGTCAGCTTCTTCCTCTGAATCCTGACTGCGCCTTCGAGGCAGGAAGAAGTTCATTTCTCCTGATAATGGAGCAATAAATTCTCTTTCTCTGAAAGATTTAGGTGTCCTGTAGCTGCTATCTCAGTGTGAGTCCTTTCTTTAAAAAAAGCATCCTACATAGCATAGTTTCTATTTTAACATTTTTTTATAACCTAAAACTATATTTAACACACTACTTAAGAGAATTAATACAGCATCACTTTCTAACACAACACATATAATATTCATTTTAATATTTGCAAAAAGCCAATCATAAAATACATGCATTTTTCACTGGAGTGAAGGAGAATACTAATTTCTCCTTTCTCTTCTTTGGCCTGGAGAGGCAAAACCTGCCCTGAGCTGTGCAGAGAATGCAGAGCACYGAGCCATGGATGTGGTGGGGAATGGCAGTGACCTGTCCCTGCAYGGGGGAAGGTGTTTGGGAGAGATCTCAGTCCTGCTGCTGCCTTTTGGGGAATGCTGAGCTGACAGAGGGGAGTGCTGTCACAGAGAGCCAACTCACAAAGGGCTCTGTGGCTTCAGTCCTGTCCCTCCACGGGGGACAGAGCACAGCTGACAACACACAGCAGAAGGGAAAGAGTTRAAATGCAGGAAGGATACAACAGATGTGTTTGTTTTCCTGTTTTGTTTGTTCTCAGAGCTCTGATGGGTGCTGATAATGTGGGGGRTCCTGGGAGAATTGGTTTGTTTTGGGGTATGGGGTAAAAAGCTTCACTAACTAGACCTAGAGTCTGTGCCAAAGGCAGCCAGGCACCCCAGTCTGTTGGGAGAGGCTTTTAGGAGGATCAGAGCCTCTCTGACACCAGCCTGTGCTGCCAGCTGCCTCCAACACTGCTCCCATCTCCTCCCAGACCACCCATTAAGCTGCTGCCTGCCAGAYAGCAGAGATTCCTCTCTCCAAAATCTCCACAGGCCCTGCTGYGTGTGCTTCCACATAACCTTCCTGSCTCCCTGTTCCTGCCTTCCCTCCARGCAGTTCCTGCTGGTTTGGCTCTCTCTGCTTGCTCTCCTCACCCCTGCACCCTCAGCTTCCCTCCTTCCCTCTCCTCCCCTTTGCTTCCTTCTCATGGCTTGAGCAATTAAGAATTTGGGGCATGAGGGGATCCTGCCTTGGACACTACCAGGGTGCCTCTGCTTTGTAGCTGTAGCTTTGCAACGAGGCAGGTGTTTTGGTATGCTGCTAACAAATGACAGAATAATGACAAAAATACCTAAAACCCCATTTTGCACTTGCTGGGAAGCTGTAGGAGTGATGATCCCCACAGGGCTGGGGCTGGTTGGGCACCAGCTCTTACCAAATCCCAGCACGTGCTGCTGGTTTTTGTGGCCAGAGGTTTTTACTGGTGTGGATTAARGTGCCTTTGCAGACTGCTGGTGTTGTGTCCCCCTGCCACATCTCAGAATTGTGCTGAAAAGTGGGGAAAAGTGGTCAAAAATCTCTCAGCCTGCTGCCATRTGACCACATCAAGTGTTGGCATCTGTCTGTGCCAACTGCACAGGCTCCCTTGCATGGATGGAATCCCAAATTCCAGGCAGATTATGCTGGGAACAAYTGCTGCCAGGGGTTATCTTTGTCTGTAAGTGGTAAGAGGAAATGCTGCAGCTTTCCTGAGCCAGATAGAGTAGCTCAGTTTTGCAGAGCTGAGATATTCTGGTGAGCCAGGGGAGGTGATACCCAGCTGGCAGGGTGCTCACAGAGGGCTGAAGCCAGCACATGTCATAGATACAGAACCATTTTTGTTGTTAGCAATACAAATATGCTTTTCCTTATTTCTTGGTGAGTGCCCCGTTGGAAACATTCATATTTAATTAGCATTGATTCTTTTTGAGTGAATTGCTTTAAAAGCTGGGGTGATGGAGCCCCTGTCTCTTGCTCAGACAGTATCACATAACCAGCCCTTCACTTCATCAGCACAATGAAATAATTCTGTTCAGGCCTGACAAGTTATGCTGCTTGCAGTGAAAATGGTGACTTGAAATTTTCAAACTGTTTCTGGTAGCTGTGTGGGTAAGGCTTGGCAGGGAGCACATTGCAATTTATATTTTTAATGATTTATTTGCATTTATTTTATAGAAGAGTGTGCAGGTACTGACTGGTCCTTGTAGAGAAGAGGGTCAGTYTCAAGCATGAGGCAACTTTTCTGTCTCCTCCTGTCCTCTGTCCCAGATTTAATATTCTGTTTTTCCAGGTGACCCTCCACAAGCTGCTGCCTGGATTGGCCAGTGTATCCTCTACTTGCTGATAATGGTTTTTGAGAAGACTGTGATTAGCCTTGTCCTGCTTATCCCTGGGTGGACAAAGGTAAGCAGTATTTTTCTAGCTGTAGCTGTTGTGGTTTCTTTTTGCTTTGCCTGATTCATGGTTCCCATTATTGAAGGCCTTTAATCCTCACACTTATTGACATCACTCTGTAATCATTAGATATTACTTAAATTTTGGGAAACATGACTTTCATAATGGTTTGGCTTCTGGTGCATTCTCCTGCTAGTCAAAAGCTAATGGAATAATGTTTTAATTTTCTTTCCCATTRTTGGAAGGCTAAAATGGGCTGGGCTGGCAGCTGAGCTCCTTCAGTTCTGCCAGAGGATTTCTATGTTATTCTGTCAAGTCAGTCCATGTTGGTGTTTCGTGATCCTGTGCTTAAACTGGGGGATTAGAGGTTAATTTGAGAAGTGCTATATGAGTAGTGTYTGTTCTTTTCCTGCTCAGCTGCTTCTGTATGCCAGCAATGTTAATTGTGCTGATCAGAAGTTTACCTTTAAAAAAATAAAAATAATAATAACCTGTGGGGCTTTTAGCCACTTACCTGTTGGCAGGTAGGTGTGATGGGTGTAAAAAGCTAATTCTGAGAGCCAGGGGTAACTCCAGCTTGGAGTCCTCTTTCACCAGGCACTGTGTGTAACTTGACTGAGGAGTTATCTCCAGCAATCTGGGAGCATTTATCTCTTCAAGGGTTGTCCTTCAAACCCAGTAGCCCACAGTGCTCACACTTGGATGTGAACTTCTCCAGCAGCACCAGTCCAGATCCAGAGATGCTGCTGGACTCCTGTCCATGATTACTGCTCATGCCTGGTGTCCTTGTTCTGCAGATGAGCTCCAGGGAGCCAAGGGAAGTCCCACCAGTTGTTGTCATGGATAGTTACACTGAAAGWCTTGTTTCTGTACAAAATCATGTGTTTGGCAGCTGGGCTAAGGGAATAGCCTGTGTCATCTTTTAGGAGCTGGGTTGAAGCACAGGCTGCAGAGCTCTGGCTGCTCATGTAAGAAGACAAGCAGTTTTCATCAAAGATCTTGCAACAGAGCTGTTCAAACAATGCTAAAGTGTTCTAAACAATGTTYTAAATAATGCTAAAMTGTTCTGWATGTTTTCTCCTCTGCAGCTTCAGCAGATCCTCCTGGGTTACATCCCAAACCCTCAGCTGGAGCTCGTCCTGGTGATGTTTGTTGTGCCTTTCATAGTCAATGTAAGTGGTGCCTCTGCAGGTGCAGGGTGGATGGTTTGGAGATTTCAGTGCACCCTCATGGGAATGTGCACAGGGACTGGCTGGGGGCAGCCCCAAAGTGCCTGGGGCAGGGTGCAAGGGTGTGCAAAGAGATCTGTCAGTCACAAATCTGTCACTGCCACAGTCTCTGGTCCCAATTCCCTTCCCTTTCTCTGTGCTGCTGTGGTGCTGACTCTTCACCTCTTGGAGTAAAGCTGGGTCTCCTTAGGGGAGAGCTCATCTCAACAGCATGGGGATGCCCATGCAAAACACTTTAATGTTCTATAGGGTGGCTTGTGACCTTGACAACCCAGTCATTTGGCTGGATGTCAGATTGTATTACAGCAAGACGAGGTGCTCAGGGTTAGCCAGAACTGTTGTTCTTCTCAAAACTAGTTTGACAAAACCTCTTGAAAGCTCAGCTCTTTCTTGGTTCCCCTGATTCTGGGTAATCCTTGAGTTCTTGCTAAGGTGGGCAGTGGGAACAAGGTGTTAACACTCAGATTCTCCCTGGGCAAGCAGGGAGTTGAGCTTTGAACTTTCAGCTCATCCCAGGCACATTTCAGTGGATGCAGCACTGGCAAAGTTGGATTGATCTGCTTCTCTCCACCATCCCAGGCTGCATTTCCACATTGGAAAGAGAATTCTGGTCCTCAAAGAACTGACCAGGGACTGATTCAGGCAGATGAGCTTTGGATGGAGCTTGGTTCAGGGGTTATGTTCTGGTGGAAACTCAGCCTATTGTGGTTTTATTTCATCTGGTAACAATAGGACTTGTGTAAGAAGGGGCTTAAGGAATTGGACTCATCCAATCCCCATGGGCACAACTGATGCAGGGCTGATTTGGATGTGAGGCTGATCAAGGCTGGATGTCTGGAGAACCCAAGAGGAGAAGAGATACCTGTGATTGATTGACTCTGCATTTTGGTCTCTGCAATCTGTTGATGTAACTTCTTTCCCCCCAAGGCCATTATGTTCTGGGTTGTGGACAGCTTGATCATGAGGAAATACAAGCAGAAGGATGCCCTAGACATRAATGGATCCACAGAAACCCCTCGGGCCAGGAGGACTGAGGAATCTCAGGTAAAACCAGGGATGCAAACTTGTGTTTCAGACCAAAATGCAGACTTGTGGGATGGTTTGTGTGTTTTACCACAGCCCTGTGACAGAACATCACATTGCCTGGACCTGGGGTGGTGCTTCATGGATGTGGGTGARCACCCTGCCAAGTCAAACTCACTCTAACCATGAGCAGTGTCATAGCCCAGGAAATGTTGCTGAAATAGTGCCCTGGATGATGACAATGTCTTGGGGGGATGAGCTGGCTTCTGCACTGATCTGTATGTGCAGGCTAAAACTGTCCCTCTGAGCTTTGCTYTGTTTAATTGTAATTAATTTTGGCTGGGAAGAGCTTACTTTCCTCTCTGTAATTGTTAGCATCCCTTTTAGAGGACAAGGCTTAGCTGGGAATCCTATTTTTGTCAGCATTTGGTATTTTGTATTTTTGGTATTTTTTCAACCAGATTATTGTCTTTTAGCTGGAGGAGGCTGTGTTTGGTGTAGTCTGAGCCTGACAGTTGAAAATTGTGGTGGGGGAGGAAATGCTGCAGTTCCAGCAGACTCTGTGCTCCTTAATCATGTGGGGTTTGTTGGGTAGGTGGCGTCTACTTCTCACTGACCTCTGGGCAGAGTCCACACTCTTGGTCCCTGGGAGGAATTCCCTTCCTTCTCCTGGCACCCAGGCCTGGTTTCAGTGTGTTCTGTGCACAGCTGCTGATATCCTGCAGCTCACTGGTGAGACTTACCAAGATAAGATAATTTCTGGCAATCACAGCCTGGCTCCTGGAGGAGCTCCTGCTGAGGAATTCAGGARGAACAGAAATAGCTCTTTTCTCTCTGAGAGTTCTTTCATAAGGAGTAACTCAGCTCTTGTGCTCTCCACTGGAACACTGCAAGTGTCTGGGAGCTCTCTAGGACAGCATGAGGGGCTGTGAGGACCAATCCTGAACACATTCCCCCTAATAGTCTCAATATTCTCATATTCCTCCCCATATGAGAGAGGGAGGTGTTGTGATGCCCACTTCAGAGCTGAAAGAAAATTGAAATTTACAGTCCATGACCTGCCTTTGCTTTTGGGGCAGCAGGAGCACAAACTGTTTTCCCAGGTCCTGCTCTACTGTATTTAAAGTCTGTGGTTAAATTCTCATTTCAATGTGGCAGTAGAAGCCTAGGGTCTGTTCTTGCCTCCTACCAAGTGTATAGAGACTAAAGAACATCAGTGACCTTTAATTTTCCACTGAAATTACTTATTCCCAACTTATTTAACCGGTGAGTGGCTGTTTCAGTCACCTGGTAACGTGAGCCTGTSCAGCAGCATAAAACACACACAGCCTTAGCTTCAKAGCTTYTTTTTTKTCTTTGCCAAATGAAAGCTTCACTGCAGTGTTCACTGTAAAATATTTATTGTGAAATGGATAACTGGAAGGAACAATACCTGCTAATTTCCAGATGCTAAGAAATCCTCTTCTGGCAGGCCAACAGGCAGGAGATTTCAAGCAGTGGAAACAATTCCCACAATCTGCCACTTTCTGTCGAAGGTTTCTCTCACCTTCCAAGMACCTGACTGCTTTTCTCTGAAGTCTTCAGCAAGAATTCAACAATGTGCAGGTCATCTGTTCATCCTGAAACCCTCTGATCCATCCCTGCAGTACCAAGGGACTGGTTTCTCCTTGGAGCAATCTGCAGGGATTGCCTCCTTCATGCTCAGACATGTTCCTGTGCCTCTGGCCAACAAATATTTTGGGCAGAGAAGGAAGTTTATGAAGAAATACAGAAGTGGGTGACCTGTTTTCCAACTCTTTTTGGCACTGGGCCTTGAGGAATAGCCTTAAGCTCCTGCTTCAGGTGTCATCCTCTTAAGCTGTGAACTACAGATCATGTTTGACTGCCTGAGCCCTACAGCTGGATTAACTGGAATTTAGGCTCAGAAGCAGAAAARGAGCATTTGCTGGGCTTGTTGCTGCTAAATCACCTGTTCAAGCGGGGGAATTTCAGCCCAGTGGAGGAGGAAGGGGGGCTGAGCAGAGCTGATGTGCCCCCAGGTTTATCAGGGCTCATCGGGCCTGTCTCGCTGCCGGCGCCACCAGCTCCCAGCTCGCTGCTGACTTCAGTTTCAAACCTCTGCCTATCTCACCAAGGCAGTGTCATTACTGTCACATGAACCAGCAGTTTGTGTTTGGAGAAGGAGGGGCAGAGATGGGAGGAGTGGGCTGGAGTTAACCTGTTAGAAGCCCATGCTCTCTGCTGTCCCCAGGGGCAGCAGGAAAGCTCAGCTCTGTCCTGGGCTTGGTGGAGCAGCCAGAAGAAACCCAGCAGCAGCAATCCTGGAGGGGGGTTGTGGCCTCCTGGAGGAGGATTGTGGCCTTCTGGAGAAGGATTGGAGCCTCCTGGAGGAGGATTGTGGCCTCCTGGAGGGGGATTGTGGCCTTCTGGAGGGGGATTGTGGCCTCCTGGAGAAGGATTGGAGCCTCCTGGAGGGGGATTGTGGCCTTCTGGAGGGGGATTGTGGCCTCCTGGAGGGGGATTGTGGCCTTCTGGAGGGGGATTGTGGCCTCCTGGAGGGGGATTGTGGCCTTCTGGAGGAGGATTGTGGCCTCCTGGAGGGGGATTGTGGCCTCCTGGAGAAGAATTGGAGCCTCCTGGAGGAGGTTGTAGCCAGGTGGGGATCAGTCTCTTCTCCAGAACTAAAGGGAACGGCCTCAAGTTGCACCAGAGGAGGTTTAGATTGGATATTAAAGAAAATTTATTTARTGAAAGYGTYGTCAGGCACAGGCACTGGCTCATCCTTTGGTGAGCCAGAAGATGAGCTTTTACTGCTTCTTTTACACTGAATCCCTGAAAGGGATAAACTCCCTCTTATGGTTGGAAGAATTTCAGCCTTTTTTCTTTCTACATCATCAGTCTTAAGCTTTGTGTTGTTTCAGTCCCCTGCCCTGCCTTGTAAATGTTCATGGAGTAATTTTTTTTTCCCCTATTGTGGGATAGAAAAGGATCTCTTGAATGCCAGTTTGCATCCAGTGCTGTTCAGCCTGGGGAAATTAATTCATCTGCAAGGGCCTTATTTTTGCTTTGTATGTGTCCTGCCCTTAACCCAAGGCTCTTTTCCCTTGTCCTTGTAACTCCCATGAACTTTAGATCTTATCAGTGATTTCTTTGTTTCCTCCACTCAGGAAAACAAGTCAGTTTTAATAATGTTTTATTTGATCTTTTTTCAGTTGTTTTTTTTTCCCCAGGGAGGTGGATGAGTTTCTGTTCCTTTCCTGAAGGCTTGTATTTTTAGAGACAGCCCTTAAAGCAAAAGTCCACTAACAGTGGTATTTGTGAGAAAAATTAAGGTGAAATCAGAGGCTGGAAGGAAAGTTAATATACTGCATGAGGGCCTGCTTTTGGTCAGGATGGAGTTCAGCACRTGCCCTAATTCCCTTCATAAGGAACTCTGTATTTTGGCAGATGAACTCTGGTTTTTGYCACTCATTAGATGAAGATGCTGATAGACACCAATACAGTGCTGCTTACTTATATTGAAACACTTAGAAAGTCCAAGAGCAAGTTGGATTTGCTGAGAAACAATTTTATTTTTGATTTTTTTTGATTTTTAATTAGCTCAAACTCGTGGTGAACTCAGGTGCCAGGAAGATAAATGGAGGGGGACATGGAGGTGCTTCTGGAAGGAAACTGTCCCACCTCACAGCCCTCCTGACTGGTGGCAAATCCCTCTGGGGAATGTGAGGTGTTTGAGGACTGCTGAGTGAGACAGCAGCACATTGTCCCAGGATGGAAAACCATGTCCCAGCTGTGCCACCAACCCTCTGTGACCCTGACCTGGAGGCACCTGCAGGGAAAGAGCCTTGTCCAAGSTGTTCTGAAAACTCCCAAATTGGAMTTGGGCTTGCWGATGGTACCTGAGGGTGTGTCCTGTGGCTGTCTTGGCAATGAGGTGCTCTCTCATGGTGCTGCTTCCTGGGGAATTGTGGAAAGGTCCTGGGGGACTGTTGCTGGTGTAGCTTCCTGTAAGTGAGGTGTTGGGGCATGGGTTGGACTTGATGGTCTTGAAGGTCTCTTCTGTGGATTCTGTGCAGTGTGTGGTGGGCAGGTGGCAGCCTGGACGGGTCTGGATGCTCAGCAGTGTGTCACCATCCCTGCTTGGCTGCAAGGGGAGTTGAGTTTTCAGCTGAAATCACCAGTTCAGCAGGCCCCACAACCTGCCTGTCAGAGCTGAGTTCACAATGCTGCCTGTGAGTAATTACACATTTCTTCAGGTCCAGCAGCATCACAATACCAATGTGATAAACAGAGGAAATCTTCACGTGAGAGAGATGGAAACTTGTGTGTGTCCTGAYCCAAAAGGAAATTCCTTGAAACCAATGAGAGGGACAAGAAGAGAGGTTAATCTGCTCTGCTGCTGTTCTTTGGGTGTCTGACTGTGAGGAGGAGGAGGAGGATGGAGGGGCTGGGGTGTGTGTGAGGGTGGGGAGCAGGAAATCTTCCCCTGCGGCTCTGCTGCCGCTTTGAAGTCACTGACTCACTGGAGTTGTGTTTTTCCTGTTTGGTGGTTGTGTTGCTGTGGTGACTGGCCCTGTGGTGCTGCCTGAGTGCTGACAAGTGGAGGGCATGTTAAATCACAGCTGTGTGTGGAGATGCAGATAGGAGTGATTCCCCCTGCTCCTGGTTTTGCCCAAGGGATCCTGAGCTCTSTTGGGAATGGTCTGTGTGTGAGCACTGGGCTGAAAGTCCATGGAAGTCCATCCCTTGACTTGGGTCTTGGAGCTGGAAAGCTGCTGCATCAAGCACAGGGAGATTTCATGGTGCCAGTGCAGCTTCTCTTGCTCAAATGTGGATGTTTGAGGAGATGGGGGTGGGATGGGGTTCAGCAAACAGCCTGGTCTGATGAGGAGCAGCTGAGGGAGCTGGGCMTGCAGGAGAAAAGGAGGCTCAGGGGTGACCTTATTCCTCTCTAAAACTCCCTGAAAGGAGGCTGTAGCCAGYTCTCTTCTCCCAGGTAACAAGAACAAAAGGGAACGGCCCCYAGTTGCACCAGAMGAGGTTTAGATTGGATATTAAGGAAAAATTCTTTACTGAAAGGGTGGTCAGGCACTGGCACAGGCTGCCCAGAGAAATGGTGGAATCACCACCCCTAGAAGTGTTGAAGAAATTTGTAGATGTGGMGCTCAGGGACATTTAMGTTTACTGGTGAGCCTGGCAGTGCTGAGTTAATGGTGGGACTCAGCCTGGAGSTCTTTTCCAACCTTAAAGATTCAATGATTCTAACCTGTCCAGCCATTAATATTATCCATGCACACTGCTGGCTGSCTGGAATTGGGTTTCAGCTCTTCTGCTGAAACCCAATGCCAGCCATCTCCTTGATAAAATCCAGCCTTTTTCCTCTTCCAGAGGATGTGGCTGCCCACATGTGGCTCRGTCTGCWTCTTGCAAATGCTCCAGGCTGGTGGCAGCCAGTTCAGAGCAGCCCATGGTAGCCTCAGGTGTGGAGATAACTGCTGAGGATGTAAGGGTACCTTTGGGTCCTCCAGCCAGAAAAAAATGTGGTTTTTTTGCCTCAAACACCAGTGAGAGGTGTCAGTGCCTGTCTCTTATACACATCTAGATGTGTATAAGAGACAGCAAAAAAATGTGGTTTTTTTGCCTCAAACACCAGTGAGAGGTGTCAGTGCTGTGCTTTGGCTCCCACAGCTCAGCCTGAGCCAGGACTGCTGTGCCAGGTGGAAATGAGGTGCTGCCAGGCTAGGACACCCCTCCTGAGCTGGCTCCATGGCTGAGGCTGAGCCTGCAGCCCTGCTTTGCCCTTCTGGCTGAGCTGTGGAGGTGACAAGCAGCTGGGGGCCTGGGAAAAGGTCCACATGAGGTACAGCTGTTACTAAAATATGTGGCCTCGTTTTTGTGCTTCTCCACTGAGGCTTCAACCAGGCCTGGACATCCATGTGTGTGTTCTGTCCCATGGGATCAGAGCCTTCAGCTGCCCATTCTGCTCTCTAAGAAGGGGCTGGGACACCAGATTGTTGTGATTTCTGTGCCCAAATCTCTTTGGCTGTTGTCGGAGAGATGGCCTAGATGGCCTTGAGGCCTTACCCATCTGCCAGAGTGTGGCCATGATATTTTCTGAAAAATCCTTTCCTTAGGATTTTTTCTCCTGAGAAGCTGAGAGGCCTCAGGAACAAAATGTAAACATTGATTATCTGCTGCTGTGGAATGCAGCAGGTGGATCTGTGATTGGTCTCATGTGGTTGTTTTTAATTAATGGCCAATCACAGTCAGCTGGCTCAGACTTTCTTGGTCAGTCACAAGCCTTTTTGATCATTCTTTTCTATTCTTAGCTAGCCTTCTGATGAAATCCTTTCTTCTATTCTTTTAGTATAGTTTTAAGGTAATACATATAATAAAATAATAAATCAGCCTTCTGAAACATGGAGTCAACATTCTCATCTCTTCCCTCYTCCTGGGACCCCTGCAAARACCACCACACCAGAGAGGATTGGATCTGGCAGCAGACCCCTCTGTAGGKATGTCTGACTCGTTCAGCAAGCAGKATTGAGAAGCTCTGAGYCCTTTGACTCCATCAGCATCTGTCTGTTCTCCTTTCCAGGTATTGCTGTCTCCAGACATGGATTTTGATCAGTCTGAAAGTGACCAGGATATTCCAGGGCTCTGGGGAACCAACCAGAAGATGAAGCAGCCCAGCTACCAAGTGGTCATCTGACAMCAGAGGACAGTGGAGGTGGAGGAAGGAGCAGCACTGTGATCCTTGAGCTGGCCAAGGAAGGGCAGGGTGGGGAATACTGGGTGACCCTTGTGGATCTGCAGAGATCCTTTTGCCTGCCTCATCTTAGAGCTGTCCTGCAATTGTGGGTGCTGTCTGTGCATCCTGTACAGGCTTTTGAGCAGTATCTGCTTTACCTGTCTGCCCCACACGCAGGCACGTTGAGGTTGGGGATACAGGGATGGATTTTCCCTGACTGGACAACTGGGTGTGACTTTTTTTTTTCTTTTGTCAGGGCTAGAGACTGAAATGAAAATATTGTCTGGTTTTTTAATAGAAAAAGAAAGAAAAAAAGCTCTATTCTGTAGTACCTGAACTGTGACACTTTTATATGCACAATGCTCAAAAGAATTGGTTRGCAATATGTATTTAAATGTCTTGAATTGGGAAGCTTGTCCCAGTGGATCTGATTCTTTTTACTGTTTTATAAGGAATCCAATAAATCTTTGAGCTAAAATTGCTTCATAGATTAAATGCCTTCATGTGCTTAATGTTCTGCACAACCCCAGTGCTGTGAAAGGGAGGAAGGGGAGCTGTTGAAATCTTTCCTGACCGGGTAAGATTGTGTTTCTGCAGCAGGGCTGCTCTGGTAAACCTAAAGATGAAGAGCTTGAGCCACAGAGGTTGGTTTGAGTTGCAGGAGCTGCTTCAGTGCAAAGCCCTGATGCTGCAGCCTCAGCCTGTGCTGGGCTCCAGAGCAGACTCAGAGATGGATCCCAGTCAGCACCTTACAAGGGAGTGTTTACTGGAAGCTGACAGCTTGCCTCTTACTCAGTTTAAAATAAACAACTGAAATGTCTGCAGGATCTGATTCAAGCTGTGTCTGGAGCCCCATTAGCCAGCCCTGTTTTGGGGGTGAGGAAGGAGCTGGGGTGGTGCTGCTGCCCCTGGCTCACCCCAGGACTGGCACTTTCTGCTCCAAGTGTGAAGTGCAGGGCTTTGCCCTGTTTGCCTTCCTCTTAGCAGGCTCTATTTGTCCATAAACACAAAAATGCAAAACARTTTGCAGCTGTCCTGGGGAGAGAGGGAGCCCAGAGCAGCTGCACCACCCCACTCCCAGGCTGGATGCAGAGACACAGCTGTGCAGAGACCCAGCCAGAGTCCAAATGGGGGGATAGTCCTTGGAGCAGGGGTCCAGGATCCACTGGGCTGATATCCCTCARGGAGCCTTAGACAGGCTTTGCTCCTTGCAAGACAACTCCCCTTAAGTGATGGGTGGGAATGTTTTCTTTTTCCTTTCTCCCTTGTATTTTTCCCCAAGAAAACAGCCCTTGTTAAGGAGTAAAAATGAAAAGATTTGGATTTTCTAACTTGGA
Organism: Sporophila hypoxantha; assembly: GCA_002167245.1. Taxonomy (NCBI): domain Eukaryota; kingdom Metazoa; phylum Chordata; class Aves; order Passeriformes; family Thraupidae; genus Sporophila; species Sporophila hypoxantha. The sequence continues at coordinate 713,201 of NDFG01000539.1, forward strand.
TGGATTTAGATGCYAAGGCTGAGCTTGGAGCATGAGAAGATATTTGGTGGGGGTTTTTTYGGGGGTTTGGTTTGTTGTTTTTCTCCTGACTTCAAAGTGGTTTTGAAGCCTTAGATGCAAATCAAAGTCTGGGATGCCCCTCAGTGAACGAGACARGCTTGGCTACACTTGCAGCTGTGCAGCTTTAAACTGTTTTTCTGAAAATTAAGTCCTTTTTTTTTTTGTTTTTCTTCCTTAATGAAGGGTCAAAATCCTACTTCTGCTYGCACATCAAAAGGCTTTTGGAACACGTGGCACACAGCTCTCTGAATYGATTATTTATATTGCTCAGTGCAGTTGGTTTCACAACACAACTTCTGCTTGTCTGGGGGTTCTGCACTGGTAAGGGTTGGAATAAGTCCTGTGATGTGCAAGGTTTTGACTGGAAATAGATGAAAACATCTTCCCTATTGGAAACTTGCTCCCTGTTTTGAGGAACAGTGGTATTTTGGAATTTTGCTCTTGCTATGGGGCTGCACAGTGCAATCCTGCAGTGGGTGAAGAGTGCAAATTTGGCCAAAGCAGTGTCCTTGTCCTAAACTGGACTGTGAGTGACATGATCTTCATTTTAGCTCTTAGTTGAGGCTGTCTGAGAAGGTTCACAGTTGGCAATAGCAGGGCAAGTYAAATGTGGGGGAAGGTTCTCCCTCTCAATCCCTGTGTGCTGTTCCAGTAGCCCTGTTCCCATCTCTGAAATGGTGCCATGCAATTGCTTCCATTGCACTCCAGAGTGAGTGCTCAGCCTCATTCCTGGGCTATCTGAGCAATGTGCAATCACTGGGCACATCCCTGTGAATCCAAGTGCTCTGTGACACTCTTGGAGATGAGAACAAATGCAACTTCACTGCAATGACAGCACAGAGGTCTGGGAGCTCTCTGGGACYGCATGAAGGGCTGTGAGGATCAAGCCTGGACGTATTCCCCCTCATATTCTCAATATTCTCATATTCCTCCCCATATGAYAGAGGGAAGTGTTGTGATGCCCACTTCAGAGCTGAAAAAAATGGAATTACAGTCCATGACCTGCCTTTGCTCTTGGGGCAGCAGGAGCACAAACTGTTTTCCCAGGTCCTGCTCTACTGTATTTAAAGTCTGTGGTTAAACTCTCATTTCAATGTGGSAGTAGAAYCCTAGGGTCTGTTCTTGCCTCCTACCAAGTGTATAGAGACTAAAGAACATCAGTGACCTTTAATTTTCCTCTGAAATTACTTACTCCCAATTTGTTGTTAACTCATAGGTGGTTCTTTCAGTCATTTGGTAACATGAGCCTGTCCAGCAGCATAAAACACACACAGCCTTAGCTTCAAAGCTTGTTTTTTTATCTTTGCCAAATGAAAGCTTCACTGCAGTGTTCACTGTAAAATATTTATTGTGAAATGGATAACTGGAGCCTTCAGGAGACCTTGAGTATATTGCTCCAGGTGCTTCACTGGACTTGATCCTTGTTARCTTCAGACCCTGAAAGAAATGGGTTTCCTTGGCTYGAGGAGSAGAAAAGAGGAGCAATGATGAATTATCAGSAGTAGGTGTGTGTTTATATATATTATATACATATCTATATACAGAGGAGATGAGGGAGAGCCTGAGCCAGTCCCTCCCCTTAGCAACACACGTGGACAGCACAATGTGGGAGGAGAGGGGAGGTTTCAGTAAGGACAGCATGGAGACACCTGCCAAACTCTGGGGTGTCCAGAAATCCCCTGTCATTTTCCTGTTTGCTCCTTGCCAGTGAAAGGGGAGGTTTGGGTGTGGGCCCTGGGTGATCTTCCTCCTCTCTTCTTGGGCAGAGATGTCAACTTCACAGCTGTTCTTCCTCATCTCTTCCTGGCCCACAAGCAAACTGCAGAACATTAAACATTATTATTATTATTATTTAGTGTTATTATTCCACACTCAGGACTGTGCTGAAGGTCTTGCCTTCAGCTCTCCCTTGCAGGGGAGTTATTTCTCAAGATAGCAGGGCCCAAAGCAGTAGTTTCTTCTTTATGTTCTGTTCCAAAGTACGAGCCTTGGCACGAGRTTTGTGCTAACTGAGCTCTCTGTAAGGATCTTCCAGAGTGCAGTTCAATCTTGCTGGTTGCTTTTGGCTGTTTCCAGGCAGCACATGGTGTGAGTAAAGAAACCATGCTTGCCACCTGCTCTGCTGCCACGGTGCTTGCAGCACTTACGAGCTGGTCAAGCAACTGGAAAATCACCACCCCACCCCCAGCAGCTGGAGCTCCAACAGCAACAATATGATTTAATTGTTAAATATGAAGAAAAAAAAAAAATCAGTCAAGATTGAACCTATTTCTGTGGGTCCCTGGCAACTGTTTTCTCCTAACACATGGATGTCATTTAATTCCTGGAGATGCTTCCACACCCAGCCTCCCTCCTTTTCAATTCTGGAAAGGCAGAGTATTCATGAGCTCAGTTTGGCCTTGCCATGAAAATGTCTTTGTGGTTGTCAAGTCCCCTTTGGACAAGCTCTTTGCTAAAACTCCCCCGTGGCTGATCTGTAGCATTGCTCAGTGATGCCTCACTTTAAACCACACCACAGCCTTGCAGTTTWGGGTTTGGAGCACCACCTGCAGTGGGGGTGGCTGGCAGACCCTTCTGTAACCTCCTGCTGCCAAATTCCTGCTGCGCACAAATTCCTGCAGGGTAAGGAAGGAGAAGCAGCCAGGGGAAATCGGGATGAAAATTTTTTGACAATTTGGAGTAAATAAAGACTTCCTCCCTGATTACAAAAGCAGCTAGAGTRGTCTGGTAGAAATTCAAGAGGCTGCTTTGTAGGCTTACAAGCTGTTGTGGGTTCTGGGTTGTCATCCCTTAGGAAATTTTAATCTTTGCTGAGCAAAGGGGTGTGATGCTCAAGGACATGGCAGGTCTGCTGGCAGCTCACGGTGGAACTTTGTTTCTTCCTGAGGGAGTCAAGAGTCAAGAAATCACCAACCCTGCAAGGTTATTTAAATTGAATTATGCTGAATTAACTGCTCCATGGAATGGGAGGCTGCACCACTGCTGTTGCTGCTGAGGACCAGAGGTGCTTTTTAGCACACAGCCTGTGCACCAAGACAGCATAAAACCCCATCAAGGTTTTCACCACTGTTTTAAGGGTTTGTAGTGATTCAGGGAATGTCATGTTTAGTGGCAAATCCAGACCTCACCCCACTAACCAGGAAAGCAATACCCTCTTGTGGCTTGTTGATTAAAGGTTTTGATTTTGTTTGGTGCTAATGGGTTGCTGCAGATGAATATCCACCCACCTCTCCTCTCTCTTTTTGTCCTTCTCTCCTTTCCCCATGGCCCAAGGCTGGAGCAGGTGCTCCAAGTCACTTCTTTGCAAAGCCTATCACCTCAACAGGCACTGTTCTGTATGATCTGCCTTTCATGGGGTGAACTCACCAGCCCCAGGGGGTATTGCACAGATCCCTGCATGGGTTTATTTTAAGGCCAGCAGCCTCTGCACTGTTCACTGGCTCATTTCTCCCTCCCTTCCCACTGAGAGAGCATTAATCATGCCTTTAACCACGTCCTTTCCRCCAGCCTTCTTTTTCTTCAGGAATTTGATGAGCGTTCATTTAGCATGAAAGAGAGACAGCTGATTTCCAAGGATAAAATCCTTGGTTTCTTTGGCACCAAAAGGTAAGGAAATACTCATAAGTTGCCTAGAACAGGCTTCAGAAGGGACCTGCTGTCCCACGTGCTGCTGCAATGCATTGCTGTGACTGGTCCTAAAGGCTGTTGATTGTCCCAAAGCTGGTCCCTGTGTCGAAGGGATGAGAAGCCAAATAGTCCTGGTAGCTCCCATCGATCAGTTTGTCCGCGTTGTTTTTGGCAAACCAGCACTCGACCTCCTGCTGCCCATTGTAGATRCTCCTCTGCTTCCACACCACAGGAACCAGCCTCCCCTTCACCTTCAGGGTGTTTGTAGGGCTTGCCTTCAACGCCTCTGTTTGGTTCTGCCCAGCCTCCTGACGACTTGTGTTCAGGGATTCCTGGAGAAGTTTAACTTCATGGCTCAAGAACTGACCTGCAAGGCAAGATAAAGTAAGAGTCCATGACTGGCTGATTTGMGCCTGTTTATAAATTGTTGTGGTTTGGTGGTTTGTTTGTTTTTTGGTTTTTTTTTTCTTGGTAGGATGCATTTGAGGACTCTCAGCCTACAGATCTTCTCTGCAAWAGCAGGATGAATCTTGTTCCTGTGATTCATTTCTAAATCCCASAAACAGAGAGGTTAGAATAAAACCCTATTTTTTTTTTTCCATGGGTCACTAAAGAGCTAAAGAGTTTTTTTAGCTGCCAGTAGTAAGTTCCCTTCTATGGGACATGGTTACTAGAGGTTAATAACCCACACAATGTCCATCAGCAAGCAAAAAGTCCTAGGCCTGAAGGTTCAAGTTTTGTTCCCTTGCCTTCTTGGGAGAAAGTTCTTCTAGGCCAAACCTAAGTGTGGATTTAGAGGTTTGCCCATGAGAGTGGCCTGAGTCCAAAACCCCACTCCTAAGGGATCATCTCCTGTTTCACCTGGGGGTGTCTGAGTTGCACAGAAACTATGGCAAAAGTTTTAGAGTTCTGCACATGACCAAAAACATCAATACTGCTCATTGGCTGAAAGAACACAACCATCTGGCCATTAGCTGAGCCTACCTGAAGCCTAATTCCTTCAAAAGGTAGAGGTGGCTCTTCTTTAATTTCACATTTGAAAAAAGGGGCCACAAAAATTTATTGGGGAAGATTTGGTTTCTGTCTGTACTTGGGAGCATCAAGCATGTGTATTCTAATAGGAACTGTACTGAACAATCATTAAAAGAGTGGAAATGTGAAAACCAGGCACAGCTGGGATAGGGTGAGATAGCTCCTACAGGGAAAGGCAGGAGAGGAGTTGGAGGTACTAGAAAGAGGAAAGTTGTTTGAGAGAGGGTGTGAAAGTCTCACCTGGGAACTTAATCCCCACCTGCCTTGCTCCTTCCCTCCCATCTCTGCTCAGAAACACCATTTTTGTCTGATTTACACCTCTGAACCTGAGAACCTGCCACCTACCCAGTAGCCCGTGGGAGTCAGAAGAGAGGCCTTTACTGTTGGAGATGTAGAACCCCAGGTGATTCCTCTGGTATGGGGCTGGCTTCTTGTAGTGGTGGATGAGGATGACGAAGCTGATGGAGTCCCGGATGGTCACGGTGATGTTGGAGAAGGCAGAGATGGACACCTCCAGGCTCCTGCTCCTCACGACAGCACTCCGGCCACAGGACAGGACAAGCCTCTCCCCATCGTCCAGGATGACCCTCTTGGGTGTGATCTCCAGGTAAGACCTCTCTGGCTTGTTGCTGAGGATGGTGATGGTGCTGAAGTAAGTCCGATGCTTCTTGTGGCCGTTGGGCGGTGCGGGAGCWCCGATTAATTGTCCGTTCACAGTTACACCTTGCAGAAAAAAAATCAGTAAGTGAAAGCTGGAACCCAGGATCACAGGGCCACAGAACAGTCTGAGCTGGAAGGGGCCCAGCAGGAGCAGGCCTATTGTCTCAATGACACAAGCCTTGTGACTGAGGACATGCAGGCTCGCCACCTCGTGCTCAATTATTTCACTTACCAGCATTCAAATTAATATAATCAGTCTGTTATGGAATTGTGACCTCAMACAGAGCACATAAATTTACCCAAGCTCAGAAATACTGGCCTCCTCTGCAGGCAGGTGCCCCCAGTCCCATTAATCACAGTGTACACAGTGCCACAAAAAGAACCAGTTCTGAGTATTCTAAGGTGCAGATCCCAATGAGTCAATTAAAGCCTAAAAGTCCACAGTAAGTTTCCCAGTCATTTMAATATTTGTTGTGACCTATTGTCCATAAGACAGTGACTCACTTCCCACAAGCCTCTGAAGACTGACAATTAAGGAGGAGGCTTGTTGCTAACCTAAGCTAAACCKAATTCATTAACCCTGATATTAAATGTCTCCATATCCCATTATTCCTGATGGGATCTCTCATTTCTGTCTTCAAAGATTCAAGCTTCTAGTGCTACAGAGTCTCTTTTCCTCAAGCTCATTCTGCATTTGAGCCACAAAATCATTCAAGTAGTGGCACAAACAGTCTGTGAAAGAAGTTGAAGGGAAACATTGCCTGGAGCTGTGTTTTGTGTTTTGAGGCACACATGAACACAGAAACATGGGGGCTAGACCACTGCCACACAGACCAGAATCCTTACAAATTTATTGTGGGTTTTGTAAAACAAGCCTGTGAATTGTCTCTGGTTTTGACACCCCTTTCTCTCCCACTGTTGCCCTGAGCAGGACATAATCTGCTTATTAGCTGCCCTGCTTAGAATTCCAGATGGGATCAGACCATGCTTTGGCTCAGATTGGCTTGGGTAAAGCAGATCCTGAATCATGTGGGTTTTCTCAAGACTGTCATGACTCTCCAGCCAGTTTGGTGGCTTCTTTACTAAAAGAGCTGTGCTGCTTGGGTACTTTGCTCTGTCCTAAACCAAACAGTAAAGAGGGAATTTCCCACAGCAGAGCAATTTTGTTGAGTCCAAACCTTTTATCTGCAAGCTGTGACTTTGTAACTGGGTGAAGTTGAACCATAGAAGAAACTTTTTCTAATTTCCTATCATTTTCTTGCCTGAGGCACCTTGGTGCTTGGTCTGCAGGGCTTGGCCTTACACTTTGATTTTCCTCCACAAGAAACTGCTTGACTTGGCTGCTCACCAGATTCCTTGTGATCAGAGACCAGCCTGAGAATGTCCCCTGGTTCTCCATCAATATTGAAGCAGACAGAGAACTTGCTGGAGGGAAAATCAATGACAAAGTGAGGGTCCCCATCCGCTGAGAAGACATGGAAAAAGAGACAAATGTGAGAGGCTCACACAACACTCCAGTGTCCAACAGATTGCAACAAAACTGCTGTTTAAAGTGTGTTTGTCCCTGTTTTTTTCTAAGTCCTCCTAGTTTGTTGTTTTTAGAGGGTCACATGGAGTTTGCCAGGAAATGCCAAGTTTTGCCTTTGTTTTTCACAAAGATTGTTTTGTTTTTCTCACAGAAGAGGTTGGGTTTTCAATGACAACTCAAAACCCAAAACAGTCTAGATGAAAATCAGGATATTTTCTTCCCGGAATATAATTTTGGTGATTTATGGGAATTATCATGTAGGTACTTTGAACTCTTCTCCATTCTTTTTTGGCAAGCCACATCCCCACAGCCCACAGAAATGTACTTTCTGACCAAGGGCTGCTGCATGGCTCCACCTCACACTGACCCCTCCTGGCCCTTAGTATCATATTTGAGCAGTCAACAGCAGCTGTTGATCCCACAATCCTAATTTTTCAACAGTCCTTGACCTACCATCAACTATCAGACAGCTGCCATTAATAAGGCAAGCCAAAAATGCTATTTTTTAAGGTAAAATTCACCCTATCAAGAGAAATTCAAGTCAGAGTTCTTGATCTGYACTTATTCTTCAGTGTTTAATGCATGAAAAGTTAAGTAAAGGTGCAGGACAAACAGGAAAATTGTAAAATACTACAGAATTTTCTCCTTTTTCCATCGTCAACAACTTTTTTATATTTCAGCATTATTATTTTAAAAAGGTTTTTTCACTATTTCTAGTACAGAGAGAATGTGTTTCTGTTCTTCCCTAACCTGCAGAAGTCTCAAATGTGAGGATCAAGTGATGTAGATCATCTGCCTTGRTCACACTCCTTCTCATTACTGATCCTCTCTGTATTTTGGTTTTATTTTCATTTTCCTCCCTGCTCTGTAGGTCTGACAAACAGAATTTTGTAACCACTTGGATGGTTATACCACAGTGATATGCATCTGAGGTTTCCATAAATCAGTCACTATTATTTTGCATTATGAAAGGCATGAAAGCAGGCACTGACCTGAAGTTTTGGAGATTTTAATCCTCTGTTTATCTTGCCCTCTGCGTATACCTAGAAGTGGGGAAGGAAAGCTGTTACAATTATTTACTGAGCAACAGAAAGAGTCATATTATAAAAATGTTCCCCAAATATTATTCAGAGAGATTATGGGATATATATTCCTGCAACCACTTTAAGTTTCATGTAGAATACAAGTTTTTCTCCAATAGTTTCTACTATTGTAGAGCAGTAAGTGCTTCAAGGGGGTGAGTGAGGGGCCTGAAAGGTTTGCTGAAGGCTACCCAGCCCACAATTAGCAAAACTGGTATGAAAATCTCAGCTTTACCCTTCAGTTCACTGTCTAGATCACTCCTGTGCCAAAGTCAGCCATGAGGCATTGCCCAGAAAGAAGATTTTTTTACCAGAACAAGGTGATTCTTCCCTCATACCTGGTGGGGCCTTGTGCCCCTGCAGGCTCTGCACCTTTTCCCCGATGCCATCAGTGGAAGGGCTGATAAACTCCTCCTGAGSTGGCTCCGAGTGGAGTCCAGCCTCTTTCATCTTCAGAACAGTGAAGGGGGTAACAAAATTGTAAGCCAGGGCCATGGACTTGGCTTTCTCCATCAATTTGTCCTTTTCCTGAATGTCATCACTCTTCAGCCGCGAGTTGAGCAGTTCCTTGATGGTGAGGTAACTCCACGCCCTCTCAATGTAATTATTGTCACCTTTGCCATCCTCCAGGCCAGGGACACCCCTGATGTCATTTCTGCTGAGCAGGTCAATAGCTACATCTGTTTTGAGCAGGATGTACTTCTTGGAATTGCTGGCAGTCACCTCCACGTGGAGTTTATCCGAGGTGCGGTTGATGAGTTTGCCGGCAATGATAATTTCAGAGCCATTGAAGTAGTTGGGGAAGAAGTTCTGGGTGACCTGCTCCACATCATCTTCAGGGTAATCAACACGGATGTCAGAGAGAAGGGGAGTTCCTATTTCATCATAGAACCTTAAAGCAAGACACATTTTTCACTGTAAGCACTGTGTGAACACACTCTTGCACTGGTACACCAACAAGGACACAGTCAGGTTCTCTAAAATGGTTCATAAGTTGTTCAGGGGCAGTTTGAGCCATCAGAAACCAAATTTAACTGCCAGGTCCACTCTAACTTGGACTAGAAAAACAGGGTGGGAAGATCTCTGCCCTTAGGGCCTTTCAAAACCTGAGTGGACAAAGCCCTGAGAAACCTCACCTAAACTTGAAGTTAGCTCTTCTCAGAGCAGGAGGTTGAATTACAGGATCTCCAGAGGTCTCTGTCAACTAAAGTTATTCTCTGTCTCATTTTAGTCTTCACTGTTCCTTAGGSACCTAAACAGAGTCTCTGAAGTATGTTCAGTACCATCCCAGCATGGCCTGGCAGCCACCTCCCTTCCACTGTGGTTCCAGATCTCTGCAAGGAGATATTTTTGACCACTTAAAAGTAAACTATTTGCTTCCAAGATTCACAGAAAGCACCCAGTTATTTAAAAACGTACTTAGACGAGATGCTGTTACCCACAGGTTTSTAGTGGTGCTACACATGGTATCCCAGAGTCAGAAACTGTAAGGCCAAAATGTTAGGTCCACCAAAGCTGAAGAGATTCCAAACCAAAGCCTCTGAATCTCTGAAGACCCCTAGATTGGGTTGGTCAGTGTAGGACAGGCAGGAATACAGTTTTCTGAGGGCCAACTGAGAAAGAAAATCAAGAAGGAATCTCACCATGCCCCCCTGCATTTGAGCCTGTTATGGAATTGTGGATAAATGAGGATATTTCCAAAGAATGGAGGAATTCTAGCTGCTAAGAGAGAGCACAAGAGAACTGGCACAAGAGAACTGACTTCCTCCTGGCTGATTGTCTGTTGGAGCAAGGCATGGCTTTCCTGGAACCAGGGAGGTTAACCCTTTAGTGCCTTGTTAACGTGACCAACCACACTTGTGAGAACACCTCGCACCAGACAGCCAAGAAAACCTTCCCAAGGCTCAAAGCCCAAGTTTACAGTACRGTGTTTTCCCTACAGCAATGTGCTTTTGAAGGTTCCTCCCAAGRTGCTCCAAGAATACCACATTTCCCATTCAAATGCCAAACTGCTCATCTCTTGGCAAGTCATTTGAGTTTAATTTGGTAAATAAACAAAGAATTGGCCTCAGCCCTTTTTCTAGTTCAAGCTGCATTTATTTGACACATCTGGTTAAACAGACTGTCTGGAAGCTAAAGTCACACTTTCTGCTTTATTCTCTCTCCAAGGGAACCCAAAGCTTGAATTGGTTGACTTTCTTTTAAAGTCTGTCTGAGCACTCATTGTCTTTCATGCAGAGACCTCACCAGATTTAAAAACAACTAAATTAAACTTGAGGACTCTCTGTAAATTAACTTCTGAGCTGTAACAAATGGTGGAGATACACAACCTGTCTTAGAGTACAATTCAAGGAAGTATCTGTATAAAAATACAACCCGCTGAGCATTAAAKAAAAATTACATTGGCACCCATTTAGGTTTTCCCTCCAACTGAGGTTTGAATTGGCCTCCAGCAGTGATTGTGCTTTTTGTATAAATTTGGCACCAGGTGCCAAATGGGTTTGCCATGACTGAGGTTGATAAACAGGGAGCTGTTCATCAGAGAGAGGCGTTTGAACAAGTACTTGCAGCACTGGGTTCCTGCAGCCCAATCCATCAGAACATCCTCTCTCTGCCAGGGAATGCCACTTACTATCCAAAATACATGTCCTGGGGAGGAAATGACATGGGTGGAGTGACAGATGGATCTATAGAATTTAGTTTCAAAGGAATTCTTGTCCATGAAGTCTTGTTCACTGCCACAGAAGGCAAAACCCTGGTGGAAAGTGCTTGGATTTATTGCTCCAGAGGAGTTAGGCATGAGCCAGGAGAGAGGTAATTCAATAACTGTCTCTTTTTGGTTTCTGTGGTTAAAACACTAACATTTTGGGAGCAAAAGCCAAACATTTTTCATTGGAAACATTGACACATTGCCAAARATTTTGGTCAGAGATCTGGTCACACATCTTTCTGCTGTTCCTTACRAGGAACTGGTACTTACCCTTGGATTACAGATCCCTTTTCACAGAAGAGGAACATAATCTCTGGTCCTACTGAAGKATGAGGATTTCAGGAAATTTATGAGGAGTTTGGGTCACAAAAAATAATGGAAATTAATGGTCACAAAGAATGATGAAATTAATGACTATATGGTTATCCCAGGAYTTATCTTAGTGTGTTTTTCCAAGTCAAATATTTTGGATCTTGGGCAAAATGTTATCATTTTCAAAAAATAAAGAAATAATTTTTTTGCTCCAAATTGTAGTCTTCATTCCTSATCCCCTCCATGCTGTTTATGTTGTTGATTTGATGTATTGGATGCATCCTCTCCTCCTGCCATCTCCCTGTAAGGAGTTGGGACCTGAGGCCCCCAGCTCTCTGGGTTTACATGTCCAAAACAATGATCTGAGTTAGGGAAACAAATGCTTTGTTCTGAGGGGCTGGGAAGCTCCAGTACATCTCAGGGGGTCTGCCAAGGAAAAGGGAATTTTTGGGCAGCCATTCAGAGTATCCAATCATACTCTGCCTCTCCCAACCAGAGCTGAGCCTCAGGGAAACTCCAATTTCTCGCCATATCTCATTAAAGAATTTTCCATCCCAAAATGCTTTCCCAGAGAACCCAAAGAACAGAAAAAGAAGAACAAACCCCTTGAGGTGGCTGGCTGCATCCTCATCCTCTTGGAAAAGCCTCGTCATGCCGCAGTTCTCCAGTGCCATCCTCTCCAGCAGCTTGTGGTCCACATCGTTGCCAATGCCGATGGTGAAGAGGCAGAATTTATCCCTGATGGCCTCCTTGGTGTTGCTGAGGATTTTGGAGGACTGTGTTTCCCCCACAGTTGGCCTCCCATCRGTGAGGAAGATGATCAGGGACACGCTCCTGGCGTCGATGTCGTTCTGAGCAATGTAATCATTCAGCAGCTTTGCCCCGGTCTGCAGAGCCCCGTTGATATTAGTCCCTGGGAAGGTACCAGAATGATTAGAGGCATTTCTCCCGCTAAGAGTGGTGTGAATAATTTCCCTGAGCTCCCTTCAGTGYGGTGACAGCTTCTCTGGACATCAGGATGTCCCTTTTCTCCACATGAAGTTGCTCTAGCCCTTGAATTCAGTTCAGCTCTGTTACTCAGCATGAGTTTGGCACAGCTGTTTWTGGTCTTATGAATTGAATTATGAATTTCACTTTGTCATGTGAAATTGCTGTTGAATGTCTCAATGTACAACAATCAGCCTGGTAAACAGTCATACTATYTCTGGCTGGTACAAACAAAAATTGTTAAACTTAATTACGGGACTGTCCCAGATGATATCTGGACTAGGAAATGTTCTGCTCATTTTTTTTTTTTCTGAAGGGCACAACACTTGGAGTCAGGAAAAAAGCCTTCAAATGGGAAAACAAGTGGATGGGCTCCTTCTTCACACCCCAGGGGATACAAAAGTTTAAAGGGAAGAGCTTGGTTAGCTGAGGAGTGTGTTTGCACAYAACAACTGGCTAGCGAAGGATAAAACTGCCTGAAGTGGGGTGGGAGGGAGAAAACAAAGTAAACAAAGTAAATGGAAGGGAACAGATGCACATTAGATTAGGCATGAAAAGGATCCAAGCCCACTGTGTGTTCAAAAAAAAAAAGGAAAACAGGAAAATGTGTACAAATATTCCTCTTCTCCGCGTATTTCTAGTCAAAGCACAGAYGGATTGGCTGTGGGACCTTTGCAAAATCAGCACATTTGGGTTAAAAACAGGTCTTAGGAAACAAAGCAGGTGAAATGGGTTAAGAGCCATACACAGCTGACTCCTGGGGGTCTGGAAAGGGAGATCTAGGAAGGTTATCAACAGGTTATCAAATGTGATAGAAAGTCAGCATGAACCTAGAAACTCAGTGTGCACAGCTCCAGCGACTGCAGCAAGACAAGTAACAGGAGACCAGCAAAAACTTCTGAAAAGTCCTCAAAATCCTGACTCTGTCTTCTGCAAAATGGTTCTCAACCAAAAAACCTGTACCCAAATATTCTAACTRTCTCAATCTCCAGGCAGATCCAAAATTTCAGAAAGATCTTTTTCCCCAAAACCAGAGGAAAACCATGTCATCTAGCAGAGAGTGTTGTTTTATACTCAGTTGTATACCATAGAACTACCAAGCACTGAAAACTGTCTTTTGCCATGTGTTCAGGTGTTTAGCAGCAGGATTTACCCCCTGTTTCTTTGGTCTGTAAGTACAACACAGGGGTGTAACCACACCATGTTCTTTGTGTGTGTTCATGTTCAGTGGAAGATACTCAAGGAATAGTACCTTTATAGGAAAAACACAGAGTTAGCCAAACCTGAAAAAAAACAGAAGTACCTGTGGTGGAGAATCKCTGTGGAGAATCACAGTCAATAATTTCCTTTTACTAGATGTGCCTAGTAAAGGCAAACCCAGCTGGTTCCTGCACAGCTCTCCTGGCACTTCAGGAGTAAAAGGCTTTGTTCTCTGAGTCTAGTCCCACTATTGGTAATTGTTTAACTGGGCAGGTCCCTTCACCACTTCCTAAGCAARTCCTCTCACAACACAAGCAGCACAGCCAACCATCCTGTTTGCTGTGCTTTTCCATCAGAGGGTTTCCTCTGCTAGGAGTGGTCACTGCTCAGGGCCAGCCATGGGAAGGCCCTCCCTGACCTTCAACCAGCTGTGACCACTTCCATGGGGTTTGAAAAGGTCATTTTGCAGCTCTCTGGGCACAGCTGCTGGAATATTTTAGATTGCAAACCTCACTGTAGTTGGAGATTTTTTATACTACTGTCCATAGCCTCACAGGAGACTTATGAATCAAATTAAAACTCACYCCTGCACTCTGCCACTGTTCTGGGGTTTTCTCTGCCCACTTCCTTCCAGGCAACAAGGCACAAGTAAAAAGGGCTGAGAAATTCTTAAAATATCATTTTGGTAGAGACAAGAGGACAGTACTGGGTGAGAAACTAAATCCTGCAGAATGCAATCCCACATCCAACAGCGTGTGCTCCATCCCTGGGGTTTCCAGCCCAGACAAAATCATGAGCCTGCTTTCACAGAGCCTTTCAGAAACTACACAACACTGGCACTGTGTGTCCTTTGCCAGGGTATGTTTTCATCTGTGTCCTCAAGAAATAACCTTGGAAGCTTTCCCATTCTGAGGGTGTCACCAGATAAGCAAGAGAATGGAATCAAATTTGGTTTAATGAGTGTATGGAATCACAGACTAATTTTGGTTGGAAGGAACATTTAAAGGCCATCTTGTCCAAYCCCCCTGCAATGGGCAGGGTCTGAGGAAACCTTCCCACCYTGTATGTTAATAAAGAACACATAACCCTGAGTGGAGGTGAAGGGAACCCCTTGTCCCATGACCTAAATCCAAAAGCCTTTTTATTCCATATGCTCCAGGACCACATTCCCCGCTCTTTGCTCTGTTGTAGTTAACTGGATAACACAGTTAATGCCATCTGTATATCTGATCATACCTCCAGTGGGTGACATGTTATGGATGTACTTTTTGGCATCCCTGATGTTATTTGGAGTAACTGGCACCAGCCTGTCCTGCTGCCAGACCTTGATTCGYTTCGAAAAGCCAATGATATTGAAGTGGTCTTCAGGCCTTAGGTCCTGGAGAATTGTGAAGAGAGCTTCTTTGGTCTAGAAAGAGAAAAGAGAGCAGCTATTGGTTTTTCTGGGTCTGGATTGAAGGRACTTGAGATGGCAGTTCATGTTCACACTCAGGTGTTTATTATTTCTTATCAGTAAAACAGCCTCACTGCTGTGAGTTCAGCAGCTTTTCATTACAAGGCACAAAATGCCCAACAATCTCTTGATACAAGGTCTTTTAAGACTGAACTATCCAATTAAGAACTGACACCTGGATTATTTTCCCTTTTAACCCAATAACTGATCCCAAAGAACTGCAATGGGGACTTTCCTGCCCAATTACAAAATGCCACCCAAWCCCATGGAGAAGGAGGAAGAAGAAGCATGAAGAAGAAACCCAGGACTACACCCTGTGTTCTCCATCTTGCTTCCATCCACACTATACTAAAAATCCCAAAACCTCAAATTCTCACCAAGTGACACACCTACACTGCTCTCTGTAATCTATTTCACACTTTTGTGGATTCCAGTCTGTCTTGAAGTCTGGGAAACTTCCTCCACGAATGAGGGTCACAGTCAGTGCTGCCCTGGGGGTCAGGGCACCCCAGAGCAGACAGAGAAATATTCCCAGTGCCCTGGGTTTCCACAAGCAGCAGACACAGCTGTCAGTGTTTTAGTGGGAGAGAATTTAATTTTAAGATGCTTACTGATCTTTTGGATATTTCTACTGCCAGTTTGGCTAATGAATAAAATTGGGATGTCCTTCCCTATCTCAAAGCCTGATCTTGTGGTGCCAGGGGCTGGGCAAATATGAGATGAAAAACAACTTTTGCCCAAAAGGTCTTGTGAGGCATATCTAGACCTAACTAAGCTTAAAAATCAGGCACCAAAATTCAGATAAATCTTCAAATCACTGGGAGAACCATGTTCTGAATTAAGGGATAATGAATAATAATGACTAATAACAAAAAKCTTGAAGAGTTTGTCCAAAGCCCTCTAGATTTACAGTATGCTGCAATGTATTTGTATATATGCATATATTTAAAATAGGTGACTTATAAGTTAAAAAAKCAGTAWACATGTCAAAGGATGCACATTCTCTGTTCATAATTAGGATACTATTTGCTACATGTACACTGTACTGAATAGTTTCAGCAATTAATAAATGTTTAGGTTAATATATTCAATTAACTAGATATAAAAAGAAGCCCTGACTAGTCATTGCAGATTCTACCRGCCAGTCAGTTTTGTCCCAGGCACATTATTTTTAATCAATATGCCAAGTCTTCATCATCCTATATAAACACAGGCAACCAGAGTGAGGAAAGCTGGTCACAAGACGAGTTCTTAGCAAAGGAGGTTAAGGATCCTGGATTCTGGGAAAGCCAGACCACTGAGGAAAAGGCAAGAGGAAGACTGCAGAGGTGTCCAGCTCCCCTCAGTGAGACCAGCTTGGATTTAGCAGCCATGCAGCTGCGTTCACATGGAGACAGACTTCAGCTGAGTAAGACTGAGAGAAGTTGCCCAAAAGCAGCCTCTGTCCATGCAAACATACCCTATATTTGGATGCAAAACACATGGGAGGAATATGAGGCAATATCTGGGCAGAAGAATCAGCAGATTCMCAGCTCAGCCCCTTCTTGGCCTCCATTAAGCCTTCAAATTCCAAGGAAAGCTATGCAAGAAATTCTATTGTGGGCTCACCAGCATTTAAAGGTTCCTCTCATGCCTGTCAGGAAAATACGTGAAGGGCTTGTCCAGAAGAAATGTAGGAGTAATCAGCAGTGCTGGAAACCACATAAGCCTAGGCCTGATGTTGCTATGTAAAGACAGTTTGGAAAAGGGCTCAAAGGACTGATCAAGRTGTGTCATCAATATCCCCCTGGATTCTGCATGGCAGATGATGATGCAAAGATGCAAACAAATCTAATCCTCACAGCTGGTGCCTTGGCTCCCAGTCCACCTGGAATTAAGGGGAATATTTCCCAGAGCTTCAAACATTCTGGAGCCAGGTCTGGAGACTCTCCCTGCCTGRTTCTGTCCTCTGCACAAATAATTTTGCTCTGCAGGGATCTCAGGCTTAATCCCTCCACTGGCTTAGCTGGAACATTCCTCCACGTCCCACCACCGTTTCAGAGACAAGAATATTAAAGCAAGTGCTGGTGGAAGAGATTCTTTCAAAGAGAAGGGGAGATTCCCATCAGGTTCACATCATGATGWGCACCAAACAAACCTTCACAAACCTTCATGCCCCAAACATGGAGGCTGCCTCCAGTCTAACAGTCCACAGAAAATGGAAAAGTTGGGTGAAATAATCAGCTATTTGAAAAAGAAGGGAAGGTTTTACTCTCTCTCATCTGCTCTTTTACAACACCATTTTTATTGTAAAAATGCTTCAGATAATGCATGACATCACCCTTCAGAGACACCCTTCACCAACATCCCATTTTACAGAGAGGACAACCAGGCTACTTTTGTAATTATGTCAAGGTCAGAAYGTGAGAGGTTCCCAAAACTTGGGGTMCTCAGCCCTCAGTTCAGTCAGCCAAACCATCCCACACATGCACAGGCAGCAATCACACAGCAGAGAAAAGGACTCTTGGATTTATTCCATAATAACAAGGTTGGCCTGAGTATTTGTCCCTCAAGAAATGGATCAAAGTAAGCAGAAAGTGAAAATGGAGAACCTTCTGTCCTGTGTGTGAGCAGGCCTCCATGCCTAGCTCTGCTGAAGGAAATTTGGGCATGTTAAAGGGTGTTAAAGGGTGTTAAAACAAGGAGCAATGAGAACACAACTCCCTACACARACATCCCCCCTCCACCCCACAAAGGAGAGGAACAGAGGTTCCTAGAGGCAATGATTTCAAGAAAAACTCCCCAAATCTCATTATCTATATTACAGCTCTGATTATAATTAACACTGCTTGACCTCTCCCATTACAAAACCCCTCTCTTCAGTTTTTTTTTCCAATTCTGTGAAACTGCACTTTTCTCAGAGGGATTTATTGGGCCCAAATAAGCTCTCCTCTTTCTGAGAACAAGGCAGGAGGAGAAATAATCTTGCTTTGGCCTACTTGCAGAGAGGCTGCATCTCACTTTCCTTGTGCTTACAAATCCCTTCTGACATTCTTGCCTGTGTACAGCCAAAAGAAAAGGAAAGGAAAGTATAAAACAGCACAGAGCAGAAGAAGCTGGGTGTACACAGCATCCAAGCTAGAACTGCAGAGAGGATCAGGAGGGAACTGAAACACACATTCCCAGGAAACCCAGCACTTCCCCACACCCTCAAACAGGGGCCAAATGTGGGGCTGGGACCATCRCTCTCTCCCCTTCTTTCATTTCCTCTTTGCTTTTTGTCTCATTTTCGTCACTCCATGGAGTTTGAGTCAATTTTTCCCAGGAAAAAACTTCTGCCATATTTTAATGGATATGCACTGACAGCCTGGATTCTGGCATCTGTATCCTGTGCTTGCCTCTGCAGCTTAAATGAAAACCCTTTGAATTTATGTGACATGCACACAAACATATGTACAAGTGTGCGTGTGTGCACATGGGTTTGCTCCAAAGCAAACAGAGTGAGTAAGGCCATATGGTTCATTCTCCTGCAGCTTTTACTCCATCCTCAGCACAAAAAATAAAGGGTGGGATTCAGCTTTGCCAACTCAGTCATCAGAAAGCTGGGCATCACATCTAATCCTGCTCAAGGCAGGGGAAGCCACCTCCAGGGAATACTCCATCCTATCTGTTTTGGACAGGTTTTAGGATGGGCTGAGTCTGGAAGTGCCTGTCTCCAGGCATTGCCTTCAAGCAGAGAAGGTGGGATTCACCTCAACAACTAATCCTGCCCCATCCTGAGCATTCTGACTCTTGCTGGAGCCAAAAGGAGCTGAACTGTCTCTCCACCTCTCCCAGAGTGCTCTGAATCCCCTGTCTCTTCCTATTTCCATCTCTCTTCCAGGTGTGTCCTAAAGARCACACTCCTGATGGGGTGGAGCAARGTGCTTTGAAACCRACCAGCCTTCCTCACCCTCTAATGGTTCATGAGCAAGATGTGCCTTCCCCCAGAGTGCTGGATATGATTCAGCAGCTGGCAGGCAAAACCAGCTTTTAATAAGGAGAATATCTTGGTAAAAGTGCACTGCTGGAAATCCTGAAGGACTCAGCCATGGCCAAGTGCAGTTGGTGCCCAGCCCTCTCCTCCCATCTCCACCAGAGCTCAGGCAAGGCTCTGCAAAGCTCTTCTGGCTGCAGCTTCAGCTGGGATTCAGGTTTCTGCTCCTGTCCTTGCAAGGCCACAGCTGGAACTTCTCCTGGCTCCCAGGAGCCAGGGGCTGTGGCTGCCATGGGATTCCCAAACTGCTCTGCTGCCAATGGGGTCCRTGCAGTCSCACTCCCACCTGGCCCCACTGAGRCATTCCACTGAAACTCCTGCCAAAGAGGCAGAAAATTACRCATTTCTACCCTGCTGAGGGCCAGGTCGTTCCTCCATGGCTGTGCACATGACACTGGTTCATTTTGGAGATAAGCTGGACCCACTCACACTGAGGAAAAATGGTTTAGGGGTCCAGTGCCTCTGTGCCAAGMGCTGCAAGGTGAAATGCTTTTCCCAACATGTTTGCCCGGGGAGATGCATTTGGAGCAAGGATTAAAGCAGAGGATGACAGGAAGTAACAACACAGAACAGCTGAATAAAAATCCTTTTTTACCATTTGGGAATGGTTTGTACATGTCAGAGRCAGGTTTTAAATGAATGTTTAAAAGAGGACAACTTGTTGGGGGGAGATTCCTCCATTTCCCTCAAAGTAGCATGGACAAAATTGAGGTCAGAGGTGGAGACTGAATTGCCACTGCATTTGAGATGAGGAATTGCCACTGCATTTGAGATGAGGAATTGCCACTGCATTTGAGCTGGTGAATGAGCTGCCAACACAGCTGGAACTGAACCAGCCACCTCCAGGGCTACAAAATGTCACCCCCAGACCTGGAGCAGCACAGCCCTGGTCTCCAGCTGGGGACAGGTGAGCTGACCATGACTGCCAGGGAGTGAGCACAGTTCATGTCTGTGCTTTGTGGATGATGAGAGAGGGGAGAAGAGGAACTCACACTGCCTAAATTATTGACGTGCAAACAGGGTCTGCTCAAGTCTACAAGGCCAGAGACAAGCCAGCTCCCAGCCACCACCCTGACCTTCCTCGTCACCTCTGCACTGACACCTGGACATGCAATATTGTATTTGTGGGGTGCCCCAATGAATCTGACTCCATGTTCTCAGAAGGCTAATTTATTATTTTATGATACTATATTATATTAAGGAATGCTATACTAAATGATACTAAAGAATACAGAAGGGATACTTATAGAAGGCTAAAAAGACAATAGTGAAAACTTGTGACTCTCTCCAGAGCCCTGACACAGCTTGGCATTGATTGGCCAAAGAGTGAAAACAACTCACAGCAGAATCCAATGGAACAATCACCTGTGGGTAAACAATCTCCAAACACATTCCACATGAGCAAAACACAGGAGAAGCAAATGAGATAATATTGTTTTCCTTTTTCTCTGAGGCTTCTCAGCTTCCCAGGAGAAAAATCCTGGGCAAAGGGATTTTCCAGAGAATCTGAATGCCACATCACAACATAGCTGCTGACTGCCAGGTTCTTGCTTGCTGCAGGCCCTGCATCACATCCAAGGTGATTCAGAGCTATATCAGCCCCAGCCCCAGCAGGAAGAGCAGAACTCCCTCAGCTACACTCGAGTTTGGCTGTGATTTGTCACCCTTGTACCCAGCCCTTGGAGTTAGCTCTYACAGACCTCATCTTGCTTTAACACTGGTGGAGCAAAGCATGGGATGATACACACTCTTATGAGAAAGCTGAGAGCCTTCAGCCTTTTTTTGAGTCAAAGATGCCTCAGTGACATCTGGGATGATGTCAGACCATCTGGGCACCTTTGAGGAGGAATCTGACATTTCTTTCACAGTCCCTTGTTTGTCTGGGGAGCAGGGCGAGGGTGAGGCCTGGCTACCCTGAGAGCTGTGCAGCTCACAGGGACACAATATGTGGTTGTTAGGAGCTGTGGCACTGCCAGACATTGGCCCTGCTGGCCAGCAAGGGGAGAATTCAAGCACCTCATTAAAATGCATATCCCAAGCCCACGTATTCACACTTTCCATTGCCTTAGGAGCACTTCTAAGWGTTTCATCCAGCCACTCTTGCAGCAGCTGGGCAGCAGGACTCCATCACCAGTGACACAGCCTCTCCCAGCTCAGCCAGCACCAGGGAACTGCTTGGGCTCAGGATCAGCCATTCTGAGAGCACTGCTGGCAGAGAGGAAAGCATTCCCAACCACTGCCTTTGGAAAACAGGATCCACTGACAGGAGGAGATGCKCAAGAACAGCCTGCAGAGAGCAGACCTGGGGCCATCTGCATCCATGTGCTGAAAGATCTCACAACTAAAGACAAAATTTAAGCACCCTTTGTTCTTCCAGATCCCTTGTGAGAAAGCAAATTTGCCAAGAAGGAGCTAAGGCACAAGATGTAAGCTCAGAGGGAATTAGGAAGCCATAGCTGTGACCAGGAATGAGTCTGAGAGTGCAGCAGTGCAGGGAAGGGCTCAGAAATGAGATSTCCTACCGCAAAAAGGAGAAAAGTACAAGTGAATATATTGCTTGGCAAAAGATTGCAAGGAAATACAGGGAGAAAAACCAAAAGAGCTCCTGTGCTTTGGTTCTTCTCCTTCCCTTTTCAAACATGCAGAGGCAGCTGATAAAAAGGTCCAGAGCTGTGGTTTTCACACAGCAACAACCAAAGCTCATCAATGTCCCCATGGTCTGTCAGAAGGATTAATTAGTACTGTGACTTAAGGAAAGGCTGCCATCACAGRCACCCCTGAAATGGTGCAAACATGGCCAGACAAGGCACAGCCCTAGGTTTGGTTTGGGTCCAGAGCCAAGGGGAATGCAGTGGGAGCACCACAGCCACATTACAGGGAGCAGCCGAGGCACAGGGAGAGCAAAGGTTMGGGCAGTGCTGCTCCTGCTGAGGTTGGAAGCCACATAATGTGAGTTTTGCTTTCCTCTGTGTCCCAGTGTCCTTTCTGCCCACATAATGCTGGTCACACACCACCTGCCAGTGTGACAGTGTTCACAGGGGTCTGAGGGTGAGGGAAGAGACAAGGATCTGACTCCATGTTTCAGAAGGCTGATTTATTATATTATGATACATATTACATTAAAACTATACTAAAAGAATAGAAGAAAGGATTTCATCTGAAGGCTAGCTAAGAATAGAAAAAGAAAGAATGATAACAAAGGCTTGTGGCTCAGACTGTCTGTCCAAGCCAGCTCACTGTGATTGGCCATTAATTAAAAACAACCACATGAGACCAATCACAGATCCACCTGGTGCATCCCACAGCAGCAGATAATCATTGTTTACATTTTGTTCCTGAGGCCTCTCAGCTTCTCAGGAGGAAAAKTCCTAAAGAAAGGATTTTTCATAAAAGATGTCTGTGACATGCCAGCAACAGGGACTTCTGCACCAAAACCAGYGGTTAACCCCAAAGTGTATCCCTGGATTGTTTCACCTTCCTGCATCCCACTCTCAGAGAGGACAATTGGCCCTTTCTGCCTCCACAGGGAATGTCCTGCAGCTGAGGAACTGCAATGCCCCTCTCCCTGTCAATGTATCTCTGTGTTTTAGTTCCTGGCAGACAAGAACGGCGTAACCAGGGAAAACTCCTTCGCAATCCTGCACAASAAGCATTTTGTTCAATACTGACACAGGCCTGTCATGGGAGGCAGTTTGAATATGGAGTTTGGACAATAAAGGTCTGTCTCCAGTCCTWGGTCCACAGTCTCCTCCTCCTGAGCATCCCAGATCCTTTGCTGGTCACTTGAACATTGCTGACTCCCTACATGGCCTTAAAAAATGTTGTTTTGTTGTTTCCCAGGCTGAAAAACAACCATCCTTTAGAAKAAATGTTTGTTCCTATTGCCTTTTCTGAAAAAGGTTTTCCACTTAACATCGAGTAAAAACACTTAGCTCCACACTCATCCAGAACACAAGCACTGAATTTTTGCTCAGTAGATGATAAAACTGTCTTCAAGGATGTGATCAGTTGGGGTAACTCACTTGTCAAGTAAGCATGGGGAGGATAAATACATGAAAAACGAATCTGAAGATCAAAAGCTGATCTGATTTCTCAGGAGCTGGAGTTCCATGGGTCCAGAGGGCAGAGTAGATGCTCAGTGTTTGCAATCTCACTGCAGCACTGAGGATGTGAATAAATGCCAGTGTGAAGATTTAAGGAGGCAAGTTCTAATCAGCACCAAACATTGTTACTTGAAGCCCAGTGCAGAATGGATTACAGTTGGAGCAGTGAACAATTCTGTACAGTAAATAAGGCAAAGGGAAAAGCTCAAGGGCTGTCCCACAGTGCTACACTGAAATAACCCCACTGGAAACAACGGGGCTGCACGGGCACACAGCCAGACTGACACAGCAGTGTCTGAAGGCTACATTCTTCTCTTAGCTCATTTCTTCATTCTTCTTCATTCTTCTCTTGTGCTTAGCTCATTTTAAGTGGAATCAGATCCCACAGACAGWGAAACCCCCACCCTGCCAGCATGACGAAACATTTCCATGGAGATAGCAGCAAAAAGGTCAGCACCAAGGGGAAAATGCCCCATGCCCTCCATGCAGAGTTTGACATCTCTCCCTCTGCCCATCCTCAGAAGATGGGAGTTCATCCCAGGGCACAGAAACTGTTCCAATAATTGGGTACTGTCATTTTCTGTCACAAAGATCAGCCCCAACACAATGCTGGGAAGAGCTGGCATGCCCAAAAGCTGCCCACAACACATCCCCTCAATTCCAGCAATCAACTGCTGTGTTACAGAGCAGGAACTGAGCTGAGGCACAATGACAACCATCCATCCTCCATCATGCAGCCACTCTCACAGAGTGGGTGTCCCAGCAGCCAGAGACTGCCAYGTTTGGAGCTTTGTAGCCCCCACTCAGAACATCCCATCCATGGGTGTGACCTGCTGGGAGAGATGTGCTGCTCCTCCCTTGGGYCTTCCCCATTTTCATTTCTTTTCACAGGACGTGCAGTAGGGACCTTACAAGAGGATGCTAGTGACAGGACAAGAGGGAGTGGCTTTAGACTAAAAGAGGAGAGATTTAGGTTGGATGTTGGGGAGAAATTCTCTGTGAGGGTGGGGAGGCCCTGGCACAGGGTGCCRAGAGAAGCTGTGGCTGCRCCTGGAAGTGTCCAAGGCCAGGTTGGACAGGGCTTGAAGKAACCTGATGTAGTAGAAGATGTCCCTGCCCATGGCAGSGGGTTGGAACTGGATGATCTTTAAGGTCCTTTCCAATCCACACCATTCTGGGATTCTCTGATCTCCAAGGAGTGAGGGATGGTGGCAATGGTTTGTMGGTTGAAGCAAAGACCCAGCACTTTTGCTCAGGGTTAGCATTAAGCAATGCCAGAACACTAAATAGTTCCTTAAAAAAGCAAATTTGCCAGTTTTCCCACCTAAGAGTGGCCACAGGGCCCTCACAGCCCTCCAACACCTGCCCCCATCCAATTTTCACCATTTCCAAACCCCCTCAGCATCTCCAGCTGCAGGATCCCCACTCCCTCCTGCACATTTCTGCCTCCAGCCCTTCCCCTGCCCARTCCCATCCTAAGCCACTGCCTCAGGCACAAGGAGAAGCCAATTCTTCACCCAAAACTCTGCAGATGTTTTGGAGAAGATTYTGTCACTGCATCAGGGGTAACTATCCAAGCAAAATCTCCCTCCTCATGACACAGCCTCACATCCCTCATTCCCAAGGGACCTCAAATTACACCACGTGGACCTCAGGGCTGCCTGTGAGCACTGTCTGATGACAGCAGCACAACCTGGAGGAGCTGACTCCAGCAGGATTCCACCAGAGGTGCCACAAGCACTTCTGAGCTCCAGCTGCTCTCCAGAGCCAGAAACAAATGGTCCCAGTTGAGCAACGTGTGTGGGACACACCCTGGTTTGGGGGCAAGGGGTATTTGCRTGGAAACAGCAGTGTTGCTGCAAACAGTGCTAATCTAACAACCTCAGCCTTGACAAAGGTCTGGTGGTGTCTTTTAGGCTTGGGGGATCTTTGCACAGCCATAATCCAGACATGGGTTTGCCAGCTAAAGAGGCAAGACTCTGCAAAGAGACAAGCACAGGCAAGGAAAACAACCTGCCTAAATTCACATAACAGACCCATGATGAAAACACATGTAGAAGCCAGGTCTGGCTTCCAGGTGCTGCTCCAGCAGCTGGAAAAAAAAAAAACAAAACTTTAATTCCAGCTTGGAAAGGACTACTAAAGAAAGATCTTTCACTTCYCTGACTTTTATGCATTTGCCAGAGCCTTGAGGATACCAAGAGGCTTTAATGGCTCTGCCCAGCCCCAGCTGGGGCCTCCACCCACTCTCCTGCCCATTTAAGCACCAGCCTGGGCCCTCATCCCAGTCTCAGACCAAGAGCTGTGCTGTCTGTAGCTCTGCTCCACAAACCTCAATGACCCCAATCCATGGAAAGACCTCCCAGCTCCATTTAGCCACTTCCATTTCACTGCAGCTTTCTCTGGGGGTCACTGGGCTGTGTCTGGCACCTGTTTCCAGTTCATCCTTTGATGAACTCAGTGATGGTCCAATTGAAACATCTGGGAGAGCTCTCAGGGTCRTCATGGGTTTTCAGTTCAAGCCCCAGCAGCATTCCCATGCAAGCTCTGCCCTCACCTTTGTCTCCTKTTTACTCCAAGCTCAATTAAAGGACTTGCACTTTATAAGTGGTCTGGGACCTTCCTGGGATTTTTTGTCTCTGCTTCTACTGCCCCAGCARGAAGCAAAATTGGCTGTTAGTGCTAAGACCAGAAGCAGATGCTCTGTGTCCTGGATACTTGAGAGGATGTTGCTCTGAAGGTTATTTGTGACCCATCATTTAGTTTAGTACTTTTAGTACTTTTGGGCTATTTTGCTTTGTGACAAGTACTTGCATTTCTCTTGGAAGAAGAATTTTATTATTTTTAGTACTTTTAGACTATTTTGTAGACATTTTAGTACTTTTAGAGACTATTTTGTTAGACATTTTAGTACTTTTAGACTATTTGCTTTGTGATAAGTACTTGCATTTCTCTTGGAAGACGAAATTTTATTATTTTAGTACTTTCAGACTATTTTGTAGACATTTTAAGTACTTTTGAAGACTATTTTGCTTTGTGATAAGTACTTGCATTTCTCTTGGAAAGAAATTTTATTATTTTAGTACTTTTGGACTATTTGTAGACATTTTAGTACTTTTAGAACTATTTATTTTTGGTTAGACATTTTAGTACTTTTAGACTATTTTGCCTTTGTGACAAGTACTTGCATTTCTCTTGAAAGAGAATTTTTTTTAATTTTCTTTGAGCAAATAAAGCCTGCATAAATCTGACATAGATCTGATGTCTTATTTACTGTGGTATTTCTTCTATCCCAAATTCAGCCCTCCAGAGAGGACTGAGATGACACTGCTGTGGTGTGTTCCTGAGCAGGAGGCAGCTCCATGGGGCTGTTGTGCTGCAGGCAGCTCTCCTGTGCTCTCTGGGCTTGTTTCTTTCCAGCAGAAATGGAAAACCTGACAGGACTTCCCTCGTCACAGTAGCTTTGAACGCTCTGAAGGCTGTAATTAGAATTAGCATTTTTTCCAAAGCTCCCTGGTGATTTAAGGTTGTTCTCCTGGGCAGCAGCTGTTACTTGGACTAACAGACAACAGGCTCACAGCCAGTTCTGCACCAACCAGCAGAAATCAGAGGAGTTTGGAAGGAGKACATTGAGTGCTGAGGTGCTTTCTGCTCCTTCACCACCCTGAAACTCCTCGGGGGTGTTGATGCTGAGGCTCAGAGGGTGAGGRTGGGCACACAGACCCTCAGATGTGCTCCAGCACTGTGGGTGACTCAAAAATACCAWCAGTGCCCCTTGGACAGGCACAGGCAAATGAACTGGAGCCCTTGCAAATCCCCAGCAGGTCCCAGTTTCAGCTGGGCTCCTCCTGGAGCAATTAACCTCAGAGAAAATTACAGTCTGGCACGGCACCACTGACAGGTTGCCAGGCTTGTGGTGAAGCCAACTGCTTAACTGAGTGTGTGGCATTTATTGCCTGTGGGAAAGGTAAGGTGAAACTAATCTGTGGTTGAAACAACTCTGTTTTACAGCTGCAAAATACCTGAAAACTCATCCTCTTGTGGACATGTTCACAGCTTGGAATGTTCTTGTTCTCTTTTCTCACCATGTTCAGTGAAGCTGGGTGCAATGATGGTAATCACAAGGTGGTGAACTTATAACTGGCCCCTTTTTCTCCTGGTTATACCAATGTAAAGCTGCTGTATCCCCTTCTACCTAGCCAAAGGTACCACAAAATCAGCAGGGTAGACTGTTTAAAGGCAGTAATTTTGCTTCATTTTTGCAAGTTTTTGTTGTTTTTGCAAATCATTTTAGTTCCCAGTAAACCCTGCAGACAGAAGCTCTTCCCCAGGCTCTCCTGGCTGTTAAAAGCAACTATTCCACACAGAACTTGCTGTCTCTTTGCAAASGAAGGAACAAAGTTCATGGGGATTTTCCTTGCCAGTGGGACAGCAGTAATGATGTGCAAAGCCTTGAGCACATTAATATTTTTTTCCTCATCATGCTCAAGAATTTTCTATTCATGAACTTCATCTCCCTGCCAGTGCTAAAAGGAGACTGCAGCAAAGGCTCAGATTCTCAGGGGGGTTTGGCTGCTGCAACACATCTGAGACTGCTGGACATCACCAGAGCTCAGYGGCTGTGAAAACTGAGGAGAAATATCTTCCCCTCAAAGCTGATACATCTCTTAGTGATGTGAGGGGAAGGTTTCAAGGGTCTTGATCACAGAACCAAAGAGCTGTTAAAGCTGGAAAAAACTTCTAAGGTCATCAAGTCCAATTATTAACAGAGCACCACTGTGTTCACCACTAAACCATGRCTCCAAGTGCCACATCCACATGCTTTTAGAACACCTCCAATGATCTGATCCAAGCTGATCAATCAGTCTCACTCTGTGTGTTTGCAACTGGACATTTGTTCCTTCAAAYACTGAGATATCTTAGGAAAAAAGGGGTGGCACCAACAGATGAAATTTCATGTTGGAAAAGGAAAACCTTGGGAGAGGAAAAGATAAATGACTCACAGTTGGGTTGTGGGAACTGCAGGATGAAATCCTGATCCCGCTTGAGTCACTTTGCCATTTGCTTTGTGAAGGCAGGTGACTAAGAGTCCAAAATCTCCAGTTMCTACAGAAAAAGGTGCACAGCTGATGTTTCCCATCCTTGCTTACACAATCCTAAAAACTGTCCTTTGCCACAGCCACTGCAGCTGACACACAGGAGCACTCTTTACAATTGCTGGCTCTATTTTTAGCTGACCTTGCACGTGACTCAGTGGAGAGAAATGAGGAAAGACAGTCCCATGGGATTCCCCAGCTCTCTACACACCACCACAGAGCACCACAGCTGTGAGAGTCCAAGAGAAAAGACAAAAAGGAGACATTTCCTCTGCTCAGATGTCTCCTGCCACCAGGGAATCTGTTTGCAATTTAATAAGCATCTCAATGACATCAACAACTGGTAAAAGGGACACTGAGCAGACATGGCTGTAACTGATCACACTTTCCTAGAGAGCCAAGAGAGGTTTCTTTTTCAGCCAGTCCTACATTTTGGTCTTTTCTTGATTCATCTGTGTGGGGGGTTTTATGATTTTGATCTTAACTCCATAAAGTTCTATTTTTTGGAGCAGCTGGAATCAAAGGAGAATAAGTGCTTCCATCCCATAGCATTCCTCCATAATGTACCAGTGGTTCTCCATAAAAAGCATACACTGAGATAACAGACAAAAAGTTGGATGTGGATTTTTTGTTTGTATTTTTTATTTTTGTTGAGGTTGGGATTGAAGGTACTTGAGATAGTATTTCATGTTCAGACTTAGGTGTTTATTATTTTTTATTCGTGTCATAGCTTCACAACTATGAGTTTTGTAGTCTTTTATTAGCAAGGCACAAAATGGCTAATTATCTCTTGTTACAAGGTCGTTTAAGCCTAAACTATCTAATTAAGAAATGATACTTAGATTATTTTTTTAAATTTAATAACTGATTCTTTGAAGCTCATAATGCAGACTTTTCTGTTTAATTACACAATACTACTGAAACTCATGAAGAAGAAGGAACAAGAAGGTGAAGAAGAATAATTTGCCTCTGCTCTAAAACTTTCATCTTGCTTTATATTTATTACTATATTCTAAAGCTCTAAACTTTAAGTTTTCTACCCTGTGATATTATACACTTCTAATTAACTATATACTCATAATTTTAGGGCTATTAATCAATTTTGGAAGTCTTTTCTACAGCTTCAGGTTAAATGTAGTGCTCTCTTGTGAGTCTGTGCTTTTCAGCACAGAAATTTTAAAATTCTCAGCATCCAGGATTCCAACAGTTGGGCACAGCCTCAACAAAGGCTCTGGATAGACACTTCAGGCCCAAGAGGAACCTCTCTGTAGCTTGAGATCCATGTTTAGCAGCACAAACTGCCCAGGCTATGAATTAAACCTTTAGGAGTTAATGGCTGTGTTGTTTTTAGTAGGTGTAATGAAAAGAAACTCTGATATTCAGGAGGAGAATAAAAGCTTTCATAGTGCAAGGTTAATCTGCTGACTACTTGTGCAGCTCACAGAAGCACCAAAGCCCTTTGGAGTTTTAATCCCCCTGGTTCAGCACGTGGTCACTGGGTGTCTGCTTCCAGCCTGCAGGACTGGAGGCATTTGTGCCAGAACTGTTTAGTTTATTCTGAGAGGCACAGTGGTTATTTTTCAGCAGGAGGATAACTGAAAGCCAAGAGCCAGGCTCTGTCCACAGGGCTTTTTACAGATTCAGAGGCATCTTGATTTGAGATCTCATTCAGGACAGGACTAGGATTGCTTGTTAACTTTTTTGATGAGTCATCTTCTTCCCCAATCACTGGGGAAGATAAATTTGGATCCATAGAACCCATATTCCATTTATATTTGTAATTTGGATCCATAGAATCCATATTCCATTTATATTTGTAATTTGGATCCACAGAATCCATATTCCATTTATATTTGATGTCCCCTTCAGCTTGGTATGATGGCTCACATTAATGTCTGTGCCCTGTAGAAATGTCTGAGATTTATTCTGAAAGACTCAGATTCCCAAAAAAGAAAAAATTACTTTTCATTTAGCAGAACCTCATGAGTTATACTTCGCTGAGTGTTTTGCCAAGGTAATTTAAAGGCAMCAGTGTCTTCTCTGTGCTGTTAGACTGGATACAAGAGTCTGCTGAATGCACTTTGCTGGGAATTCTGCCTGATCTGCCTCTCCTCAAACCACTCAGAACAGAACCACCCTGGACAACCCTATGCTCAATTTTGGCAGCACTGACCTTTYCAGAGTGAAGAATCCTTCTACATTCCTCATTCCCATCCCATTCCCACTGACACGACCATTTCTCATTGCAGGTAGATCACCTCGCCTTGAGGTGACTTCAGAGCCACCTCTCACCTCAGACACAGCAAACATTTTGCAGAGCAGAAGTGGTGAGACAAATCTGAGCCAAGCTTTGCCACCCCAGGGCTGAGCAGCCCGGAGCAGACACAGGAGGAGCTCACCTGCTTCAGCTTCGTGCCCACCATGGAGGCGCTGCTGTCCAGCACGAACACCACGTTCTTTGGCAGGGGAGGGAGGTCTGTGGGGGCGAAGTAGTGCACAAAATARCCATTGAGGATCTGGGGAAGAGCAAGGCAGTCAGGCATCAAAGGCAGATCGTGGTGCAATGTTCTACACACGTCATTATGGGATYTCTGGATATTTGGGTGCTTTCGGTGGCTGTGGCTACACTGGAGGGTGTGAATGCTCCTTGGACTCCCTCTTAATTCTGTTCCCAGATACCCRTGGGATCCCCCCTTAATTCAGTTTATCCAGACTGGATGAGCCAYCTGGAGCTCTCCATAGAGAGATCCATGGATATCTCCTTCCATGGTTGACATCCAAATGCAGTTTGAGTCATCCAAATGAGTTTCCTTCCAAATGCAGCAAGGATGTAACACATGTAGCCACAGATCAGAACCACAACATGCACTTGAAAAACTGGCCTTGTATCCAAAGCAGACAGAAAAAAGAAGCTCAGTGAAGTTGGGGTTTAAGTCCATCATGTGGCTGCTAACTGACTGATTTTATTTTGGATAGTTCTTACATGATGGAGGAGTAGCCTTCACTTGGAAAGCATTTTCCAGGAATTTGGAGCAGGCAAAACAATTGAACCATCTTGGATGCAGTTAATAAAACAGAAAAGATGAATCATGTGTACAGTACCTGAACATCCCCAACACTCAGCTCCCTGCTGACATCATATCTAATTATGAAGTCTCCCAAAATTCCATTTCGGGCGATCCTGGTTTGCTCAACAACACTGGGGTTGAATGTAACCTTAGCTAAGGTTTTGGTGTGCCCAATGACAGTAGAGGGAGGAGGAGACACATCACCTGTTGAGATAAAACCACAATATTACAGTATATTATGGGTTTTTCCCACTACCTTACYGATGTCAAGGCACAACACAGGTGGTGTTGACATGGAGCCAAGTCAGCCAGCAGAGTGACTTACTGGGATTGAAGATTCAGTGATTAAAAAAAAAAATGATTAAAAAAATTAACCCATCTCCTCAAACTTTAAACTCAAAGCCATCTTGCAATGTTCTCAGGATATAAATGTTTGTAGAAAATTCCTGTATTCAGTTCTGTTTGGCCAGACACAACCTCAGACATGCAGATGCTGTTCATTCCAGCCAGCTCCAGACATCCAGGACACAGATCCTACACCTGAGATCCTGACAGTCAGTGCAGGTATGATTCATCTGACCTGTTTAAACATTTATTCCAGGATTAGATTAATCACACTGTAGAATTTTCCTTATAGATTATAAGGAATTCTTGAGGTGGCATGTTCAGATGTACTGCAGGCATGTGGGGTGGAATTGATCTGAGTGACTGATCCCTGGATCTGACAAGTGTCTTTTGTGTAAAGTCTACCTTTTAACAATTCCTCTTAGCTACCTTTATGTTCAGCAAAAGTTGTCATTATAGTCACTGCAATTTCAGTCTAATTSAGACAAAATCTAGCACTGCCAGTGCAGTCACACAAATTGCATCCCTYAGATGTAACTCATCCTAAACTCTGAAAATCCTTCCTGAATCAATAAAGAGGGATGTGCCTGGCAGAGGGCACCTCAGATAAAGACAATTATTTAGATCTATTTACCCTGCAGGAAACTCTCCTTGTATCATTATCTGTGCTTATTCTCTAAAAGTTGAGGGATYTGGAAGTTCCCTGTTGCCTCTCTATATAAACAAAATCCCTCCTTACCCTCTTTTGGTTTGACATKTGTTTCCCTCTGAACTCCATTGGGACCCTTACATGAGATGGATTTGACCCCTGAACTTCTCCAGATTTTGAGGGTTTTCACCCTTTTCCTAACTGGCTTTTGAAAACACAAAATATATATTGTCAGCTGAAGTTGGGTGCTTTAGCTCTCACAGTGATTATTCCAACAATCCTCTGAAGCACAGAAGTTCTGTTATGTTTGCTCCTGGTTAGAATTYGTAGGAATCAGCTGCTTAATTATACTGTGAGGGGAAATCTCAAATCTTTTCC
Organism: Sporophila hypoxantha; assembly: GCA_002167245.1. Classification (NCBI taxonomy): domain Eukaryota; kingdom Metazoa; phylum Chordata; class Aves; order Passeriformes; family Thraupidae; genus Sporophila; species Sporophila hypoxantha. The sequence goes on from NDFG01000539.1 coordinate 745,506, forward strand.
AAAAATGCCCAAAAAATCTGTGGTGTGACAGGAAAATTAGGGATGGGAGATGTTCAGGTTCAGTTCAGGTGTACACAATGCCAATACCTACATATAAGTTTATTTTCTAGATTCCACTATGCAAATGGAGATCAGGTCAAGAGTGTCAGAGATGAGGGTATGATACATCTGTCCAGACAGATATRTGCTTTAGGGTAATTTTAATTATCAATAAATTAATAATAGTGATCCAAATGACAAGGTGCAGGCAGTCTGGGAAAGCTCCATTCCAGGGGTCCAGAGTTATTCCATAACTCTATTTATGTAATGAGCAGTGGCACTTCACCTTTGTAAAGGGCTTTGAGCAGCATTAGGGAAAGGCAATGTGACATCTGTGAGCAACAATGAACACAACTTCACATCCAGACCCCACTGTGATTTACAAAACCAGAAATGTGTGATTATGTCCATTTAACAAGTAGGGGAATGGAGGCATGGGGTGGTTACCTAACTTACCTGACTTCCCACAGGTGGAAGCCCASAGAAATGCCAGGATTAGGGTCCTTGTGGGTTTATGAAATGATTAGCCAAATCTATAACTTTTACTCTGAAGTGCCATGTACAATCTAGGTTCCTCTAGGCAAAGGAATGAGAGTGAGATTCATGAATCAARAGCACTCTAGGATGTTACTGCCAGGATGATTTTGCTTTATTTTCACAACTGTCCTGTGAGTGCATTTGAAAAGATGAGGCACAAGACTGTTCTKCTGAGAAAAGGGTTTTATCACAGGRCAAATTTTACACAAGCAAATTATAGCTAGAGCACCTGGACTGTGAAACAAACTCCTCAGCCAAAGCCTTGCCCAAGGAGACTGAATAACAGAGATCACTCAGTTTCAGTAAAATCAAGAACTGACTCTGCATCACAGCTTCTCTGTGAGAGCTCCTGCCCATTCATCCTGATGGAAACAGAGAGGGAGGTCCCAGCCAATACACTGAAACCACATAAGGACACTAATTTCGTATCTTAGGGGGGGCTTATAAAATGATTATCCAGAGCTTTGATATTTTTTCTAAAATCCATGTACAGTTCAGATTTCTCCTGGCAAGGAAAAGTTATAAATCAACATCACTGTAAGATTTTACCTCAGTCTTGATCTGTTTTTATTTTTATAGCTGCCCTTTGATCTGATGAATCAACAGACACAATATGTTTTTAATACAAAATGCACCAGATTTGCTTGTATCTGCCTTCTTGAATTTTCCATCTGTCTTCTATTGCTTCCAGGAATCCCATTTAACTGCCAGTGTGGGAAAAGCCTAAAATACACAGAAATGGCTTTAAAGTCCATTTATAATTTCTGATCTGGAGGTTTCACATTAATTCTCCTCAACTGCTGGAAGGAAAGCCTGCTGTGGGTTAGGCTGCCTGGTCATATCACACCAGGGTCAGTGAGAAGCTCCCTCCTTATTCCTCCTGCTCATCCATGTCCGTGGCCTTTGGGCAGCACTTCCATGTTTCTCTGCCAGAAATACAGTGATGGGTGAGGCCAAGGAGCTGRGCCACAACAGCACAAGCTCCAGTCTTAACATTTCTCTGGACCATTGGAAATCAGGTGATTTAGGCAGCAACTCCKTGCCTCAGTTTCCCCACCTGTTGAATGAGCATAATCACAGGTAACCCGTTTTTTAAAAGAATGTGGAGTCTAAGTGGATCACATTGCCTCCCTCTATTGCTCCTCAGAACACTCTCTGGAGGTGATAAATGTCATCCTTTCTAACACAGACAGTGCTTTGGGGGATCTCTGGAGAGGAAGTTTCCAYGGCTGTCTCCCACTGCCATTTTAAGTGACAAGAATTGCTGAGGAATCTCTCCCATCCTCRTCACAGCCACTCATCTCCATCCCTGGGACAGAAGTTAAAAACCAAAAAATGTTCTGATAGAAAGGGTCCAAGAAAACTTTTTTTTTTCTGGAATAACAACAATCAGGTCTGGAAGTTAACTTATCTAATTCATCCCATGTTCTCAGACCAAATCCCTTCCTACTTAGTTTTTTGATACAATCAGGAAACACTCCAGACCTCCAGTAATGGAAACTCAGTGCCTGCACTTGCCAGTCCTTCCCAGAGCTTCACTTTTTTCACTGGTGAACATTTTCAATGTCCAATTTACATTTTTCCTTGTGGATTATAAACCCATGACTTCTTGTTTTTTCAGTTATTGACARAGAAGCCACAGTATCCTTTTCCTCCTTGCAGCAGCCTTTTATATTCTTGAACACAGCTTCCCCCAGGTTTCTTTTTTAGGCAGCACTTGATATCTGGATCCCAATTACTCTCCTTTGTTTATTGGCCTTGTTCTTTTTAAACAAGTGGCAGAGGGAGAAAAATCTGTGAGATYTTTCAGAGTCCAGAGCATGGATGAGCTCCAAATGCTTGGGCTGGTTTGTGCTCACACTGAGAGAGTTAGTAGAGCCTTCAGACAAACTTTCCACTAAATTCAGCTGAAGAAGTAAACAGAGCAGGAAAAAGCATTTTCCAGATGAAACTTTCMTCCTCACAGGAGGAACAGTTAAACCTAAATTATTTTGGAGTCTGGKAGATTCAGGATTGGAGCTCGAATGCAAAGTTCGTCCTCCGCTAACATGTGGAAACTTCCAGACAGCTGTTATAAGAAATAAAAAGCTTTCTGAGACCTTTGACTTCAGAAAGAAACAGTCGTCCTCGAGCAGCCTGGTGTCTCTTGTCCAAGCCCATGGCTAGTTCTCACACAGCTACACTGCAGGAACAAGATGAGGGCAACATCCAGGACATCATTCAGAAAGTGGCTCCATTCTGAGGTCACCAGAGAAGGTCAGGATCATTGGCCTCAATGCCTCCTGTTTTGAGGTTTGTATGTGACAGAAAACACCTGCACATGCCAAAAGATCATTTCCCAAAACTCACATGCCTAATGCCTTCCTTTGGGAAAAATACAACTCCCAGATGGAGCCATGTGTGCAGGAGTTACTGCACCAGGAAATATCCTAGAAAGATCTGTCATCACATTGTCTCTGCTCCCTGTTCAGAGAGGATGGACACAGGACTTTCTGAGAGACAAGAAAAGGACATATGCACAAGTGAGACTGGAAGAGACACTGGGATGCTCAAACACTCAGGGGATGATGCCAAGGGCAAAGCACCCACCCAGGTGCCAGGGGCAGCACAGCCCAGCTCAGGCTGCAGCTGGTGTTGGACCAGATAAGGAAAGAGGCAGCCCTGGGAGGAGGAACTTTGTCCTTATTGAGTGAGCTCAGCTGTGGTAACTCCCCTGCCCAGGGCAGTGCWGGCACATTCACACAGAGCCTGAAGGTGCTCACTCTGCTGATGGGCCATGATGGGACATAATTGAAAACAACGCTAATTTATCAGGCAGCTGTGTCATCTGAGAAGGTGTAAAAGACTCCCCAAGTGTCCCATGATCCACAACATTCCATCACTCAGGTGTCCTTGATCCACAGCATTCCAACAACCATTACAAGCTCCCCACCCCTGGGCAGGTACCTGGGCATTCCCACCTGAACCTGAGTGAATATAAACCCAAGAGATTGTGCATTCTGTGGGTTTCCCTAGGATTTTCCTCACCACATAATGGATCTAGCCTGTGATCACCACTTTGACCAACAGACATTAAAATTGCAACAATCAAGTCTCATCACAAGTCTTTCACGTGATGAGATCTTTCTACTTTTATACATTTTCTTAAGTGATATATTTATGGTTTTGTATTGTCATATTACTGTAGARAATAAGAACCAAAAGATATCTGTTTTCCTGTGCTACCAGGTTGTTCTAAAATAAACCTAAATATGTGTATTTACAAACACTGATGAATCAGTGTTGTTTCCAGAACTTGGGTTACCCTCACCTTTTGGGGTGGGTTGTAACAYCRTGATGGRACAATARATTTTTCTRCCACTYCTCTCAAGYTAATTTATTAATACATATCAAAATCTCATATTTTATAATTAACTGTGAGATAGTTTAAACATAAGAAATAGAGGAAGAGAGCTTTAATGACATATTCAACCTCAAACCAGTCAGGCAGTACRATTTTCCAATGTTCCAATGTCCAACCAAGTAGTACTGAAGAGTTTTAAGCTGTGGGAATCCAAGAGAGAGCAGYTACTTTTTTTCTGGTTTGCATTTGAGCTCTAATCCTGAATCTGCCAGACTCCAAAAAAACTTAGGTTTAACTGTTCCTCTTGTGAGGATGACAGTTCCATCTGGAAAATGCTTTTTCCTGCTCTGTTTTCCTTCTTCTGGAGGTCTCACTGGATGTGCACCCACTTTTTGGGTGTCATATGAGCAAGAAGGATTCACAGGGAGCAACTAATGGCTCTGATGGTTTGTTTTTGCATCCATCTTGAGAGGTGACAGTCAGCTGGAATATAGTGAACAACCACATGGGATGATTCCATACAGAAAGGGTGTGAAATTGAATTCTGAACAGAGATAAAGCACAGGGAATCTGAGCTTCAGTTGCATTACCCGTCCTGCAATGGAACACCTCTTTTATACACATTTTACTGGCTATGGAGGATTACAGAATCCAACAGSTCAGGCCCATTTTTATATGAGCTCTTTGAAATCTGAAGCATGATGCCAAGAATGTCAGTGCTCCCAAACTGCCATTTGGATAGTGACTTACTCGAGTTTTCCCTGTATGTCAWTTACATATAGGAATTTCCATCCTGWGCTGGACCTGCAGTGTGTCTGCTCTGCTCAGTCTGTCTCTACCCTTGATCAATGCCAGATGTCTTGCAGGAAACCACATGCCAACAATRCCCTGATAGGTGAAAAAGGCTTCCAGCCTCTCCTGATGAGGAGCAGAGCAGCACATTTATCACTTGGCACGTGGATATAGGACAGTGAGACTAATGAGGCTTGACCTGAAGATAGCCCAAGTCACTGAGAGCCTTGGTTTCATGTGATTTGGATGAAATCAGTAGGATCCCACTGAGCKATCAGTTTAACTCCAGTTCACATGCATTAGCATCTTTCAGTGCAGCTCCACTGATTTTGCTGGCACTGTGTCACTTGCAGTGACTGAGGGTCACGTCCCAAAAGACTCTGCATCCTCCTTCCATCCTTTTTTTTTTTTTGGTGTTTTTTGACACCATGTAGCAATCACAGTATCCTGAGCTGTTGGTTTACACCAGAAAGAGTTATATTTACACTGTCTGAACAGTGAGCAAGGATGGTTAGGGGTAAGAGCAGATGCTCAGATAGCACTTAGCACTTTGGCAAAATATGGATTTTCCTCTTGGAATTTCCCATGTTCTGAAGTGCAGGATTTCCTATCTTCCTTGGCATGGATGGATGGAAAAAACAATTCACTTAAAATAAACAGTTCCCAGGAGATGCAGAGGCCAGGGKAGAGCCTGCTCCAGGGCTGAGCACAAGGCCTGAAGGCCCAGTTCAAAGCTCTTCAAGACAATAGCAAAGAAAAAAAACCCTACTGAGATGAATGGGATCAGCCCTGTATTCATTAAGCTTCAAAGTCCTCCCAGGCTGAGGCACAGATACCACACAGACATAGTCATCCAGAGAAAATAGATCCAGCACTGCCAGGCCCCACAAATAACCATGAGAACCYTGGGTCATAAAATCTCTCCTTACCTGTGGGGGTCCCAGCTGTGGGTTTCTCTGGGTCTGGATTGAAGGCACTTGAGATGGCAGTTCATGTTCACACTCAGGTGTTTATTATTTCTTATCAGTAAAACAGTCTCACTACTGTGAGTTCTGCAGCTTTTCATTACAAGGCACAAAATGCCCAACAATCTCTTGTTCCAAGGGCTTTTAAGACTGAACTATCCAATTAAGAAATGACACCTGGATTATTTTCCCTTTTAACCCAATAACTGATCACAAAGAGCTGCAATGAGGACTTTTCTGCCCAATTACAAAATGCCACCCAAACCCATGGAGAAGGAGGAAGAAGAAGCATGAAGAAGAAACCCAGGACTACACCCTGTGCTCTCCATCTTGCTTCCATCCACAGCATACTAAAAATCCCAAAACCTCAAATTCTCACTAAGTGACACACCTACACTGCTCTCTGTAATCTATTTCACACTTTTGTGGATTCTAGTCTGTCTTGGAGTCTGGGGAACTTTCTCCATGAATGAGGGTCACAGTCAGTGCTGCCCTGGGGGTCAGGGCACCCCAGAGCAGACAGAGAAATATTCCCAGTGCCCTGGGTTTCCACACTTACCTTCTGCTTTCCCATTGCCTTTCTGCCTGCTGTTCCTGAGGGGAGGCACCTCCAGGGACACAATTCCTGAGTTCTCCAGGATGTTCACCTCCACCCTCAGCCTCCCCACCAGCTGCTGGGGCCGGATGCTGACGGTGTACTCGTATTTCCCCAGCCTCCTCTGCAGGAGCTCCTCGTAATGCAGTGTGAACCTGGCCTGCATCTTGCGGGGGATGAAGACAGAGGCCTTGAATGTCTCATAGCCATTCTCCCTGTAAGGAAAATCCAAAGACAGCTTCACATCCCATACACATCACAAATTACCTCTTTCACCTCCCCCCCAATAYTTTTGCCTGATCCTGTTCCCTGTAAATAAACAACTGAACCCTCCCATTGAATCTTGTTGAACACCTGTTGCATTTACCATTGAATTTTGCTGAWTTATATAAAATATAAATAGAATATATTAATACTATAAATAAAATAATAATATTTATAATAAATAGTATAAATATAAATAAATAAAAATAAATATTATAATTACGTACCCATTTTTAATTTTTTAAATTATATTATTATTACATAATTATATTAAAATTTTCATTCTATTAAGATTAATATACTATATTATTAATATAATATATTAATATATTAATAATTATAAGTATATTAATAATTAATATTAATTAATATATTAATAGAACAGATTATATTAAAATGATATAAAGTTATATTTTTAATCTATTTATATCTATTATAAATATATATGGATAAAATATTAATATTTATAAATAAAATATTAATAAAGTATATTCTTTCTTCCCTCTTGAGTGAAGTGGATGACTCTGCTCATGGCAGCYCTCTAAGTTTCCTTTCTGTTATTCAGGAAGCAACAATAATTCTTTCCCCCMGTAGTACATCCTGGAGCATCTTGGAATTTAAAAAGTTGTGTGACAGGGTTAGAAAAGGCCACACACAATTTTTCACGGCTTGGAGTAGGAATGACACCAGGCAGTGCAGAAAACATCCAGTTTAGTTGCTCGTTCCTATAAATCCATGGARGTGCATGCCAAGGCAGCCAAGATAAAGATGGCAGGAGAGTGCATCACCTCCCAGAACACAGCCAACACTCACCTTCCTTCTGTGGGGCTTGGAGGTTTCTTGTGTCTTTCTTTGTCATCCGTGCTATTTTTCTTTTCCTTCCCCGTGACCTCTCCATAATAAGTCTTGTTGCCAATGCTCCTGGAGAGATCAGAGGTGTCAGCATGGTCACCCTGCACCCAAGTACAGTGACAGGTGGACATTTGCTGCAGGTGCATTCACAAACTTGGATGTCAGAAGAATCTCAGAGTGCTGCTGGTGTCACTCTCCTGAGTCCACCCAAGCCTCTGGGACAGAAGCAAACTCAGAAGTTCAAGGCTGGAAATACCAGCCCAGTACAAAGGCAAAAGTCTCTTAATCTTCCTATTCATTCTAAATTAAGTATTTCTTAAATAGTGGGTCTCCATCCCCTTTGATCAAGTCTGAAGCTGTYGCCCCAATATCTACCTGTAGAAAGGATCTGAGCATGATCAAACCTAATATGTTTGAGAACAAGAATTTAATTTATTGGTCATTTCACTATGAGGTTTCTCTCTATTGGTTTATCATTCACAKCTCCAGCAGCCACTGAACCTATGTGCTGTCTGGAGCTGACTTCTGCTCCAATGTGGAGAACATGAAATAACAAGAAGATTCTTAGGTCTTACAGTCAGTCAGGTGAGATAAATATACCTTCCAGTGTTGCTGAAACTTTCTCTGGAAAGGCCTTTAAGGTCTTGAAGAGAGTTTTCTCATTCAAATCAGAGAAAGGAGGAGAAGGAAGTAGTTAAAAAACACTCAGAGGGGAAATAGAATAGTTTAGAATAGTTTCCCTCCCTGTTTACACTGAGGATTTGAATTTGGTATCGTGGCATCCATAGACCTGGTCTGTGCATTACTTATTTCTTGGGAATTCTGCTGGTCAGAGTGACTCTGAGATATACACAAGTCTCTTTTCCCAGCCTGGCAGTCAAAGAAGGAGTCAGGATTCTTTTGTTCTCATRCTCAAGGTTGTTTATTATTTCTTTTCTATAACATTCTTTCTCTGACCCACTGAGGTCTGTCCAGCAGGTCAGACAGAGGGACCCTGACCACCTTGGGGCAGTGTTATCTTTTTATACTAAAAACTACATGTACATTATTTACCATAACTTCCCAATACCTATCACCTATGTTAGACAGTGAGCTTCTACCTTAAACCAATCCAAAAGTGCCACCATCACCCAGAAGATGGAGGCTAGGAAGAGGAAGGAAGAAAGACAAGCACACCCAAATTCCTCCATCTTGGGACTCTGAGCCCCCATTCTAAAAWCCCCAAAAATCTGTTTTTCACCCTGTGACAAATTAACTATTATTCTACTTAAACTTTRATGGCTTGCAGATCCTCATATAAGGTTGGTAATTTTTTCCATGGGTCATAATCAAAGGCACAGGTGTTTTTGACTCTGTGCCAAGGTCTCTGAGCCCCTTAGCAGGGTRTTGAGTCCTCCAGGGCAGCCAGAYGGATTTCCTGGGTCCRGACACTTACTTACATGGTAAAGTTGGAGATGAAAGCTGCAGCTGGGATCTGCATCTCAAACACAGCTTCCCGTGCCTCGGAGCCACTGTTGACCATGGTGCAGGACACGGTGGTGAAGGCGTAGCGGGAGATGATCGTGGACCTCACGTGGAACTCAGACATCCGAGGCCTGGTTTCCTGTGGGAATCAAAAAGGTCACCCCTGAACAGGCAGCTGGATAACTCACCCCTTCAGTGCTTCAATATTTCAATGGGTTTAAGATTTAATGCGGACTAGAAGCTCCCACATAATGAGTATTAGACCTCCTGACAACAACGGGCAAGGTGAGGTGGGCTTGTCCTCAAAATTTCAGGTGAGCTGCAAACAYTAAATCAGGAATGTGCCTCTGTTCATGCACAGAGGCCACAGACATTGTCCAGTGCTTGGGAAAGGTCTGAGAGCTGTGCTCATGCCAGCCTTTAAGTTGTGAAACACCCTGACAAAATCCATCTGTGTCCTGAACTGAAGCCTTCAGCTCTGACTGTGTGAGAGGATCAGGATTATTCCCTTGTGGCCTGGGAAAAGAAGCCCAAAATATGTCCCCATGGGYTCCAGAATTGTGTCACAGACCCTGCTCTGTGCACTGTGCACAAGAGCAGATGGAACACTTCTTGAAAGACTGACATCACCATTTATGAAGAAGCACCTTCAAATTCGTCCAGTCAGATCCCTGAGTTATGTAAACAGAGAAACTGCTGTCAATGGAGTCAACTGAGTCCTCCTCTGCTGAGAATCCATCCTGGAATTCTGCGCCAATGGATGAAGAGACTTAAAAAACATTGACACTGTGATATCTCAAGCAAAATATTTTAAGCTTTTTAGCCCACACTGGACTCCTTCCAGCAGAGAAGCAGCAGAGACAGCAGTGAATGACACACGATGTAGCAATGGAAGRTGAAAGCCAATTTCTGCTTCTTGGGAATGTGTTTTCGTGCACAAGTCCTGAGTTGGAGCATTTCTCCAGACTAATGTGTTTTTTGACAGCAACATCTCCATGGAGCTCAAATGTTTTCTTCCTGAAATACTTCAGTGTACTTAACTGTAAGCAACCCTTGAAAAAGAAAAATCTGTGCATTGACTTACACAATCAAAGACCAAACCCTCAAAAGCAGAAGGGAGATAAAGGGTAAAATACACTGTAAATACAGAGCAACCCCACTGAGCCAAATACAGTGAGACTCTTCCTCTTGAGGTTGGTAAAAGCTCACAGTCACGTAAGAGTTGTGAGGACAAYAACAGGCTCTTCAGCTGCATGTCCAGGCTTTCTTTCAGAACAAAAATAATTRTGGCAAACAGCTTAAGAAAGGGAGCAAGTGTTTGTCTGAGTATGAAACAAGAACATTTCTGCAGTAGCTGATGGCATCAGAAGTAACTGAGCATCCAACTAACCAAGCTGCTGGGCTTGTGGATTCCAGGCAAATGGAAGAACGAGGATCCACTGCAAGATCTGACAAGATCTGCCAACAGYCTTGGCACAAAGCCCTGCCTGCCTACACTTGCAAGGCTTGGAAAGGCTGATAATGTGTCTCAGATGAACCTAGTCATGATAGATATCTTTAGTTTTAGGCAGATCAGTGCAATGGATCTGTGGATCTAGGCTAGAACACCCCTGCACAGATCTAAGGTCCCACCCTTAGACCACCGCTTAATTAACTGCTGCTAATTAGAAGCAGATCCTGCTGTTCTTATGAATTTCCCTGATATATGGGCATGGCTTCCCAGTCTCATTATCRTGAAGGTGGAGAAGATGGGGAGTTTTGATTGAAACAGGGTGGTAGAAATGTTTTCAGATATAATGAGCTGATTCTTCATTCAGTCTTCCATGCCACTAATTGCCTGTGGCATAYCAAGGCACACAGAGGATTTAATAACACAAGTTATAGAAAGAATTGGAAACTACAGCAAATTCTTTGGTGTCAGACCTTCTGCATTCACCCCCARGTGCTGCAGCTCATAAAAATCTGTGGGTTTATATGCAGCTGACAGATGAACAGCAAAGGAGGATCAAGCCCTTTGCCTRTCACTTGAGGATACAAGTGGCTCTGCAGTGACCTGTGTGACACTAAGAATGCACTGATGGATTCACAGGAGTTCAGGAAGTCTTTCAAATGTGACAGAGAGCATGAACTTGCCTTTGTTGTGACAACAACAGGAGAATGGTTGTGTTGGGGGAGAAAAAAAACAGTTCTAACCCTGTAGCCTGTCACTGGCAGAGACCAACAGCACATGSTTAGAGGAGAGTGTAAAATCAGTCCAACCTGCACTGATACTACCCTGAAATATTCTCTCAGTTTTCAGTAATTAGTGACTGAAGGAACTCCAGGGTCAAGGGTGGTGTTTTTGTGGTATATTTCTATTTTGTGGATTTCTCTTCTATTACTTTACACAGCTGCTTTTTGAATCCATGTAAATTTTAGCATCRGCAACATCCTGCTGCAAGTTCCACAGCTCAATGGTATTTTATGTGCAAAAAAAAAGTCACTTAGGGTTTTTTTGCTAAATCCCCTCTTTGCTGGCTTCAGCTGATCTCTGTTTTAGAATCACAGAATGGATTGGGCTGAAAGAGACCTTAAAGCCCATGCAGTTCTAACCCCTGCCATGGGCAGGAATATCTTCCACTAAACCAAGTTGCTCCAAGCCTTGTCCAACCTGGCCTTGGACACTTCCAGGGATGGGGAAAATATCTCTATCCCACTGAACAAGCTCCAGCTCTGATATCCTTACAATCTGAGGAATGGCAAAAAAACACAACAAAAAAAGACATTCAACATCCCTCCCTCTTCCTGATGGATGGGAGTTGCTGTTGGGAAAATCAAACACTGAATAAGYGCATCACACAGAGCTGAGGATGAAAGAATTTATTCACCTTCCCATCCCTGGAAGGGACCTGCTATTCCCTGTATATAGAAAATGTAAATGGTGGGGGCACAGGCCATTTCCAAACAGGTTGCTTGGTCAGGCTGGGCAGGCAGCCCYAGTTCCACTCTGTGATTCCTGTGCTGCATTCCCTGGAGCTCCTGCACAATCCATCAGTGCCTGGTGCTCTTACAGCTGCACAAACGCCTGCTTGTTTTCTGCACTTTTTATTGAGGCTTTGTCTTGGGTTGGAAATGGGGTGTGTATTCTATCCCCATCTGTCAGAGGTGGGGCAGTGATCTCTGTTCATGGGGCAGTTTGTTCTTTATCTCTCCCACAGCCAGCCCTCCCTCCAGGAGATCTCTGCTGTCCATGGCCACTGAGTGTCCCTGCAGGGCTGATCCAATTCCAGCATCCCATGGGGAGATGCTGCGCCCAGGGGAGGAGCCAAGCATTCCTCCTGGATCAATCTGAGCCTGGCACAGCACAGCAGCCTTTGCCCCCTGCATTGCCAGAGGAGCAGCTTTCTTGCTGCCCTGCATTGCCAGAGGGAGCCCAGGCCCATCTCCAGCAGCCCTGGAGCTGCAGAGGAAAACTCCCCCCTTGTGCAGGATCCTGCTGCAGCAGCAGCACAGCTGGCACTGCAGGAGGGCTGAGCCCCATGGGATGGGGCTGTGCACCCCTGACACACAGGGGGCAGCTCCTGCTCTCACTCTGCCAGTGGGTTGTCTCTTTTTTGTACACATTTTGGTTTTTGTTTTTCCTAGTAAAGAACTGTTATTCTATTCCATATCTTTGCCTGGAGCCCTTAATTTCAAAATGATAATAATCTAGAGGGAGGGGTTTCATTTTCCATTTCAGGAGGAGGTTCCTGCCTTCCTTGGCAGACACCTGGCTTTTCAAACCAAGACAGCCTTCAGAAGATAAGAGGCAGCTCAAAGGGAAAAAAAAAAAGGCAAAACAATTTTTGTTTAATGTTTACTATTACCAATGATATTATCGATTAAAAATTAAGTGAGGGAATACCAAGGCAGCAGATTAGCACACTGCCATGAAGCAAGTTGGCTGGATGCTTTGTGSAGGTGTCCTGGTCATGATGATGCACTGGCAGCTGAGATTTTCTCACCAAACAAATTATTTTATGCTCCTTTACATTAAATGTTTGAAAGAACAGAAAAAGAGCTGAATATATGAAATCCATTTGGTATTTTTGCCTGTATCAGTTACTTTCATAAAAACAAATTGACTGCCTCTCAGATTAGAAGTCATAAACTGGTAATAAGCCTGAGAGTTTCTCTCTAGGCTGCTGATGCCAATTTGTCAAAGATGAAGGGGACCAGAAGCTGTTAAGGTGATGGCTGCTCAGTGTYTGAAATGAGTTCCACACCAGTTCTCAACTGGGAAGTCCCCCAGAAAAGCCAGAAAACTAACTGGCCATGAACAGCAATTCTACTGGCTGACTCTCTCCATCCAAATTTTAGACTTCTGTGCTGGAAGAAGGATATTGGCTTTCTTGTTTTCTTCATCTCTCTAGGAGACTTTGTCAGAGAATGACAGAGATCTTCAAATTCCAAAGCAAACTCCCTTTCTCTTCAAACTCAATGGATTTCATCAGGCTAATATTCACTGTGTTGTTAAGGTTGGTAACATTAGATGTTCTTCCTCCAAATCTGGGCTTGAGAAGATGGATTAGGAATATTAGAAGAACCTGTACCTGTTGCATTGATCAAAATGAAGGTTTCTTTTTTCAGAATCTCACTCCACCATCAAACAGTTCATCCCTGGGCATAGGGATGTGTGGAAACCCAGGGCACTGGGAATATTTCTCTGTCTGCTCTGGGGTGCCCTGACCCCCAGGGCAYCACTGACTGTGACCCTCATTCATGGAGAAAGTTTCCCAGACTRCAAGATAGACTGGAATCCACAAAAGTGTGAAATAGATTATAGAGAGCAGTGCAGGTGTGTCACTTGGTGAGAATTTGAGGTTTTGGGATTTTTAGCATGCTGTGGATGGAAGCAAGATGGAGGGCACAGGGTGTTGTCCTGGATTTCTTCTTCATGCTTCTTCTTCCTCCTTCTCCATGGGTTTGGGTGGCATTTTGTAATTGGGCAGAAAAGTCCCCATTGCAGCTCTTTGGGATCAGTTATTGGGTTAAAAGGGGAAATAATCTAGGTGTCAGCTCTTAATTGGATAGTTCAGTCTTAAAAGACCTTGTAACAAGAGATTGTTGGGCATTTTGTGCCTTGTAATGAAAAGCTGCWGAACTCACAGCAGTGAGACTGTTTTACTGATAAGAAATAATAAACACCTGAGTGTGAACATGAACTGCCATCTCAAGTGCCTTCAGTCCAGACCCAGAGACACCCACAGCTGGGACCCCAGCAGGGATGCACACACACAGACACACACATCCAGGGAAAGTGTAGCTCCCATGAGGTAAAACAAAGACAGGGTGTGATACATACCAGCCTCTGCAGGAATTTGGCCTGTCTTGGGACGCGCCGAGCAACCTGCAAAGAGTTCAGGGAGTGAGTGGGCTCTGTTCAGCTTACAGCAGACATGTCACTTGTTTAATCCCAGACACYGGGCTGTGTGACTGATCACCCATGGCCAGGTTCAAATGCTCCTCTGGTTAAAATTAAAACCTGAGTCTCTTCTGTATTAACAGAGCCACTGATCAAAGCTCAGCAGTGGAATGTGGCTGTCTCAGGCAAGGAGGMGCTGGGTGTTTGGCCAGTGGTGCTTGGCAAGGGACCCTCTGTATGATGGCTGTTGTATTTGCAGGGCTCCCCAGACACAGGAAGGAATSATSAATCTGACTCTGTGTTRTCAGAAGGCTAATTTATTATTTTATGATACTATATTATATRAAAGAATYCTAWACTAAACWATACTAAYGAATACAGAAAGGATATTTACACACTGCTAAAAAGATAATAATGAAAACTCGTGACTCTTTCCAGAGTCCCAACACAGCTTGGCCCTGATTGGCCAAAGAGTGAAAACAATTCACACCAGAATCCAATGGAACAATCACCTGTGGTAAACAATCTCCAAACACATTCCACATAAGCAAAACAGGGGAGAATCAAATCAGATAATTATTATTTTCCTTTTTCTCTGAGGCTTCTCAGCTTCCCAGGAGAAAAATCCTGGGCAAAGGGATTTTTCAGAGAATGTGAATGCCATATGATGGCAGGAAGGTCAGCCTTTAGCCCTGGCCCTGGATGCTAAGAACATCCCTGCAAGTACTGAAGGCCAGGCTGGATGGGGTTTTGAGCAGCCTGGTCTAGTGGAAGATCTCCCTGCTCATGGCAAGGGTTGGGGATTGGATGCTCTTTAAGGTCCCCTCCAACCCAAATCATTCTAAGGTTCTATAACTTGTTTAAATTAATGCTACAGCTTCAGCTGTATGAATATTATCTCAAGAGCAGATCTGTTGCCTAAATACTCTCCACAGGTACTGTGTATTTTTTGTGCAGTGACAGAAAAGCACAAAAAATACACAGTACCTGTGGAGAGTATTTGCACATCCTGGTTATGTGCAAAACAGGAATAAAGATATTGAAATTCAGCCATAGACCTTACTATGAAACAAAGTGCTTCACCCATGACAGTGCAATCGTGCTCCCTGTCTTACCCTTGTCATCAACTCCTCTGACTTCTTCTCACATGGTTGCTCAACACCATCTCCAAATCAAGTCCCTCCCCAAAGCAAGGCTTTTGTCAATGAGGAAAGCCAAGTGCCACCTTAAAATGTCAGTGGAACCCRAGAGAGAAGAAGAATGCAACAATATGTTTTTACCTGATTTGCCCTTTCAGTTTATTTACTCTGAAATAGCAGCGGCCCTTGCCAAAGAGATGATTTTATGTCTGTTTATGTTGTGCATTGAAAAGCTCGGGAATGCCCAACGGGAAAATTAAACTTTCATCCATGAGAATTTTTACTATTTCCTTCTGCATCATTTTAGCCAACATCTTGTGATACTAGAACCAAGGGAAAACAGCTCCCTTGGGGGAGAGGAGAGGAGAGGAGAGGAGAGGAGAGGAGAGGAGAGGAGAGGAGAGGAGAGGAGAGGAGAGGAGAGGAGAGGAGAGGAGAGGAGAGGAATCGTTCTTCATCTTAAGTTTTGGAAGAAACTTTCTGTCTGGGTCTGTTATCTCAGACAAATAAAGCCCCTCAGGAGCCTGCTGTGAGAGGCTGCAGATTCTCCATCACTGCAGGTTGTTCAGAACAAGACAGATAAATGTCTGTGAAGTTGGCCCTGCTTGGAGCAGAGGCAGGGATGAGAGATCAGTAGCCCTCAGTATTTTTTACTGAAGGTTTACCTTTTGGAACAAATCCACCTGTTGTTCTGGTCACAGGGGTTTTAAAAGACTAATCAGTGAAACTGGAAACTTGGTTCCTTTTTTATCTTTCCCCACCAAAACCCATTTTGTTTGCTTGCTGAATTGTACAAGAAGGCTCTATGTGACTTCAAGAACCACGTTCCAAAGTCTTGGGGATCATCAGTGAGGAGCTAAGGATCCCCAGACAGCAGTACCTTGTTTTCTAGGACTTCATGASTACTGCCAAACACTGCTGCAGGGTTTGTTATCAGTCCATTGCACTGTTCTAATCAGGCAGCTTCACTGGCATCYTCTAATGGAACCATTTCCAAATTACCATCAACTTTAAGCTTTAAAGCTTTCCAACACCCTCATTAAAGCCAGATAATTGCTAGTAGTGACCCCATAACTTACTGCCATAGTCCCAGCATGGTGCATGGGGTATAAGCTGTGCTGTGGATTTGTTTCTAGGGCAGTGCCTCCATCCAGGGGAGCACCTGCCTGTTCTCAGGTGTTCAGTGAGGACAGACAGATGTCCTCTTGTAGATCTGGCTGCCCAGGGCAGCACAGCTATTCACACATCACTGCTTTTCTGGTGGCAGTGACTGCTGCCACTGACCTGGCAGCAGCACAGCTCCTGTGCAAACACCCTCATGTGCCCCAGGCAACATCAACCAGGCTACTCCAGCACTGTGAGCCAGTTTTGGAGCTTTGCAACTGATTTTCCCCCTAAAGCAGTGAGTGGTCCCAGATCCCACTCCACTGGCAGTGATGGAGATGCTCTCTCCCACTTGGACAGTGTTGGTTCGTGGCTGAGTTCCCCAAAAAGGAATATGCATCCATGGCAATCAGGATTGGAAACAAAGTTTTTGGTGTCCCCATAGGGCAGAGATGTGTATGCTTCTATTCTTTCTGTTCTAGGAGGGATAGATACAGATAGATGTGAAGAGTCTCACTCTTCCCACCTGCTGCATGGCAGAAGATGGCAAATACAGARAAATACTGACATTTTAAACAAACTGGATTATCCCACCTGACCTCCAGCAAGGCACAGATATTCCTTAGCTCCTGCATTGTATCTCAGCCCCACATGGSTGCCTCAGGTGCTACAGAGCCTCTCAGACCTGATCAAATTTAGGTCACTGATGCCCTAAGTGACCCAAAGTCACATGTGGTATCTCTTATGGACCTGATAGATGTGAGCACAGATGAAGCCCTTTTTATAGGAATCCAAGTGGTTTGAGATTGGAAGAGATATAGAAGATCATTCTAATTCCAGCCCCTGTGCCATGGGCAGGGACACTTTCCACTTGAAACAGATCACAGCCTCCCAAACCACCACCCAAACTCTTGCAAACAGTTCATTGCTCTTTCAACCCCATTTCCTTAGAAAATCTAAGCCACACAGCAACACAACACAACAGCCCTCCCTCACTTGCAGAATTTTTTTTCTTTCATTGTCAAGAAACCTTTTAGAAGCTGAAATTCGTGTGCTTTGTTTCATGAATTAAAAATGCTACGAGTTTAAAACGCACGAGTTAAAAATCAAGTACAGTAACACCACAGGCAGAAAAAAACCTATCCCCCGAGTTTGAAATGCTCGGGATTACTCAGCCTGGAGCGTGGCCAGGACACGGCGTTAGCTCCCCTGCGCCTGTGGAAAGCCTGGTTAGCACAGCCCGGGGATGGATGGGGGTCAGAGCGAGCCGTGCCGGGGCAGCAGCGCCAGCAGGGCAGGCTGATGTGCGGGGTGCTGGCCAGGGGGATCCCCGGGGTTATCTCCTGGGCGATGTCCTGGCTTAGCACCTCCAGCACAGCCCCATGCTGGCTGCAGCACCGCGCACGGAGCCGCACGGACAGGTGGAATAAACGCATTTTCACCAGCCTGTCCCGCTTGCCCATCCTGCTGCTGAAGAGGGGACGAGCCAGCCGCSGTCATGATGCTCCCGAACCCCCTCCGCCTCCAAACCCACCTGCTCCACGATGCTGTAGTCCGCCAGCAGCTGCTGCTCCAGGTACCTGGCCATCAGCTCCGAGTCGGGCTGTCCCGCCGAGGGGGAGAAGCCCCAGCAGAGGCACAGCCACAGGATCATGGTGCCCGGGAGCGCCGGGCTCCTGCCCCGCCGTGAGCGCACAGCCGCCCGAGCCTGACAGGAGGCACAGCGAGCGACCCACCCTCTCCTCCTCCTCCTCCTCCTCCTCCTCCTCGGCTCGGGACCGGCCCCTTTTGCACGCAGGGCGGCCTCCTGTGCTGCAGGGAATCCCTGCAGGGCTCGCATCCCTCAGCCGGGTCCCGCATCCCTCAGCGGGGTCTCTTATCCTTCAGCTGTGCCCGCATCCCTCAGCCGGGTCCCACATCCCTCAGGGGATCCCGCATCCCTCAGCCGGTCCCGCATCCCTCAGCGGGGTCTCTTATCCCTCAGCCGTGTCCCAAATCCCTCAGGGGATCCCGCATCCCTCAGTCGGTCCCGCATCCCTCAGGGAATCCCGCATCCCTCAGCCGTGTCCCTCATCCCCCAGCCGGGTCCCGCATCCCTCAGGGTCCCGCATCCCTCAGGGGATCCCGCATCCCTCAGGGTCCCGCATCCCTCAGCCAGTCCCGCATCCCTCAGCCGGTCCCGCATCCCTCAGGGGATCCCGCATCCCTCAGGTGGGTCCCTCATCCCTCAGCCGCCTCTCGTCCCCTGCAGGACAGGGGCGGTGCTGGGGGGTGCCACTCATCATTTCGGCACCGACAGCCCCTCTGAGCGAGGGGGATGCTGAGGGKACAGTTCCTGCAGCCGGCTGGGTGCCGAGGAAGGGCCAGGAGGGTGCCCCGGTGTGTCCCACCTGAGGSAGCACAAGCCCGGGAGATGCTTCAAGGCTGGGGCTTTCCTCAGGGGAGGTAAAACCTCTCGCCGGCCAGGGGCTGTGTGCAAATCACAAACGGGACGGGACTGCTGAGGAATGTGCCTTGAGCTGTTTTATTTTCCAGCATCACTCTCATTACATGGTTATGACAGTGGGAAGATGCCATCAGCTCACATCCCAGGCAGCAGAGCTCCGAGTTCTTCTTGGTAAAACCCTCTGGTTCCACCCTCTGGGAAGGGAAACATTCTCTTGCTCGCCATCTGGGGAGCCTTGGCTGGTTCAGGAGAGCTGCCCCCAGGGCKGGGCAGGGCAGGGCTCCCTCTGCGCCCTCACCTTGGCAGCCACCCGACTGCAAAGGTGGCCAAGACACCAAATTCCACCTCCCTCTTGCCATCCAGACTGTGCTTCTCAGCTGGACAGAGCTGGAGTGACCTCCTGCCCTTCCCTGCATGTCCCAAAGGCAGAGAGCCCTCTCCTGCCAGACCAGCCCGGGTGAAGGGGGACTCTGGTGGCAAGGGCTGGGTTCTGCCTGGCAGCTGCCAGGGACGATCGTGGGGCAGGACTCTGCCAGCTGGCACCGACCCGGCAGCGCTCACCTCCGGTGCTGGGAGCTTGTGTCGGCAGCGCTCACCTCACCCCGAATCAGGAGTGTTGGCTACTTTGTTTTTCTGTGACAGCAGTAACTTCTCAAAGTAGCTGACAAAACTTCTCTTTTTCTTTTTGCCTTTTTTTTTTTTGTTTTGTTCGGTTGGTTGGTTGGTTTGGTTTGGTTTTTTTTTTTGTTTGGGTCTCCTCTTCTCTCTCTTCTTCTTCTCTTCTCTTGCTCTTCTCTTTCTCTTCTCTTTCTTCTCTTCTTCTTCTCTTCTCTTCTCTTCTCTTCTCTTCTCTTTCTCTCTCTTCTCTTCTCTTCTCTCTCTTCCCTTCCCTTCCCTTCCTTCCCTTCTTTCCTTCCTTTCCCTTCCCTTCCTTCCCTTCCTTCCCTTCTTCCTTCCTTCTTCCCTTCCTTCCTTCCCTTCCTTCCCTTCCCTTCCCTTCCCTTCCCTTCCCTTCCCTTCCCTTCCTTCCTTCCTTTCCCTTCTTCCTTCCTTTCCTTCCTTCCCTTCCTTCCTTCCCTTCCCTTCCTTCCCTTCCTTCCCTTCCTTCCTTCCCTTCCTTCCCTTCCCTTCCCTTCCCTTCCCTTCCCTTCCCTTCCCTTCCTTCCCTTCCCTCCTTCCCTTCCCTTCCTTCCCTTCCCTTCCTTCCTTCTCCTTCCCTTCCCTTCCCTTCCCTTCCCTTCCCCTTCGCTTCCCTCCTTTGTCCAATGCTCAGTGTCTCTCTGGCCTGTCTGCAGCTTTGTGTCCTCCAAATCTCACAAGTGTTTTTGAGATGCTCTCCTTTCAGAAGGGAAGAGGSCAGCTGGAGGTGGAGCAAAGGGAAGGTCATGGTCAGCATCTTTGGAACTCCTTATCAGCAAATGGATGGCTCAGAGTGAGGCTGAGGTGACACCATGTTCACACACGAGGCCCTGCTGGCATTGCCAACAGGAGAGAAGGAATCAAAAACCTGTCCAGTCCTTTTCCCACTGGGACCACTGCCAGCTACAGAGGCTTCTGTGGTGGCCACACCTCAATGGAGGCTGCAGGACTGGGCAGCACTGCAGGGAATGATGGCAGGCTGATGTGGAGGGGAAGAGAAGATGRTGGCAGAAAGCTGGAGGGAGGCTGGGACAGGATGCTTCAGGCCCTCAGAGACAGCCCAAGTGGTTCCTGTACTGATTTGATCCTGCCAGAAGAAATGGAAGCGTTTTCTTCAGCTCCTCACCATTTCAAAGTGCYGTAGAAGAGGGCTCTACCATCCATTTGGGAATCAGTGAAGACACTGCGATGGTTCAGGCTGAGACCTGGCTTAAGAACACACCAACAGGATGGTTTTAAATATTTTTCATGTTTCCAGTTAGTTTCAATTCCCACGTCTTGCCCAGCTCAGACAGAGAAGTRCATGGGAGCAGTGTGGGAAATAGGACTGCAGCCTCCTGTGCCCTCCCRACTGACATTAGGGTGGTCCCAACCTGCTGTGTTTCACTACCCTGGGGACACAGATGTGTAAAAGTCCTACAGTGAATGTTTAGAAACGCTGAAAACAGGCAACCAAACCATACAAATAGCATGATTTTCCTCCTGTTCTGGAAAACCRGAAGGGAATGAAGACACCTTGTAAAAGCAAGCCAAAAGCAGCCTGCTAACCCTAGGGGTAACAAGTTTCTGGGCAGGAAGGGGAGATGTTTGCCAGTTTGAAATGACCATTGCACAGCCAGGAGGCATTTGGAACACCATCCAAATCTCACCAGCTGCAGCATTTGGCCACTCTGCATCTCCCAGTGCCCAGGTGGGGATCTGAGGGCCAGGTGTGTCAGAACACAGACTCTGCAGAGATGCTGCAATAAAGCTGAGCCTYAGCACACCTGGTGAAAGGAGGGTGTTCAAGCCAGAACAGGATCCTKCAGCAGGTACAGGATAACCAACAGGCATGAGAGAGTGGGCTGGGAAAAGCACTGCCCTTCCTAAAGGGATTAGGAGCAGCCAGTTCTGCTTATGCTSCCCTCAGCAAGGGCAGGTAAGGACWCAGCACACAGTGGGTAAGACCAAGGTGTGTTTTAATGTGGTTCAGATGCAGTTAGGCTTGCTGAGTGAACATTGAGCCTGGGGTCTTGATTGTTCACATTATCCCCTCTTCCTCCTCCCAGGAATCCCTTCTCAAGGTGTGGGTGTGGACATGGCAGGCACTTTTCCAGGGATGCTGCTGGAGRCCAGGACAAGCACTCACTCAGGTGTGCTCACATCAGGCCTGTTCAGCGCTGACTTTTGCAGACTTAGCAAGATGAGCAGCTGTTCTTTGGATGGGGGCTCAGCAAATTAAATTTCCTGATGTGCAGAGCCAGTAGAGAGAGGGGCATGATCCAACAGCTGAGCTCTCACACACATTCCACCTGGAAAAGATCATTTTATATCAAGGAAGTCTCTCTGTGTTGACACACAAACAGGAGCACCTTGGTGGCCTCATGGAGGGTTAAATGCCCAACCAGAAGTGTCTGAAACAGCAACTAAATGTACCCAAAGCACCAACAAACTGTACCACTTAGTGGCATTCAAAGCCAGCAAATGGAWCAAGAAATTGGCAAGAGTCCCAAAGGGTTACACAGGTGTGGRCATAGAGAAATGTCCAGAGGTAAAATTGATTACCATGAAGTTCAGGGAATTGCATTCTATATTTTCCTTCAGGTCTTAATCTAAGCAATCTCCTCTGAAACATCTGTATGRAATCTGCTGGTCTCCAATTCTGGCACTATTGAGAGGTGCCTGTGTTCCTGAAAGAATCACAGAATGGTTTGGGTTGGAAGGGAGCCCAAAAATCATCTTGTTCCAACCCCACTGCCATAAGCAGGAATGCTCCAACCTGGACTTGCACACTTCCAGGGATGGGAGCCCAAAAATCATCTAGTTCCAACCCCACTGCCATAAGCAGGAATGCTCCAACCTGGACTTGCACCCTTCCAGGGATGGGGCACCCACATCTTCTCTGGGCAGCCTGTTCCAGTGCCTCACCATCGTCTGCAAAAAGAATTTCTTTCTAATATCTAACCTAAATATCTCCTCTTTTAGTTTAAAACTGCTACCCCTTGTCCTGTCACTAAATGTCCAGGTAAAAAGCCAGTATCCCTGTTTTTTATAAGCTCCCTGTAAGTGCTGAAAGGCTGCAATAAAGTGTCTCCAGAGCCTTTTCTTCTCCAGGCTGAACATCCCCAGCTCTCCCTGCCTGTCTCCATAGCAGAGGCTCTCCAGCCCCCACAGCATCTTTGTGGCCTCCTCTGGACCTGCTCCAACACATTTTTGTCATGTTGAAGGCTCCAAACCTGGATGAATCCCCCCAGGCAGGGTTCCATGAGGACAGAGAAGAGTAGAAAAGTATTTTCTGGGGTGCCAGTGCCTGCTGGTCTCCCTGCTGCCATTAGCTGTGTGCACCATGGCCCAGCAGAGCATTTCAAAGCTTCCAAATCTGGTATTACTCCGATGAAAATCTAGAATTATTCTGATGAAAATCACCCAAAMTCTCTGCCAAAGGGCCTTGATTCTGGGGGTGTCTGACTGTGTCTGGGGCACTGCTGTACATCCATATCTGTAATTTCCCAGAATGGCTGGAGTGTGATGGGATTAATGTCAGGGCAGTCACTCCAAGTGTGTTCCTTGCTGATCTTACCTGGATCACTGGAAATTTCCAGATAAGAAATGCAACATGAGAAGAGGARGCTGGCTATCTCATCAGACACAGAAATTGTGACACTTCTCCCCATTTGGTGCGAGCCAAACTAGCAAAATTCTATTGTTCTGAGGGACAGGCTCTGCACAGCACTYATTCAGGTGGTTCAGGGCAGACAGTGCATTAAAACTTCCTTCCACAGGAATGCCAGCCATGAGAGGACAACTCATGGAAGAGCCCAATGGACACCTAGCACAAAACATCCTGCTGAGATCCTGTCCTCCTCAGGAAATCCTCAGGGGGTTCACCTAAACTGATGGTAGGGCTCTGAGCATCCTCAGCACTTGTTTCTCCCATGTATTGTATTTCTCTGAGCACAAATACACTTGTTTCTCCCGTGTATTGTATTTGGCTGAGAGGTTTCAGCTTTTTGGCCTCTTTTGGGCAGTATATTTGAGGAGTTTGTGCCATCTAGTGGTCKAACTAATTCCTCAATCGATATTTTTACCAAAACAAAAAAAAAAAAAAAAATTAAACCACATTTAGTGGTTGTGAGATGACTGAAATAAAGGGTTGCACAAACTTGTTTTTTAAAGTAAACTTTGTTCTAAAGGGATTTTTTAATCTCTTCAGAGCAGCAGTGATTTGTCCAAAGGCCCAGGTGACTCCAGAAGAGATTTAAGTTTCTGATGAGACAGGACTGGGCACCCTAAACTAGGGGCACATGAATCGAAAATGRGAATAATAGAAATAAAATTAAAAAAAATCAGTTTATATACAAAATTCAAGCTAAACGAGGTACCATCAACAGCAAAGTCTGGCTGCCCTGTCCTGCTGCTCTTGCAGCTCTGGAGAAGCCCTGTCAGCCCCAGCTACAATTGCACTTATTGAAGGTTTRCCTAAGCTAGTTTTGAGGTGGTTAATTTAAATACTGCCATGTTGTACCACAAATAGTGGGGTCAGRAGGACAGGGCAGTGACCATCCCCCTGAATTTCTCAATGGTGAAGCTACAACTTGAATCCTGGGTTCAGTTTAGGGCCCCTCACTARGAGAAGGAAATTGAYGTGCTGGAGTGTGTCCAGAGAAGGGAGCTGAGCTGWGGAAGGGTCTGGAGCACCATYAGGGAGCTGGAGGAGCTCAGCATGGAGAAAAGGAGGCTCAGGYGGGAKGTTCTCACTCTCTAGAGCTCCCTGACAGGAGGGRGCAGCCAGGTGAGGGCYGATTTCRTCTCCTGGATAAACAGGGATGAGAGGAAATGGCRTCAAGTTGCACCAGGGGATATCCATTAGGGAAAATTTCTTCACCAAAAYWGGTGCCAAGCACTGGAGCAGGCTGCTCAGGGCAGGGSTGGAATCACCATCCCTGGAAGCATTAAAAAAATGCAAGATGTGGAAGCTGGGCACCTCTGTGGTGGACATGGCAGTGCTGGGGTAAGGGTTGGACCAGGTGGTCTTTAAGGTGTGTTCCAACCTAAATGGTTCTAGGATTATTGGAAAACCCTGCTCACACCCCCTCTGRTCCCCTCCTGCACACTGCCCTGTCCCAAACTCATCACCCCTCCCACCCCTCTCACCTGGCAGGGAGCTGAAAGGCTCTGCTGGAGCCTTGTGAGCTTCTGGAGGAGAGCTCAGGGCTCGGACTGAGACACAGGCAGGGGAAGGGAAAGGATGAGTAACAGCAGACCTGTGCCACAGAAATCTTTTACTGAAACACCAAACTGTAGCATAACATAAGGGAAGATAACAGAATATTGTTAGTATTATATAGTGAATGTCATATAACACAATATAGCATGCAAGATAATGTAATGTACTGTCATGGAATGTAATATAATATCAAATAATATAAAATATAATTATAATATATAAAATAGTATATAAAATATAAAATAATATATTTATATATTATATAATTATTTATATTTTATAATATATAGAATATAAAATAATATATAAAATAGATGTGATATAAATGTGATGTGATGTAATGTGATATATAATATATATATAATATATAATTATATAATATATAATATATAATATATAATATATATGATATAAATATTAATATATTATAGATAATTTATATTATAGGATAATTATATATTATAGGATAATTTATATTATATTATATTATAATTGAATATTAGATTATATATATTATATTATATTATATTATACGTATATTATATTAATATTATATTATTATATATATTATATTATATTATATTATATTATATATATTCATATATTATTATATATATTTATTATATTATATTATATTATATATATTATATTATATTATATTATATTATATTATATTATATTATTTTTCTATGTCTGAGCTAGCAAGACATGTGTGAGTTGAAACTAACTGAAAACATGAAATATAATATAATAATATAATATAATTATATATAATATTAATATAATATAATATAATATAATATAAATATAATAATATAATAACATAACACGATATAATAGAGTGTGATATAATAAAATATAATATAATATAACTTACAAGACATCAACATAACATAAGTATCGTATTATCATATCATAATCATATAATATCATCAATATATATTTGGCTCTGTTTTATCCAAAGTTCACATAGTAATTCTGTCATTTGCATTGAAGCTGCTCAGGTGTTTCCAACAATCCTTTCCTTGTGYAAGAGTGGAAGGGATACCCCAACAACTTTTCCCAAAAGGCATCTTCCTCCCTTCTTTCCCCCTTTTTCTTTGCTCRCTTTATCTTATCACTTTAAGCACCCAAAGAACCAGAGAGGCAAAAAAAACCTGTTTCAAAATCCCCCAGGAGCAACGTACACCTGAAAACATCARCAGATGTTCTCATGTGACTGATTTTGGAAAATTGGAATATCACACCAGCAGCTATGATTTTTTTTCCCCAGCAGAYTGGAGAAAAGGGTGTTTGTGTGGGTCAGGCAGCAGCCCCAGGGTCTCAGCCAGCCCTGGTGGTTGGCTGGGTGGGAGAGCCCCTGGGGGAGCCCAGCTCTGCTGCCTCCATCCCACTGAGAGCCAAACCTCGCCTCCTTTGCTATAAACAGGCAAGCTGGAGCTCTCGCTGAGATCTTTTGAAGTTTTTGGACACTGCAAGCCCTGTGCCTAGCAGGAAATTAGTCAAACATCACGGGAAGCTGCAAAAGCAAGGAGTGGGCCTATCCAAGGCAGGGCTGTTATCGAGTGAGGACACTATTTGGATAACCCTTGCTCAGGCACCACAGCTCAGGCTTGTGTTGCAAGGCTAATATTTACCCACGGCCTAAACAAAGTCAGCATTTCAGAACTTTGCTCAAAATGCTGCACAGACCTGGGCTGTTTCCTTGAACTTGTCTCAGAGGAGGGAAGAACTTGTGCCTGTACCTGTGCGAGCTGCTCTCAGGAGGAAACAAGCAGGAAAAAAATGAAGAATCTGAGCAGCTTCCTGGTTRTGTTCCTCATTTCTGGAGTCAGGAGCTTTGATCTGGTGATTGGGGACATCCCAGATGTGAGTATTTGGGGGCAGGGCCCAGGTCTCCCTTCCCTGCTGAACTCTGGATGGAAGCAGCAGTGGGAGCAGAATTGGGTCCCTGCTTCACAATTCTCTTCTACWTTTAGCTGTAAATATTTCTGATAATTGGTCTTCATTTGTCATTTGTAATGTTGTTTTATGTTTTTTAATGTTATTAAAGCTRATTAATATTYCTATTTAATATTATTAAAGGGAGAYTGTGAYCYTAAGTCCAAATTTCAGTCCAAGCAGTTTCATATTCTTACTTCAGTGTTGCCTTTTCTAGTGTGGTTTTAACCTTTAAACATTTAAGTGGGCTMCTGTACTCAGATRTTCAGCATATTTTATACCCTGTTTCGCTGGAATAAACAGAAACAGGACACCTAGACATCTTTGTGAATGGAAACTCTGTGAACTGCAGCAAAGCTTTGCATGGAATTGGGTTTTTGTTAACAGGAATTCAAATACAGAGTGAATATCCTATTGACTTTACATTCCTCAGCAGAGGGATGAGAGAATTTATAAAAGAGACCATCAGTTGTTGGGATAATACTATGATGAAAAGAAGTAGTTATAGCTTTGACTCTGAAACTGAGTYTAAATTTAAACCTCCAGGCTCAGGTGAACTTAGATTTGGTGTCTACACCCATTTCCATGTTGTACTTTTGAAATATTTCTGTGAAGTCAGCAGGGATGACATGAGGCTTTCTTTTCCCTTGCAGGATCAATAAAATTCTTCAGTGAGCTGGGATATCTTATTTTTCTTTATTTTCACAGCCATTTTCTTGACTCAATGAGATTTTAAAACTGGGWTTGTAATTCCCAGGAAAAATATTCCAGACCTGTGTTTCTTTCTAATTGTAAATGCCTTATCAATTTGACATCAATATGCTTAAACAATTTAAATTAATTTTGTGCAAACCTTTGTGGCTATGCTATCGCATAAGCTGGAAAGGATCTCATGCACTTAAACAACTTCTATAAATTAAACTCATAATAAAATTTAATTAAGAGTATTGRTGTGGTGTGACCCACACTTCTAAATGAATCAGTGCAGCTTTGCACTTGGAAAAGACCTGATGTTCTTTGGTGTCATTGGGGGAAATTTAGTTCTCAGGTATATTGGTGTAAAACCAGAGAAAATTTCTACTGGTTTGAGCAGAAATTCTCTGAACTTCTGAGTGAGATTCCCATCTCACTCTTTTGAGTGATARCAGTGTCTGAAAAGCTGTAATTTCCATGGCTAGACCCATCCTGATGAAAAACATCTGCCTCTTGCTCTTTGTGGTTGTTTTGTGTTAAATATTACTCCTTGTTTCAGAAGGAAAGGCTGTAAAGTGATGGTAAAGGTTGTGGTTTTACAGGAGTTTATAGAGCTGGTTGGCCACTGAAGGAAACTGAATGTATGAGGATTTTTGTCTGAGATGGTTTGTGCTCCCCATTAGCGTCCAGGGGAGGTAAATTACCTTTGGAACTCTCCTGTAAAGTGCCAATCAATAATAAATCAAGTGATAAATCAAACAGTAAGGCAGCAGCAACTCTTTCTTCTTCTCCCTCCTCTAGGAAGTGGAAAACCTGATWGATCTGGAAATGGATGGATTTCCCTCAAGCTCCAAGGCCAGAAATGGCAGGTACCAGGTACAGTACCCAGAAATGCTTCAAAGAGGAGGGAGGCCAGAAGGCCTGGGGGCTCTCTCCAGGTGTCTTTTCCCATCTCCAGGGTTGTGAGTGTACAACCATGAGGGACCAGCTGGTTTTTATAGGCATTTATCTGGCATGGAGACTTCCATATCTCTGGCTGGGACAAGAACTGCTGCTCTCCCTTAAGCACAGCAAGGCTTTGTTCTGTGTCTGTGCTCCTGAGGTGATAAACAATGAGATACTTGTCTAACTTCATGTCTGGGGAAAATCCCATTGAAATAGCTGAGGTTTTTCCATGAGAAAAGGACTTCAGACACTGGCAAGTGCAGGCTGTGAACATTCAGTCCATGCATTCATATTTAACTCTGGTCAGAGAGTGACACTCAGTGATGAGCTGGTGGCATCTGAGARCTGGGAAGAAAATTTGTTTGCAGCACACTGATGGGTTGCAGATTATTTTAGTCTGTTGGCTTGGGAGACAGAAACATTTAGAGAAGAATTTCAAGAGTTTTTCTGTGTTTTGCTTGGTAGCAATTAATGGTAATACTGATGAAATCAGTTGTTTGAATGTATTAAATTTTTCATTACACTGCATGAAAGAAATGATGATCAGAGTGGACCTTGTCCTCCACCAAGCTCTGAGCCTGTTCAATTTAGTGAAAACGAAAGATCCTCTTGAGTAATGTTGGATTTCCCACAGTCTTTGAAATCACACACAGGCAAAACTGATTTTCCTTTATCCTAAGGCTTTGGATGGAACTTATTGGTACCTAAAGCCTGCATAACAGTGGAAGAAAATGGCAGATTTTAGCATGAGTATGAATCAAGCCTTGTCACACTRGCCAGTCCAGTATTTAAATAATTGYATCATGATCCAAACAGAAATCTCTCCTAGCTGCACTTCTTCAGGGCATCATTTCTTTCCAATATGTCTCTATCAGTGCCYTATGTATTAGGTTGCCTCTGTTCCCAAAATTTCTGGATACATAGAGGCACAGACATATGCATGCAGTAAAGTACCACTGGTTTCATTATACCAATTATTGCTTTTATTCCCACACATTATTTCCCATCTTTTACCTATCAAATAAATCTTTGCAAACCAGTGAAACTAAGATCTCAGATACTCTTGTGTTAGTTGAGTCACAATAAAATATAATAAATTAGATTAAACTGAACTGTCGTCTTGACATCAAGTCACCTTGAGAGAGCAGCAGGCACAGAGTTATTTCCTGTTCATCACTACAGGAAGGCTGTCTCCCAGATTATTTTTTCAGCACTATGCTTTCCTGCAAAGAGCTCACCAGCCCACTGGCAACGAGGCAACAGAGCTCCCTGCAGACCCTGCTGATTGGCTCTAAACACAGAGGATGGCTTTCTGGGTACAGATAAGGTATTCTGCTATTTTGCCCCTGAGTAATTCCCAAAATGCTGTGCCTCAGGTGTGTGCATGGTCCTCGTGACCACGGCAGCAGAGTGTTCCACGGGCTGGAATGCAGCTGGCCTTGTGAACCTCTCTATGGTGGTGCACAGCTCTTATCTCTGTTTGGGAGACAGATAAAGTGTCTAGACCTGTGAGGCACCCTGTGAGGTGGGATGTTCTGCAGCACGTTGCCCAGACCTGGGTCCTGATCTCTGGCTGTSCAGAGGTGGGTGAGATCTCACCTTTTTCCTTTTCTGCCTGCCTGGTTTCCCCTSCAAGAGAAGCAGCACAGGAAGGATTTGTGGAAAGAGATAGGGTGGAATGATAGAATCARGGCATGGTTTGGGTTGGAAGGGGGTTTAAAGRTCATCTCATTCCAGCCTCCCTGCCACGGGCAGGAACACCTCCCACACCTTCCACTATCCTAGGATGCTCCAAGCCCACCCTACATGGAACACTTCCAGGGATGGGGCAGCCACAACTTCTCTGAGCATCCTCTGGGGGACCTCACCACCCTCACACTGAAGAATTTCTCCCTAAATCAGCTGGTGGGAGACTCCCCCAGCTGCCAGGGTGTAAATG
Organism: Sporophila hypoxantha; assembly: GCA_002167245.1. Classification (NCBI taxonomy): domain Eukaryota; kingdom Metazoa; phylum Chordata; class Aves; order Passeriformes; family Thraupidae; genus Sporophila; species Sporophila hypoxantha. Next base: position 775,792 of record NDFG01000539.1, read on the forward strand.
GAACCAAACAGACAAGGATCCATCTGCTGCACTGTGAAGACAAACTGTCTMAGGTCTGGAATTTCTCTTCTTGCACCTCACAGTGAGGATCCCCTGAAAGGAGTGTGAAGAGGCTGTAATGGATTTGGTGTTAAAAACTGCTTAGGAAATTACAGGAAAAATAGCGTGAATAATCATGGAACAGCACCTCAAAGAACTGGAAGGGCATTCCAGGTAGATCATAAAATCACGAAACATGGAAATGGTTTGGGTTGGAAGGGACCTGAAAGATCATCTAATTCCAACCCCTGCCATGGGCAGGGACACCTTCCACTAGACCAGGTTGCTCCAAGCCCTGTTCTACCTAGCCTTGAACACTTGCATACCACTTCTTCTTTTTGGTTTCTCCTGTGGYGCATCTGCTTTTCAACATTTTTCATGCCCCAGTAGAAAAGAAATTTCTGTRAAATGCAGAACATCTGTGATTGTGCTCTCCTTATTTTATGAAACAGCTGCAACATCCATGCACAGTGARTTGAACAAAGATCACTTTGTTCAAATATCCATGTCCTGCACAGGTTTCAGGAGAAGATGCATCTCAGTATGTGAAGACAGAGCCCAGCATCTGTCCTTCAAACAGTTCCTGAGGCACACATTGTCTTCATTCTGATTAGCAATTTGGCATGCATGAGATYTGGCTCAAGATCCTGTTTTTGTGCAGTGATCAACAGGTCTGGATGTGGTTTAYAAGCCAGGATCAGCCATGAATCCTCATGCTGGAAAGTCTCAGGTACCACAGAAGTCCCTGATCTCAATAATCACATCAGCACCCAGACCTGAAGTAGGATCTTCAAGGCCAGGTTGGATGGGGCTTGGAGTGACCTGATCTTGTGGAAAGTGTCCCTGSCCATGGCAAGGGAGGTGGAACTAGAGGATCTTTAGGYTTCCTTCCAACCCAAACCATTCTGTGATTCTGTGATTCTGTGATCCTGTGTTTCCATGATTCTGGGGTTCAGATACCTGAAGATAAAGGTACAGCTCTGTCCTCCTGGCCTGTTGGGGTGGCTGCTCTCTGCAACCTTTGAGTTCCCAGGGGCATGGCTGGCCCAGCCCACGTCTGATCTCTAACAACAGCCCTGGCAGTCACTACATGTGCACTGATAAGCTCCCTCCCTTCAGCTACCCCCTCTTTTCCACCATCAGGAGGGAAACCTGGGCATCCTGAAAGCTTTAACCACCATTCCTAGAGTGGGTCAGGAGCCCTAAACTGAGAACCAGAAAAGTACCCCAAATAAAGCAAAATCCCTGTGTTCTAAGGTCTTGGTCTTCATCTTTCCAAAATTAAATTTGTTTCAGTTAATGTTGGCTTAATCTTAATTTGTATTCAAGCTGATGATGTTCTCTGTGCCAAGYGTATGCAGAGGGTCTCTAGAGAGCCATAAACTTCCATATCCTGAATCCCAGTCTGAATGGTTCACCTAGAGCCTTTAGAGTTACAAAATGAAAAGCTGCATTTGTTCTCAGGCAGGGAGAAATCCTCTCCATCTGCCTTTAGAGGGTCCTTAAAATCATGTCTTTTACATGAACTTGCTGTGGCATCATCTTCTCTTATACAGCACAAGATTTCCCTAGGACAGTATATTAGATGTGTATAAGAGACATTTTACATGAACTTGCTGTGGCATCATCTTCTCTTATACAGCACAAGATTTCCCTAGGACAGTATATTAATTAGATTCAAGTGAACTTAACAATTGCAGAGCAATCTTGCAGTGCACCATGGGATTAAATGATGTTTTCATGAGCATCTTCTGTGGTTTTGGGTCCTCTTGACCCTGGAGAGCTGAGCTGGCCTAGGTGTGATGATAACATGAAAGTAGAGAAAGAAACATCTCTGCATTAAAAAGCTGCATCTAGGTGAGCCAAGTTCCCTTTAAGGGGATTAATGAAACATTCCTTATGTGGGGGAGATTTTTTTGGTAATTAAAGAAAATTATTTGAATGACCACAAGATGTCAGCATAGACATAGAAATTTCCAAATGGAGAAATTCATGGGGCAGGGGGAAAACCCACAACCATTAATGAGCAATTTCYTCTAAGTAATGCATGCATAACTAATTTCTGTAGGCACAAGCAWGTAAATGTAATATTAATTACACAATAGGGTTTTTAATTTATACATATTGCATACAATTTATACATATTGCATATAATACATAAATATTTTCTAATGTAAATGGCTACAAAGTGAGCTAAAGAAATCTGGGGTTTGARGTTTTTTCACTTTTCATAGAAAAACAAAGAGAACTTTTCTGTTAAAAACAAGGGTTTCTGAGGATGTCTTTCTGCCCGCATGAATTGCTTTCAGGAAGAATGTTTTTCTAAAAGAGAATGTTTTCTTTAAAAACAAAATAAAAGACAGAGGAAGAAAGCTGTCCTGTTTATGATAGGTTCTAAGGCACAGCTGGGAAATCACATGCCCCAYCATCCCATGTAGAAATACATGAAATAAGACAAAAGGAATATTCACACTTTGCCTGGGAACTCAAACTAATTCTCGTTCATGTCCAGAGAAAGGCAARGGAGCTGGGAAAGGGTCTGGAGCACAAGTGTGAGGAGGAGCAGCTGAGGGAGCTGGGAAGGGGCTCAGCCTGGAGKAAAGGAGGCTCAGGGGGGACCTTGTGGCTCTGCACAACTCCTGACAGGAGGGSACAATCAGGTGGGAGGCTCTGCTCCCAGGGAACAGGGACAGGATAAGAAGAAATGGCCTCAYGTTGTGCCAGGGGAGGTTTAGGTTGGATATTAGGGAACAGTTCCTCGATGAAAGGGTTGTCAAAAATTGAAACAGGTTTCCCATGGAAGTGTTGGACTCACTARTGATAGAAGTATTCAAAAAAACATGTAAATGTTCAGTGACCCTGGCAGTGTTGGGTTAATGGTTGGACTTGATCTTAGATGTCTTTTCCAAACTTAAAGGTTCTGTAATTCCTTGTGATTCTATGATTCATAATCTTAGAAAACAATTTTTAGACGCTGATCCCTGCCTTGAAACAGCCACTCAGTGCTTTAGCTTCGCTGAAATATCCCCTCCATATTTCTCTTTTCCAGAGGAGCACATCTGACTGGGGCTACGATGGAGATCTGGTGAGTATTTTTCTTCCTCTGTGGTAAATATTACTGAACAAAGTGGTTTTCTGGTTAACCATTTTTTTTGGAAATCAATCCCTCTGTTTGTTCAGTTCCTTGTTTTTACTGCTGGTTGGGTATTAACCTATTTTCTTTAAACAGGGTGCTCTTTGCACAATACTGTTGATACATCTGCTCTTGGAGGGAGAAGGGTATGGTAAATATGAAGAAATAAGCATCAAAACAGATTAGAAAAAGACAATGTCTTAATAAAACACTTAAATACTGTTATCCCCCTGCTGTGGTTTAACAATTTACAACACTAGGTCAGTAACCAGTGCTTCAAGCCTCCTCTATTTAGGACTTCTATGGAAAATGTGAGCTCTCTCCTCCTCATCATATGATGTTCAGGATTACTGGATAGTTTTCCATGCTGGATTGCACTCACAGAGTCATTCCAAGGACTGGTTGCATGGCAAAAAGCAAGGAAAACCTTGCAGCTTAAAAAATACCCTCTTTCAGCTGAAATGTTATAATGAACTATATTCATGTGAATATCCTGCCACAATTTCCAGTAAAACATGGAGATGTCCCAAACTTGAGCTCATATCCCCTCTAGCTGCCATGTTGTAAGGAGCAGCAATTAAAAAGAAGCACTGAGACTGTAAAAATCAACAGATTTTTTCCTCTAGGGCATTTTTTCCAGTGATGCCCTAAATTTACGGAGCGGTTTTGTCAAATGCAGGTGGAGGATGATGACAAGGTAGGTCTGTACAGCTACAAGGTGCAATCCACCATCACATCCAGGCTGGCCAACACCATGATCCAAGCCAAGATGGTGAACAACGCCAGGAGGCCCCAGCCCATCATGTTTGATGTGCAAGTCCCCAAAGGAGCCTTCATTGACAACTTTACCATGTAAGTAGGGGTCAGGTGGTGTTAGAGCACAAGCTTCTCTGGGTTCCTCAGAGAGAGAGATAAATACAAGAGTTAAATTAAAACKTTTAAAAATATTAAGATATATTAAACCACATAAATATGAAGTAAACGTTTAAATTTTAAGTAAATAGAAATATAAGTCATAATTTTAAATAAGTAGAAATATGTTTTAAGTACCTTTAAAAATTATGTTAACTAAAGACCCTAAGGCTAAGTTTAAAGTTTAATAGCTTAACTCCAAACATAACAAAAACATAACAGAACTTTACTTACATCTCTAAAATAGATAGAACTATATGCATAAATAAATAGAACTATTCACATAAAAAAATAAACTTATATACGGAAATTTTAAGTAAGAAAACAAATAATATAATTAAATAAATAAATAATATTATATACATAGTTTTTTAAGTAAAAACTAACACTACTTTCACACATTAAAATTAAGTTTAGATTAGTTTAAAACAAAAGGTTTAAGAATCCTGCTTTTAGCTGATTCATTGTTTTATGCATAAAAATCCCTCTGTATTAGAAAAAAGAACAACAAGAAGAAAAAGAGAAGAAAGAAAAAGGAAAAACTATAGTTCCTACTACTACTAAAAACATCAGACTCTATAGCAGACAACAACTACTACTACCACTGTTCCTACATGGAACCTTAGAACTCTGTACCAGAAAGTTTTTAATACAGACTTTAATACTTTAACACAGACTTTAYTACCTAAAACTCTTCACCTTTGAAACTAATTGTCATAGTCAGTGTCATATTCATACAACAAGCAACTTTATAACAATTAATAACTACTCATGTCTCTTTGAAGACRCAAGGCCCAACTAAAACTAAAGATATCAGCCTCACCTTCTGGGAACATTCAATGGGCTGGGAAGGAAGTATTTGTAAACACAAAAAGCTCTTATTATTTTCCAGGTTCAGTGTTGATTTTACAGACTTTCTCAGGAGGTTCATGCATCAGTCAGTCTGTCTGTCCAGGTCCTCCTCTCCAGTAATTATTGAGCCATTGGTCAATATCAACAAAAATGGACAAAAGTCTTAAACAGACTAAGCCTTGCCAGATCAAAGGAGAGAGACCCAAATCAGAGCCCTCACTGAGCAGAAACTGGCCTGGTTCAGCTTCCATTCAGAGAGGCAGCAGCCAGGTTCCTGGTCAGGAGATGTCCTGATCCATGTTCCAAACAATCCATGGCATCAGGAACTGCCTTCCCTGCCCAAAGCATGGGGAAAGTGTGAAGGAGCTGGAGGAGAGCAGATCCTCCTCAGAGCACAATGGTGCTGGCTACTTGACATAAAAATCAGGTAGGGYAAAAGATAGAGCACTAGTGAAAATCAGAATTCATTACTTTGGGGTTAAATAAGAGCCTTGTTATTTCATTTCCCACCAGCTTAGATTTCACTGATGTAAACTGAAGAAACAGTCCTCGATTGTAAAGTTGTTTCTTTTGCAAGCTGACTGTGTTTCTCTCTCCTAGGGATATCAATGGTATCACATTTACCAGCCATATTCGGGAAAAATCTGAAGCCAGAAAAATGTATGCTCAAGCAAAAGCCAAAGGCAAAGCTGCTGGAATAGTCAGGTATAAACACTCTTGCATATGGGTTTTATACTGACTTTACTCACAGGAGAGCTGAGATGATCCATCCCAGGATGGGATAGATGAGGGGGAATCCTGCAAAGGAAAATGCTTACTTACWGCAGCTCTGCTATTTAATTGTCATGGACTTAAACTGTGTTTCAGCTTTCAGCTTGCTAAAACACTCAGTGCTAGCAAACAACTGCAGCTCCCTGACAGAGGCCACAGTTAGAATCAAAACCCTCAATCTAAACCAAAACTCAGTGAAGCTTTTCCTTCTCCTTGTATTTTCTCCAAATAACCCCTCAGCTGATTTTTCAGGAGCAATGCCTTGGACATGGAAAACTTCCAAACTGAAGTGAATGTGCCCCCAGGAATGAGGATCCAGTTCCAGCTTCACTACCATGAAATGATCCGAAGGAAGCTGAGCTCCTACGAGCACGTCATCTCTGTGAAGCCAGGGCGCCTGGCCAAGCACTTGGAGGTAAAGCAGAGCTGGGCTGTGTGGGAAGAWCCCCACAGGTGAATCCTTGCTGAGAAAGCACCCATGGTRTTCAGGGAGGTGTTCCTGCRCATGGCAGYGAGCTTGGAACTGGATGAACTTTAGGATCCCTTCCATCCRGAYCCATTCTGTGATTCTAAYACAAATCYTGGCTCTGGAGGGACAACCAGAGATCATCAGRTCTCATAGGATACTACCTCATGAAGTTGGRGTTTTTGTGAAAAGCACTGTTCCAAATAAATAGCAAGTACTGTTTGTTTTCCTTCAGTCAAGTTTACACAAGAGTATAAAAATATCAAAGCTTGTTTGGTCCTGACGTGAGTCAGTCGCGATTCAGGAGATTCTCAGCTGTGTTTGCAACTGGGGACAGGACACATTTGTTCCTCACTAGACCAGGTTGCTCCAAAACCTGTCCAGCCTGGCCTTGAGCACTTCCAGGGATGGAGCACTGCCATCAATAAATGTCCTCTCTTCCTGCCCTTAGGTGGATGTCCGGATCATTGAGCCGCAGGGACTGCGSTACGTGCACGTTCCTAATTCACTTGGGGATCACTTCAATGGAATCACCACCATCTCCAAGGGAGAGAAAAAGGTAACCAGTCACAGACTGGAAAAACCCACAAAATCTTCAGTTTCCACGCTTACTCTGCACAGTCCTGGCAATTTTTTGTACCTGCTGGAAGCATGCAAAAATGTGGCAAAATCTGTCTTTAATTCCATAGTAATATGCCAGGCAGTATTGTTTCCTGGTATTCAAATTCACCCCCATTCCTAGTTCAGCTAATTATTTCAGAGGTACTATGTGTGTCTATATTAAGTCTTGTCTTCTCAGYCAATTTCAAGTTATCCAGTTAAAACAGAAAAAAATGCCATAAAGTCTGCATAATCAATCACATGACTAATGAAAATGTTTCCAACTACTCAATTCACAGATAAATGGCAATCCTCTTTGTTTGGGGGAAAAAAGTCAATMGGAAACCTATTAAAAATGTTGATAAAATTGTGGGTAGTTTCAACTAGGAAAATGTTAATAAAACCCAATGTGTTGCTTAATAGAAGTGGTTTGCACAGCTCTAGTTGAAATTCTTGGTGCTGTAGATGGGTCATGTGATTTGTGTCACAGTTGTTACTACTGAATCAACAAATCCAGGCAAACCTTAGTGCTGTTTTTCTTCTGAAGTGACAAAGTCCATTTTCCACAAATAATGAAAGCATGAAACCAGTGAAAATCACATAATTCATGAAGATGTGGAGCCTCTTTGTGTCAGTCACCCCCTCTCCCACAACACCTGGCTGACTGATGGTCTCTCCTCATTCCAAGGCTCACGTTTCTTTCAAGCCAACAATGGATCAGCAGAGAAAATGCCCCAAGTGCTCYTCCACGGCCGTGGATGGAAATTTTGTGGTGCAGTATGATGTGAACAGAGAAACCACGGGGGGAGAGCTGGAAGTAAGTGTGGCTGCTCAGCTGGGACCAGAGAGCTGTGAATAAAGGAATTGCTGTCCTTCAGCAAACTGGGCTAAACTTCATCCTTCAGGGAAATAAGCATGAGGACAAGCTCTGTATCCAATTGAAAGAACAGAGGGATTTTAAGTGGGCAGAATGGATTTATTTAATTTATGACTAAGACATGGGCTTACATATAGCAGGAGAAGATTCCTGTCATGTCCAAAAGCCAARGTCTTTATACCTGGCAGCACTCTGGTGATTTAATGTAGAATCAGAGGATGGAGTCATTGGATGTTGTACCAATACATCACAAGGAGACAACCAGAACATCACTATTTTTATGTTAACATGAAGCTGAGTTATGAGGTTGAATTATTACAGGCAGAACAGTCTTTTTCAAAGCATTTTTCATTCCTCCCTATGCTAGGGCATAGGAGTTGTCTGAGAACCAGGCTCTGCCTTTATTGAGTAAAAATTGTGTAAGGCTACAGAGACGTGCAGAGATGAAAGTTAGAACTGGCCAATAAAGAAGAGAAAAAGACAAAAGAGAAAAATAATTAGCTGATTAAGAAAATAAGAATTTTCTTCTCTGTCGCTGTCTTGAGTTTTCTGAAATCTTTGCTATAGCTCYTTTCACTGGGATTTTTTTATTTTATTTTACAGATTTTTAATGGCTATTTTATTCACTTCTTTGCTCCGGAAAATCTTGATCCACTGCCCAAAAATATTTTATTTGTTATAGATGTCAGTGGCTCGATGTGGGGACTAAAAATGAAACAAGTAAGTGTTTGACCTCTGGTGCAAAATGAACATCCTGCCACCTTTCCCCATGTGCTTTACCATGCAGTTCTGTACCACACTGGCTTTTAAAATTAGCAGCTTGATTTGGAGATTATTTGGAACCAAAGACTTCATGATTTTACCCCATTATTTATAGTGCTTCTTCCATGTTTTAAAGAAGAGGTGGTGCCAGATTTTAATTCTAAAATTAAATTTTAAAGGACAGATCACAAGATATTTTGCAAAGGCTCTGACCCCCTTTTTCTCTGATGCTCCATACTGAATTCTGGGAAAGTCTCAATGGGGATASTACATCCCTGCTTTCCAAACATGGATGAATTGTTGACAGCCCTCTGAAGACCACTAAGGATTGTTTAGACAACATAACCCATAAYGGGGAAAAAATGTTAAAATAAGATATTTTAGTCTGCAAGAGAAAATGCTTCAAGAAAGKTAATCAGCCTCCAAATATGCAAACAATTTTTCTGAAAGGGAAACTCATCAACTGACTTTCATGCCCAGACAGGGTAGAATAAGATGGAATCAGATGGATTTGCAGCAGGAGAGGTTTATCTTATATATTAGGGAAAACCCTGTAGGTCTGAGTGAGGAGTCTGGGAATTTGTATATCACGTGTCACTGAAGGGTTTTAAGAYCTGACTGGACAAACATTAGCTGGGGATCATCCAGGTGTATTTGAATTTCCTTCAGAGCACAATAGTAAGGCTTGGCAGATTGCTTCCTTGGGGAKATCAGTGCTGCAAAACTGGGATACAGGTTAATTGTCTCTTGTTTAAATCACACATCTTCAAAGAGATGTTACCCAGCCTGAAACAACTGCGTTGCAGACAGAGCTAAGTCTCCTGAGCTGATCTCAGCAGTTGCTTTTTCGTGAACCACAAATGTTTCTCCCTTTCACTTCACTCTGTGTTAGCAGGAGTTAAGCAAGAGCCACGAATTTATTCTTCCTAATTGCAAGTTGAGCCATGAATTATCCTTCCTAATTGCAATTATTCTGTGTTTCTTTGGTGAAAATTTTGACATTATGCAAGAAGTGCAAAAAAAAATTCAAAAGAGAGATTTGGATAGCAGATTCTAATTTGGATTTCAGTGCTCATGTGCTTATTGCTCAAAGGCTTATATTTTCCTGTGGTCACAAGTTAAGAAGAGGCTTTCATAAGCAGGAAGCATAAACCTGTCTTCTCTTAAACTTCTCCTCAGACCATCGAGGCCATGAAGGCAATCCTGAGTGAGCTCCGTGCTGCTGACCAGTTCTCCCTGATCGACTTCAACCACAACGTCCGGTGCTGGAGGGACAATCTGGTCTCAGCCACCCCAGCACAGGTGGAAGATGCCAAGAAGTACATCCAGACAATCCATCCCAARGGGGGTATGAGGTTTTGATTGCAGGGTGCTCACAGAAGTTGGATATCACAGGAATGGGTGGCTCAGACAGCCTTCAGACTGTCAGAGTGTTCCTAAAAAAAAAGAGTCTGATTCCCAAAATGGAAAAAGCATGCTRAAAAGAAGAGCAAGAATTGCAGTTTATTGTATTAGGGGATGGGATAGCATTGTTATTCTTACTGTGCTCCTTCTGTGTCACAAATCAAACCTTAGATAAGCTCAGCAAACATATTTCTGTTCTTGTCCAAGGAATGGTCTGATGGCCAGAACAGGAKGTTTTTCCATGCTCTCATTCAATCKCCTGCATGCAAACCCAGTAATTCTTCCCACACCAAGTAGTTCCCAACACCACAAATGGTCACACTGGAATTAGTGAGGGGSAGTGGAGGAGCCTCATGAAGATGACAGCCTGGGATGGAAGAGGGAACCAGAGTGCAGAAAGGTGTACCTCAACATCAGAAAGGAGTGGTTTTGCTGCCTTGATCTCAGCTCTTGTCRCTCTTAACTCCACTAGAATCTTAGAGCTGATCTGAATTCAACAAGAATAAAAAACTTGTTTTCTTCATTGTGTCTTTGACAGGCACAAATATCAATGAAGCTCTTCTCCGAGCCACCTTCATCCTGAATGAAGCCAAAAGTTTAGGCATGTTGGACCCAAACTCAGTTTCCATGATTGTGTTGGTATCTGATGGAGACCCAACKGTAGGTAAGGATCCTGCTTTGGGTGAGAAGAAAGGCTGGTGGGGTAAGCATGAGAAAAGCAACAAGTAGACAATTTGGCAGTAAATTTAAAAAATTCCATTCATCTTTCTTCCAATGCCTTCTGCTGCCCTTTTGCCAAGTGCTAGGAGTGCCATGGGGCTTTGCACAGAAGCTTTAGAAAGATGAGCAGCTCGTTGTGCAGGTTATGATTTTTTTGCAATTTACAGAAGTGCACAAGTTTTGCAGGACAGGTAATCAAAACAACATTAGAGAAATTGGGCTTTTGAGCAACCTGGTCTAGTGGAAAGTGTCCCTGCCCATAGCAGGGGGGTTGGAACTGGATGATCTTTGAAGTTCCTTTCCACACAAACCATTCTATGATCCTATGATTGTACAATAATTTTCACTTCCTATGAGCTTAGCCCACACAGATCTATGGAGTCACAAGCATAACATCAAAAACAGGAAAAGAGAGTGGAAAAATTAATTGAATTTGGTACAAGTCAAAGCAATTGCTGACTTGAAGAAGTCAGGTCCAAAAATCTGCCATTAAAAATAAGCCTAAATGTTCTCTGTCATACTGATGATGACAGAGAACATCTTAAGTATGAGAAACAAAATGAAATCTTCATGGAGATGTCTTAATCTGCAAAGAGCTTGAATCACTAATTCTGGGAGAACTCTAGATGTGCTAGAATTTCAAATCCCTCTAGGATTGAAAGAGACTAAGAACCCTGAATATACAATGAAAACACATCAGATACCAAAAAAAGTGTCCAAAAGGATCGTCTTCTGTGCAAACACTTTGTTAATCTCTATCCAGGAGAAGCTCAAATGTTGCTGTAGGCAGTGGAAATCTGGCACTGAGCTTGCTGTCTGGATTTCCCTGATATCCAGYGAGAACCAGAGACACAGGGAGAGCAGGAACGTGCTCACCTTGGTGGAGTCTTTCCTGTTGCTCAGGTGAATGTCACCCTTTCTGTGTCTCCAAGGTGAGCTGAAGCTGACAACCATCCAGAAGAACGTGAAGCAGAGCATCAAGGATGAATTCTCTCTCTTCTGCCTCGGGATTGGGTTTGATGTGGATTACGATTTCCTGCAGAGGATCGCAATCGACAACCGCGGCATGGCCCACAGGATTTTTGGAAATCAGGAGACTTCTCTCCAAATGAAGGTGAGTTTCTGCCTCATTGCCTCTGAAATTCTCCTGTTCTGTTCACAGCTGTAGCTCCACTAGCAAGAAGTTCTCAAAACCCATCATTTRTTCTGGAGACTCCTGCAAGATATCAATCATATTTCAGCTCAAGTGGTCCCAGTTACAGTTTTAGTAATATCTAGAACACATACTTTACTTCCCTGTGTAGGATTAATATTCTATAAAACAGCCTTGACTACAAAAAAGATTTTCTGAATTAAAATTAAGGCTTGGATGCTACTTTAGGCCATTTCATCTCTAACAAAAACCCTACATATAAATGCTAAATGATAATCCAGACTTAGCCAATGCAAGAAAAAGGTCAACTCTATCTCTGGCTCCAAATCAGTGAGCAGGAATTGCTGCTGATCAAACTCTGACACCCTTAGACTGTTACTGTTCCCTGGTTTCACCATCTATACAAGAATCAGATGGGGAATAGCTGTGTGTCTTACACAGTAGCCCTGAGCTGTGTGTGGGATTCAGGCCCACACACACCTGTGCTCAAGACTTTTAGGTCTGGGAACAACATAACCCATGGACTTCTGACCATCCTTTGACTTTCTCAAGACTTGGACCAGATATTCTTGCTGTACCCCCTTAAAAGTGTGRCAAGTATGAAGAAGTCTGCATTCAATGAGATGAGGAAATTTGTGGTATTTGCTGGGTTCCCAGGATGAAGGAGGAAATGATGAATCTGAATCCATGTTCTTAGAAGGCTAATTTAATATTATATTATATTATATTATATTATATTATATTATATTATATTACATTACATTACATTACATTACATTACATTACATTATATTATATTTATTATATTATGCTATACTAAAACTATACTAAAGAATAGAGAAAGGATATAGACAGAAGGCTACAAAGAATGATAATCAAAACTCATGACTCTCTCTTCCAGAGTCCAAACACAGCCTGACCATGACTGGTCATTAAGTCAAAACAATTCACATGAAACCAATGAAACAATCACCTGTTGGATAAAGAATCTCCAAACACATTCCAAAGCAGCAAAGCACAGGAGAAGCAAATCAGATAATTATTGTTTTCCTTTTTCTCTGAGGCTTCTCAGCTTCCCAGGAGAAGAATCCTGGGCAAAGAGGATTTWTCAGAAAATGTGATGGTGACAGAAATTCCCTCTTGCTCCTTAGGGCTCCAGGTTTTGTACCCCACTGTCCTTTCAGTAAGAGTGGCCTGTGCAAGAGAATCACCTCAAACTCACTTCTCTGCCTCCTTCCCTCAGAATTTTTACAACCAGGTCTCCACCCCGCTCCTGAAGAAGATTCAGTTCAACTACCCCCYGGAGTCAGTGTCAGATGTCACCCAGAGCAGCTTCCACAACTACTTTGGCGGCTCAGAGATCGTGGTGGCCGGGAAGGTGGACACYGAAAACCTGCAGCACTTGGAGAGCATCGTCACAGCGACTGCAGTGAGTGAAGGTGTCCCTGGGACACCTGCCCAGGGGGTTTGGGCTGCTCCATTCCCTCCTGTGTGCAGTCTCCCTGCTGAAGGTCAATGCCCAGTGGAGGGTTTTACCCTTTTGGGTTCTGGATGGGAATGTGGGGATACTCATGGGGAGAWTTTTCCAATAGTGTTTCACAATAGCTTCAAGTACAGCCAGGAATAGTCACTCCCTGCATCCTGCAGCCTGCCAGGGGAACTTCCTGCTGATAAATGTACCAAAAGGATTAAATCCAGACACAAGTATGGATTTTCCTTCATGCTTTGTGGAGATGCAGGAGTCATCCCCTAAGGTAACCCCTTTCATGCCTGAACTTCCCACCATCAGGGAGTTCAAGGTGGTGAATCTACAGCATATCAAGACATAGCACTGCCCTTTTATGTGTTTATATTATGTGTGATGAGCCTTTATGTTTTCAGGTCTGCTTTTCCAGGTGGAGTGGGGTGGGATGTGAATATTACATTGAGACCCTTCTTTCTGAGGAGGACAAGAATTATCTGCACTCTTACAGGGCTTAGGAGTTATCATTTGTCAGTTGTTGGAAAAAACCCAAACATCTTCAGTATTTTTTCCTGCCAAAGCACAGTGCAGTCCAAGGACCTGTGTGAGAGAGTAGAATGTGGTTGGTGTTCTTCAGTGGAACTGTATGTGAAAAAGCCTGAGGAGAGGATTACAGAGCTCTGTCAAGAGCCTCTTCTTTTGGCATGAGGTAGCACCTCTTGGGCTACTGCTAACAGCTCCTTGAACTACTTTAATCCACTGCCACAGAAGTGTCTTTAGCAGAAGGACCTCCTGCTACAGCTTCCCTGTCCATTGCAGTCAGGCCAACAGTGCTGGGACTTTCTGATCTAGAAGTGACCAAGGGCAGAGCCAGAGTGGGTCCTTACACCAACCAAGAGGGGAATTCCAGGCACCCCATTCTCCTGGCTCCCATTCCTCATCTTTATCTCTGACTGCACAGGCAAATGCAGAGCTTGTCATGGAAACCCTGAGAGATGTTGAAGAGCTGGATGGATTCATGAAGAAGGACAAATATGCAGATCCTGACTTCACCAGGAAGCTGTGGGCCTATCTGACTGTCAACCAGATGATGGCAGAGAGGTGAGGAGCAATGTGCTCAAACAGGCCTGGCTGTGGGGCTGAGGGAATGAAATGGTGGAGATTCACCTTATGGAGCCTGAGTGAGAGCCYTGGAACAGCTCAGGGTTAATCCCCTCAGCCTTTCCTCTTGGCTCTGTGACCCCTCCATGACAGAATTGCCATGGCAGGTGCCCTGTAGAGCTTCTAACCAGGAGTTCTGCTCCTGTTTCCACCCAGAAARGCAGCCCCCACTGCAGCTTTGAAGAGGAACATCACCAAATCCATCCTGCAGATGTCTCTGGACCATCACATCGTCACCCCCTTCACGGCCATGCTGATAGAGAATGCTGAGAAGGATGAGATCATGCTGGCAGACCAGCCCAAAGACCCCAGGAAGGGCTGCTGCCCAGGTCAGTGTCTCACTGTGACAATCACTGTGTCTCTCATGTTGTGTGAAACAGCCTCTGGTCTGCATTAGGGACACAAGGATGAAGATGCTGYCAGATTTCACTTGTGCAATCTTCAGCCCTGCTGTTCTCCCCCAGCTCCTCTTTCCCCTTACTCCTCTTCAGAGCAGGGTCAGCAGATGTGAATGTCAGCCCAGACATTAAACAAACCAAGTTTCTTGGGTTGTTTAAGATCATGTTGCTTTACGAACTGAATGGGAGAGAGACAGGACAAGTTARTTTGTCCTGTCTCCATCATGGCAAAGGCAGAGAGAGCTCTASTCCAGAGGAACATGGTCACAGATTAATTAAATTATTGCACTTCTCTGAAACCTTTATTCACATGGGTCATCCCAGAGCATGCAGAAAGAGTCCTGTCTTTTATCAGGCACCTCAGACTCAGGACCCAAGTCAGCTTTTACCATATGCTGAATTTTTAAAAGTCAGCTTTTTTCTTGGCAAAACACTTCAGCCCTTACCTTGGAGGCTTTGCTAAAGTGGGAGCTGCTCTCATGAATGAGAGATAAAAAGCCAGGCTCCATTTTTTCACTGCTAACTTATGGTGAGCTATCTACCCTCATAAGMCATATTTCATTGGTGAAGACACTGGTACAAATCCAACTTTATGACACTACACAAATCCCTTGTAAATGGTGTTGCACCTGCTTTATATTGGTATAACAACYTCAGGCTTTGATCTACTGCAGATGTTCTAAAAATTACCCTATTAAATACATCAGCACTTACAGAACCCTAATTGTGACTGTCATCTAACAGGAACCCTGGGATTAACTCCAAATGCACCCAATAACAACAAAGGGATCCCAGCCTGGGCCAATGTCACAGCTGTGCCAGTCAGCTTCATGCCTGAGCAAAGGGGCTCACCTGTGTCCTCTCTGAGCATCAACAGAGGTAAAACTACAGCATTTCTCTGCCAAGAACCCCAGACACATCAACACTCATCCCCTAACCACTCACCACCATCCCTGAAGTGTTTCAGGCCAGGCTGGATGGGCATTTGAGCAGCCTGGTCTAGTGGAAGGTGTTCCTGCCCCTGACAGGGGGGGCTGGAACAAGATGCTCTTTAAGGRCCCTTCCAACCCAAGKTTTTTCTTTATAAATCATGGAGTAATTTTGGGTTAGAATAGATGAACCTGTAAAAATATGCTGTAAGCTACAAGGATGAAACTATTTTGGATCCTAATAGGATCTAAAGTGACCTCATAAGCTCCTGTGTGCTTCCCTGAGGCTGGGGCTGTTTGCTGAGCTTAGCTTTAGCTTCTCTGCAGTAGCAAAGMTACCTCCATTGTAAATGACAGATGGAAGCTATTGTGGAGTTACTGCTGTTGTAAATGGCAGATAAATGTTCCGTGGTAGATAAAAATCTCTGAGTGCACTGGTGACTGATGGATCCTGTTAATTCTTGGGCCTTTGCCACAGTTTAGTGGCAGTTTATTTGAGCAAGCCAGCTGTGAGAACCACTGCCCATAAACACGGTGTTGCTACAATAACTCTCTGTGAGATGTGTGTATTTATGTAGTGATTACACAAAGAGCTCTCAAACTCCTTCTCAGCACAGGGAAATGCCAGACACCACCGGCCCAGCAGGAGCTGGGCAGAGCTCTGCACTGCAAGGCAAGGCTGGAAGCAGCTGCCTTTGGTGATGTTTGCCTCATTTGAGGCAAATTTTAAGGGGCATATGAATTTCTGAGGGGCCCAATCCAGTCAGGTTGTGTGAAAAATGCATATTTTATGATTGGCTTTTCGCAAATATTAAAACGAATATTATATGTGTTGTGTTAGAAAGTTATGCTGTATTAATTTTCTTAAGTAGTGTGGTAAATATAGTTTTAGGTTATAAAAAATGTTAAAATATGCTATGTAGGATACTTTTTTTAAAGAAAGGACTCGCAGTGAGATAGCAGGCACAGGACACCTGAATCTTTCAGAGAAAAAGAATTTATTGCCCCATTATCAGAAGAAACAAACTTCTTCCTGCCTCAAAGGCGCTGTTAGGATTCAGAGGAAGAAGCTGACACTGACCAGACAGAATCCTGTGTTTGAATGGAATTTATGCATCATGTATGAAGTGTATGAATATGCAATGGACTATTGCTTTTAAGGGTTAATCCTCTGTCAACTTGGGTCCTTTTTCGGGCTTATGCTGCCCAGAAAAAGGTACCCAGACGTCCATAACTCTTTGTCTCTATTGTCTCATATTGTCCTAATTATTATTACTCTAATTGTATTACTATTTTTATAACCATTTTATTACTATTAAACTTTTAAAATTTTAAAAACAAGTGATTGGCGTTTTTCACAGGTTGTTAAATATATTGTGAGAACCAGTCCTGGACTGTATTCCTCAGTGGGATTGGTAGGCATTAGTGTTTTTACCTGGCATCACTGCATTTGACAGCTCTCAAACCTCCTGGTCACTTCCTTCCCTTAAACAAGGGAATTGTATGAGGAGGAAGTGTCTGAGGGCTTTTTGTGAGGAGCATCTGAGAACTTTCCTAGCTACCTTAGGGTGGAAAGGGKCCTCATTTTACTAWYAGGAARCCCAAAAAGTGCTTCAAAATCCTTRTGAAAAACTTTTGTGTCTCTCCCCTCTAGTGCAGGTGCTGACCTGCTTCTCACACTTATRTGTTTCTGTGTTTCAGTGGACAATGACCCACATTTCATCATCCACCTGCCCAAGAGCCAAAGGAACATCTGCTTCAACATCAACTCGGAGCCCGGGAAGATCCTAAACTTGGTTTCTGATCCTGGCACTGGTAAGGGTGCCAGGCTTATAAACATGGCTTATTTTACAGSACAAATTTTTTCTTTTGGTTCTGAAAGGTGTTTGGAAGGACCAGGGGAATTGCCTACAGGGAGGACTGTGTGCCGGCAGGAGTGTGAGCAGCAYGCTGAGGAAAATGGTTATTTCCCTCCACATCTGGATTATTGTGTCCAGTTTGGGCCTTGCCAGTACAAAAGGGATGTTGACAAACTGGGCTGAATTCAGTGGTGGCCATCAAGATGATTTTGGGGCTGGAGCAGAGGACAGAGAGGGAGAGGCTGAGACAGCTGGGTTTGGTCAAGGTTAAGAAAAGAAGTGGTGGATCCATGGTGGGTSTTGTTGGTGTTCTTAACCATGTGATCAGAAGGTGAAGGTGAAGCCTTGCACATCTCCAAGGTGCACAGCTAAGGGACAAGAGGCTGCAGAAACAAGGTGAAACTCAGAGTACAASTGAGCTACTGGGGAAAACCTTTTCACTGTGAGGATGGCCAAACACAGGGAAAGGAGCCAAGATCATGGAATAACAGGACAGCTGAAGTTGGCAAAGACCATAAAGATTATCAAGTCCAAATTTMAACCCAGCACTGCCAACTCCACCACAAAACCATGTCCCCAAGCATCACATCCACAGGATTTTTGAYCATTTTCAGGAATGGTGACTCCACCATTTGTTGGGCAGCCTATTCCAATGACCACRCTTTCAGGGAAGAAACTTTCCCTYATTTCCAATCTAAACCTCCCATGGCACAACCTGAGGCCACTTCCTCTTGTCCTATGCATCCCTTACACTACACCTGAAGGGGTTTTGCTCCCATCCCAGCAAGACCTAACAGCAATTCCCACCAGATTATTGCTAAGGGGTGAACAGTAGCATCAGGAGGCAATTTAATAAATTATTCTCTTCTCTTGGCTGGAAAAATGAGAAAAACTGGGCATCAGAAGGGTTCCTGTTTCTGTTGATCTCATGGTGCTCCCTGTTGAGATCAGAACTCCAAGTCTCCAGGCAGTGCTCCAAGACTGAGGCAACATTTCCTTCTCTGCTCTTCACAGGAGTTGTGGTCAATGGGCAGCTCGTTGGGGCCAAGAAAGCAGAGAATAAGAAACTCAACACATACTTTGGCAAGATTGGGTTTTATTTCCAAAAGAAAGGCCTGAAAGTGGAGATCAGCACGGAAAAGATCACGCTGAAAGATGGCTCATATGCCATCACGCTGAGCTGGGCTGACACYGGGCACATCATCCGCAAACAGTGAGTCGAGCATTTTTCACCTGCTCCCACCCACCTAATTCTGTTTGAGATACCCTCAGGGTTCCTGCCATGCCTCCTCACATCATCCAGGAGAGCTGTGCTGGACACCCTACAGCACTGTTTAGGCAACAGGCCCACATCCAAAGCCTTTATTCACTGTAGAAAGAGCTTAAGTTTGCAGGGGAAATTAGGTTACCTCAACATGGGGGTGAAGCGTCTGTTTGTTAGGCACTGTCCTGCCAGAATGCTGGGCACTACTCCCAGGGCTCAGGGCTTTTAATGGATCCTCTGACATATCTGCCATCCCTGTGGGATTGTTCTGGATGGGTGAATCTCAAGGGGTTGGGAGCTGTGTGGGCAGATGAACTGACCCTGCCCTCTCTGCCAGGCTCCTCATATCTGTGAAGAAAGAAAGCAACGTTACCATCACTGTGGGGGAGGAGATGTCCTTCATGGTTTTGCTGCACCGTGTGTGGAAGAAACACCCAGTGAATGTTGATTTCCTGGGGATCTACATTCCCCCAGAAAACCAGTTCTCTCCTGCAGCCCATGGGCTGATAGGTAAGGGCTGGGGGCCAGGTGGTGGGAATGCTGGGACACTAGGAAGGGGTTTTGCTAGATCTTGAAGGGAATTTTACAGAGTCACAGGCATAAAATATCCTGAGTTGGAAGGGACACACAAGGAGTCCAGCTCTTGCACAGGACATTCCCAAGAATCCCACCATGTGCCTGACAGCGCTTTCCAAATGCTCCTTAACTCTCATTTAGTGCTGTTACCATTTCCTGGGGAGCCTCTTCCAGTGTCCAATCACCCCTTGAGTGAAGAACCTTTTCCCAATATCCAGCCTGAACATCTCCTGGCACATCTTCATGCTGTTAATTTGTTGTTGACTATGTTCCGATGGAAAAGCTGTAGAAATCATTCAAAATATCCTGTAATGTCCTGGAGGCCCCAAGGACATAGTGGAACATCAGGGACCAGGAGATTATTCCTTATTCCACCTGGGGAAGGGGTTTTCAAAACAGACCTGACTGGACTTGGTGTCACTGAGACAGGACTTTCCCTGCTTGGCTAAAAACTGCTGCATGTTGAAAATAAAAAGACCGAAACAAACTCCTCAAAACTTTCTGAGGAGATTTCTGTGCAAACATCTGTAATCAGCTCTTCCCTAAATGACAGCCCTTTCTGGCAATGGTATAAAACAAAACAAAGCCTCAGTTCATAAGGCAAATATACCTTCTGAGTCCTGGACCCACACAGAACTCCTTTTGAGGAGCAGAGGTTATTTTCCCAATTAGTGAGAGACAGTGCTCCGTGATCCATGCAGGATTGCTTTTCCTGCTGGAGCTYGTTTGATTTTCCAAAAGTGCCTGGCAGCAGCTGACATGGAGCTTCAAAGGTCAGGGCACACAAACAGCTTTAAACTCTCCCTGACCAGGTCAGTTTGTGTCTGAACCAGAAGTGTCAATCCACCACCAAACACCTGGGCAAGCTCCGGAGAAACCACAAGCCATCATGGAAGTGAAGGGCAACAAGTTCACTGTTACCAGGTAGGAATCATGTGCTTTATTGCTCTCTTTATAAATCAGTTCTGTCCTTGGAGCTGCCCAGCCTGGAACCCCCCAGAATAGACCCATAAAGTCACAGAACTGTAAAATTAATTGCATTTTGTGGTTATTTCCACTTCCTGCTGGTGGAAGACTCATCTCCCCATTTTGGAAGAACAGCAGCAATATTGAGCAGTCTCAGAATTTCTGCTGGTCAGAGTGACCCAGAGATGCGTTAGAAAGTCTCTTTTTCTTTGACTGCTGGGCTGGGAAAGAGTCAGGATTCTTCTGTTCTCATTCTCAAGGTTTTTATTATTTCTTATCTATAACATTCTTTCTCTGGCCTGCTGAGGTCTGCTCAGCAGGACAGACAGAGGCACACTGACCACCCTTGGGGTGGTGTTATCTTTTTATACTAAAAACTATGTGTATGTTATTTACAATAATTTCCCTATACCTATCACCTTGGACAGTGATAGGTATTGGGAAATTCTAAACCAAGCCAAAAGTGCCACCATCACAGCAGAAGATGGAGGCCAAGAAGGAGAAAGACTGGACATGCCCAGATTCCTCCATCTTGCCTCCTGAACCCCCATTCTAAAAACCCCCAAATTCTACATTTTCACCAGGTGATAAATTCACTATCATTCTACTTAAACTTTCATGGCTTGTAAATCCTCATATAAGGTTGGTAATTTTTTCCATGGGTCAAAACCACAGGCACAGGGGGCTTGGGCTCTGTGCCAAGGTCTTTGAGCCCCCTGGCAGGGGCTTGAGCCATCCAGGACAGCCAGAGGGGTGTCCTGGCTTCTGACAGAGCAGGATGTCTCTGTGTCTCTTTGCCATGTTTGACCCTCCTTTGGCTGCCCTCTCCCTGCAGGGGCGTGCAGAAGGACTACAGGACAGACCGTGTGCTGGGGACTGACGTGCTGTGCTGGTTTGTGCACAACAGTGGCAAAGGCTTCATAGATGGCCACTACAGGGATTACCTGGTCCCCCACCTCTACAGCTTCATGAAGAAACCCTGAATGCTCCAGTTTAGTACAAAAAGTTCCATCTGCTCCTTCATGCCCAAACAACTCCTCTGAGCAGCCYKTGTCACACCAGGGTGACTGGAGGCYACCCCACCACTGTTTGTTTTGTTTTATTGGTGTTTCAATGACATGTAAACTCCCTTTTCTGCTGAGAAATTAAATCTGTAGTAAAGTGACATGCTGGGTTTGAGGAGGTGTCTTCCTCTTGCTGTGTCTGATTTAATGGGCTGTAAACTCCATTYAAAATTTCTATTTTCTAATATCCATTTCATAGTAGAGGTGTAACAGTGTTGTGGCTCCTGCAGTGTGGGTAACACAAATGACCAGATTTAATATGTATTAATAGAATATTTAATATGTATTTAATACTTACACCTTTATGTTTRCAGACTGCTGGGAAAATATAAGTTCATACAATGTTGGACTGGGCAAAAAGAAAGATGTGCATTAAGTAAAGGAAATTTAACAGAAAAGGAACATGGGTCCAGAATGGGCGTCATGAGCAGTCTCCAGTATTTAAAGATGGATTAAACAGTGGTGAGGAGGGTCCTTGAAATATTTGTTGCTGCTTATTAGCCAGAAATTAGTTAGATGAGTCTCAGACAGCCTCCAGCCCTTTTGTGAAAATTCAACATCAGAATGGGGCTTCACACAGATACAAATCTTTGAAAGTGGGAAACATRCACACTATATAGAAATAATCATCAGTACTAYAAGTTTCCCTTCCAGGYGACTTAGCTCCCAGAAGATCACTTSCTTTTGAGGAGCATTCAGCAATGAATGAGATCAGTAGTGAAACAAATATACCTGTGTGTGTACCAAAAGTTGGATTTAAAACTCTGCTTTTTGAACACCTTGTTAAACACATTGGCCTTACCCTTTCAGCAACCCTAATTTAGGAAAGGAACTCAAGTAGTCTCCTTGCCCTCCTCAACTTTGGTTTCCTTCACTTAGGCACTAAAAGCTGGTACAGGKTCTTTCTTGCAGCTGTGTCAGGATCAGTGTCGTTTTGAAATGTCTCTTCAAAGCTCCTCTTGGAAGTGTCAGGAACTTTCTACAAATCATTTATTGCTTCTTTCAACTCATCAGTTCCGGCCTCCACAACATCCTGCAGCAGCCACTTCAGTGAGATACCATTCTCTGGGTCTTTACTCAACTTCTGTACTGTATTTACTCTAATTTATCAGCTTGCAGAATGTTAAGTAATTACTTTCAGTGATACAGAAGCTGCTCTCTTCTGCCACTTGCCCTCATTACCCTCCCACAAACCTCCTCTCTCTCACTACCTGTTCTCTGGGAGAGGGCAGCGCTGTTAACACAGCCCAGGCTGCACAAAGAGCCTAAATTTACAGACAAGTGTTCTCTGCCTCCAGMTCTCATAAGTCTCCACTTTTTATGCTTGAGAAGACAGCTGATGTCCTGTGTGAGGCTGTTCCAGGCTACCTCAGACAACAGCTGTTTCATTAAACTTCTGCTGACTTCCAGTTCTGTGCAGACTTCCCCTGGAAACCACAAATCAACCTTTTGAGGCAATGAAAGGGAAAAGGTTCCAGAGACACACAACCTTCAGATGGGTTTAGTTTGTCCAGGACCACCCACATGTTTTTTTAACCCAAATAATGTGGTGCACCAACCCAGCATTTCACTGTGCTCTCTGGTGGACTTAAATCAACAGCATTGGAAAGGTTTGTAASAAACACACTGGCCTAAGAAAGGTTTCTGTTTATTCCTGAAGTGCCTGAGAAATTAAACATRGTACAAAATGTGACACTTTTAAAAAAATAAAACAAGTAATGCTATATAATTTAGCAGGAGTAACATTACTCATGTAGCAGAGCAACAATGGAAGAAAGGAAAAGGCTTTGGAAAACCAAAGGAGCAGCCCCCAATTCAAGATTCAGCTGGCATCCAAGACACTCCACAAGTAACATCCATAAGCAGCTCCATATAGAGTCCATATGAAAATAAATTCCATATCAGTATTATCAGGAGCCCTGACACACCTGCTGGAGGAGTAATGACTTGCATTCTACTATCACTGCTGTGCTGATCAAAAATAAACTGGTGACTGCATGTAATAAACCAGAGCATTCTTACAGCATCCAGGAAACAACCCCTTGCAGCACTGGAATCTTCCTGCTATCCCCTCAATCCCTTGCCTTGTTCATGCACTCAGAAGTCCATTTTGGCTCTGGATMGCAAAGTGTGTTGTTGAAACTCCTCTGGCTCCAACACACTCTGCCTCCCTGTAGGTAATTCTCTCTTCAGGACCTGCCCACATACTCCAGTTTGCAGCTCTCTGCTACATTTTACAAAAGGAAATCAAAGCAAATATTATAACTTTGATATAAAATCAGATGAAAAARTTCCACTGATAGCATTTCCATAAACATTTTATATAACAAAAATCAATAGCTATCTTTAAATAAATCAAGTTTGCTGTTTTTTAATGTCTATATACATTATAAATACATACACACACAATTAAAACCCTGACATGGTAGAGTCTTGTGTCTGCCTGAAAGATGTCAGAAAGAAGGTTTTGAGAACCAAAATCTTCTCTGATGTATAATTTAGCACCTCAGGCAAGTTTGGAAACATCTTCATACTGGATATCTTCAACTCTGCGCCCTTTTAAAGGTCCCTGGAGAATGACAGAAAAAAAAAAAAAACCATCACAACATAAAATTGTTTCTTGAATTCCCAACAGGGAGATTACAGTAGGAGAGGTAAAGGGGATTTGCTCATAATACAATGTTCCTTGATTCATAATTTTAAGCCTGACCAGAGATGTGACAGGGCCTCAACACCATCCCGGAAATCCTTTCACTTTCAGTTTGCTTTTAGTACCAAAGTTCCTCCTCTCATCAGGGCATCTGCACAGTCTCTTCCCAAATCCTCCAGAATCCAACCTGGGCTGAGTTTGTGCAGCCCTTCTTTGAATTGCAAGCTGTGTTTAAGATGTTTGACTTTAAGCCAGTATCATCTGTGCTTTATCAATCAGTTTAAAGATTGGTTTTGCAGAGCAGAACAAAGAAAGAGCCACACAGACACGGTGGCATGCACTGATTATTAACCATAACTGTTKACCATAAACAAGACAACAAATGAGCACATAAAGCCCCACATTCAGTCTGGAAAAGGCAGGAYTAAATTCACATCCTTGCATATTTTGCATTTTTTACCTTCCCATAAAACATACCACAACAGCCATGTTCAAAATAAACACATAAAATATTTTCCAAATCTCTTGCAAGTTCAAAACTTGCTKAATTCAGCACCCTATCATCTTTTTGAAGACTCTCTGCAAACAGCAAAGAATAAGCCTGTGATAGGGGGGAATATGTGGCTGTTGATAGGTGGGGGGTGTCCACAGAACCTTGCACACCACAAATCCCACCTGTAAGGCAGGATTAAGGATAACATGGTTCTTTGTGAAAGCTCTCCATGTACAGATGGAAAGCTCTCTGCAAACAAGAGCTTGCAATGTTTGGTACTTACTGAGTCAATGGTTATTGTCACTGAAAACCTCTTCTCATTGATGGACTCCAAAATGCCTTCATTTCCCCTGTAC
Organism: Sporophila hypoxantha; assembly: GCA_002167245.1. Lineage (NCBI taxonomy): Eukaryota > Metazoa > Chordata > Aves > Passeriformes > Thraupidae > Sporophila > Sporophila hypoxantha. The sequence goes on from NDFG01000539.1 coordinate 800,659, forward strand.
CCACCATTTAATACCATCACTTTCTTGCCTGAAATAAAAATAGGAAAAGACTTACACAACAGGGTTCCAAACTTCTGCTGAAAAGTTTGTCCCCATCTTTCTTATAAACCCCCTTTAAAAGTAMTTGAAGGTGCTCTATGGTCTTCACAGGCTGAACAACCCCAGCTCTCTCAGCCTGTCTTCTCAGGAGAGGTTATGGTACTTTCAAGTGGATGAATTATAGTTTAAAAGAACTGCAATATAAGTTTTGCAGTGGCAGAAGCTGATAACAAAAGGAAACAGCTGTACCTGGTGCTGGTATTACAGTTTCTAGATGTGTCTGATCAAGCTTCAGCTTGTCCCCAGAGTCAATCACCTTCACAACTGCTGTGTATTTGTCAATCACTTCCTGTTTTAACAGGCAAAGGCAAACAGAAATACATTTTTCTCTAAATTTACATTTCAAAGTTAACAAACTTTGGCATTGTGACTCTGCAATTCTGCATTTTCAAAACCAGCAAAATGCAAGGGCTCCAGCCTGGAGCTTTTGTGTGCAAATGAGATCCTGCAGCTTCAAATATCAGGGCAGAACTGACTAGTACTGGGTTAAAGTCCAACTGCACTGCTGTTGTCACATCCCATGGATACAGGGATTATTCACCAAGATGGATGTGTTAATAGGGACAAACTACACAGGACAAAGCTGTGCTTAAGAAAAGATCACTGAAACCAATACAGAGGCTCACTGCCTGTCCAYAATAAGTCCCAATACAGGTGAGGTGACATTTCAGTCCTCAACAGTGTTGTCTTAAGGCTGAACAACCTGCACAAWGAAACAAATCTTCCTAAATCATCTTCCAGAAAAGCCAAACCAGTGCTCCCCATGGCCCACCTTACCTTAACAACTGCCTTCTTCTTGTGGTATTTCTCTCCAAGCTTTTTTGTTACAATTTTTACAACGATTTCCTGGGAGATTTGAAAGGAGAGAAAAAATAAAATAAAGTGCCAACACATGCAAACAACTCTACAATCTAAATTAACAGTACAGCACAGTGCAGGAAACAACAATAGTAAAGATGTGGCTTTCAGGAATTTGTGTATATTGTCAAATTACTGGCTCAAAGTAGCATCCCTCAAGACTTTTTTGGGTTTCTTTGACAKATACAGTTATACTTGAATTCATGATCTAATGTGACAGCCCACAATGGGTCAAGAGCAGGAAAGGGAAAAGAACTATGAATTTAGTTTGCAATCTGCTTTTGGATCTTTACACTAATCAAAAATGCAGAATTTGCTGTATTTGGTATAATAATAATTTTTAAGTCACTTACAGGCTGTAACCAGTAGTCTCTWCGAGATGTTCTTTTCTTCTCCTCTTCAAGCTAAAGAAGAACAAATAACTACCATTTACTTCTTCCTTCCACTGCTTTCCCARGCCTCTGAACAGCTCTGAACCAATTCTCCAGCCCCATGTCATGTGGGGAACAAAAACAATCCCCAAACCCTAAATCAGGGTAAGTCAGTATAGTCTTGCCCCATAAATCCATTGGATGAATCCAGGAACTCATGACAAAATGATAGTGATTTGTATTTTTTTTTTGGCAAGTGTTTCTAGGTATTTTCTTCTCTTGCAAAATCTGTATTCCTTTACTTCCCAACACCTCAGTCATCTGGGGAATAGGCAGAGTTGAGCAGCCAGTTTTATGAAGAAATGAAACCAGTTRTATGGGGAAATGAAATTATTTTGCCTGGTAAGATGTGAAAGTTGGAATTCCATATGAACTGAAGGTCTGAGGTCACTTCAGAGGTGAAGTGGACATTGTCACAGGCACAGGGGCACACAGAAACAGATCCTGCATGACTATTACCTCCATGATCTCATCCAGTGCAGATTTCTTCTTTTTCTCTTTGGACTGACCAGAGCTATGGGCTACTTCTTTTCTTTTAACTGCCCCCTCCACCATCTTCAGTGCATTCTGTCCAAGGACACTGCTGGAAAAGTAAGATGGTGGTTTTGCAGCAGATCTTACATTTTTTTCCTCTACCAAGATGCATTTGAAGAACTGGTTGTGCTGGTCTGCTTGATTTCAGTTGTCCCAGTCCCCTTGCAGACCCTACACAGCTCCTCCTCTAGAACTGGTCTCTTTGGAGTGCAAACTCTGTGTCCACTGAGGGTCACTGCTGGCAGTGCAGCAGAATGGACACAGCCCCATGAACAGTTCACCACTGCACAAACAAAAAGTTGATCAAGGAATTGAGTTCAATAAAGAAGACAAAAGCTGGTCWGCAAATAAGGTTTTCAAATTTGAAAGCACAAACTTTAGAGAAGCCACCTGGACAGAGGAACTCTCAGACAGGGCAGATACCTAGAATTTCTTCCAGACAGAGCTATTGAGCCCATRTGGCAATGGGAGAAAACACCCTGGAATCTGCAAAAAAGAGCTCCACACTCAGCAAACAAATTTCACCTTCACAACCATATTCAAAACAGGCAAACAGCCTAACTGTGGAAAARAAAGAGCAATCATCAGAAAAAGTTGCATCTCAGGGATCAGGGAACATCTAGGTAAAGTGAGAACTGCCACTTTTATAACAGGCATTTGAACACAGTAAAAAAATTTAGGTATTGTGTCAACCCAAAAGGTGCAGGCAGCTACTCTGAGGTGAACAGTGATGCAGTAATTAATATGGCCTAAGGATAAATTGCATGTTCTGCCTGTGGTGAGGATGTTGGATATACTCCCACAGAGAAGATACCCCACAGGAATGAAGAGACAGGAACTGCAGTAGAAGCAARGTTAAGAGAAAAATGATATTTCAGAGAAAATCTGAATAATCAAAATTGAACATTAAATCACAAATCAAATAGCAAGTACTTAAAAAGAAATCTCTTAAAGGGCAATATACAATTAAAACATAACTYCAGTGTCCATATTTAAGAATATAAACATATCCAGCTGTGAACTTACTACATACCATTTCAAAGTTTACAGACAAGTATTTTGTATGTGCTGTAAAGAAATTAGACTACTTGATATATGATTTCACATTTGGCCAAYTTTTAGCAAGGACTTGAAGTATTCCTCACTGAAACTATTCAAGTGAGAGTCTGGATTAAGTTTCAGAATCATCTCAAGCACAACTCGATGCTGAGGGATAATTTACAAGTTTTCCTTAAAGCCTGCAATCTGTCTCTATTATTGCAAAGAGCTGCTTTACTGTCTCATTTTCTGCCTGGCATATATCCCATCAGATACCTTATCTAAGAGCTGAGTGAGATGAGGGAAAAGCTTTCTTTTTACCTGGAATACATTTAATTACAATATTGCCTTACATGAGAAGATGTACTGCTCATCAAACAGCTCCCCAGGCTGCTGTAAGTCAGTATTATTTGCATTATTGATCCCTTTTGTCCTGCATTGCTTGTGGTTACACGATGACAATTAAATTCCAGAGCTCTGGGAAGATTTATTTCAGGCAGATTTAGCTGCTTAAACGATGACCAAAGAAAGTATTGTCTCCAATTAGACAAGGCAATCAAACCTTTTAGGAACCAAAATTAACCAGTCAGGAATATCCATTCATAGAAGGCAGCTGGGACRGGATGGCAGCACTGCAAATGCTTTGGCTGGGTCCTTTCCCACCCTCCATGGAGGAACCTGTAACTAACTATTACTTTATGGGCATCTGCCATGAAGCACAGAGAATTSAAGAAGGCTCCTCACAGCTCACATTTAAGATACACCCACTCATCCATTTCAAATACAAAACCAACCATGAAGTCACCTAGTCACCCTTCTGAATACCAAGAGAGGATGGAGAGATTAGACTCCAAATATTTCAGGACAAGACAAACCTTCCTGTTCATACAAATACCACTGTCATAGAAGTGCTTTGTAGCAGTAAAGGTTGGCCTTAAATTCTTTTCTCACCTTGTTTTAGAAGATGCTGCGACTGAAGTACTTGCTCCTTTGTTTAAATTAAATGTAACTAAAAAATAAAGAGACATTACTCTATTTCTATCTTTAAAAATAACTGCATTGAAGGATGTTAACAAATTTTAAAATCTTCAAATAGGAAAGAATCACAAATTTGAAAATATTTACTAATCAATATTATGGTTTAGCTTTTAAAGTAAATTAAATTTTGWAATACAGAATACTCTGCATTTCCACAGTCTAGTGCTCTTTGGAACTGATCTCAAAGCACTTCATGAAGAACCAAGCAGGCTTCAATGCTCATTTCARTTGAATCAGTTCCAAAATTTCACAAAATTTTCTGATTTTCACTGATTTCACAGAATCYGTTCCAGTAGGTTCTAGAAAATTACATCCATCAAAATCTAGTTACCTTTTTCTTCTTCATTTTCTCTATTCAGTTCAGTATAGACTGGCATTTCCTGCCAAAAAACACAAAGCATATTTAAAGAATCAAACAGAAAACTGAGCCAAGGTATCATAATCATTGATGAGGTCAGTTTTACAGACAATAACTGTAATATTCAACCTGGCTTGATTTGTAAAAGATTAAAACTGAAAACATCATCTCATTACAGGCTCCTGTGCAAAACTCTCCAATTAASAGAGATGCTGCCTAAACTTGCTCAATTCCAGCATAAAAGGCAAGTGGACTTGCTGCAGCAGTTTTCTCTATCTGAACCAGCATGATCTAACTAGTTTCTGGACAGACTGATAACTCAAGGAAGGAAATTCTGGTATCTTTCCAATTTTTCAGCACCAAAGGCTCAMACCATTTAAATTTCAATTAGTTTTAAATTAAGAAGCAGGTAATTGTTTACAACAGCATTTAAATGTACCCATCAATACCCAGGATCAAATGGGAGATTTTTAGCCCCAGGCAACATGTATGGGGGTCATGGCATGATGCCAAGTAAACAGATCCCAAATAACCACACCAGCACCACCAAAATAGAACTTTTCACTTTGTGAACTTGATTATGCCAGATCCCCCTGGTTATTTATCTCAGCCTTCTCTGTGCACCAGGTACTTGTTATCTGCAGCCCTATTAGRTGTGAAATACCATAAATGAAGACATCATGCAGCTTAATGGATTGTTTYCTCCCCCTTCCTAAATTCAAGAGTGATTTTTAAATCACTAATCACTGGAAGAGCTGTAATTATTACTTCCTTACTACTACTGCAAGCTGGGTACAGTGTAACTCCAAATTAGGAAGCAAATATCAGTGAAAGGATTCCAGCAGCATCAAATTCCCCATTGACTTAACCACAAGGAGCTTTGAGCTGAAGGTTCACACACAGTACAATTTTTCTCACCAGTTCCTTCCCCTCCAAACCTCTTCTAACTTGCTGCTCAATGAATTTGGCAGTTTTTTCCTCATCATCAAGGTCCTGTTTCTTCTTCCTCTCTTGCTCCTGCTGCCTGCGAATGGTCTCTGGGTCCCTGTCGATGTACTGAATGTACCAGCCCTTGGGGGTCTCATCAACCTTGCAAAGACCTAAAAAGTCAAGGCAAAACGAAGGCAGATTAATATTAACAATATCAAGATCATTTTCAGTCCATGTTTGTGGGAATCCTTAAAATCAGAGGGTTTTGGGAAAGCTGCAAAAGGCAGGCCTTAGGAACAACAGAACTGCAATTAGAGCTAATCAGTAGCTCTAAGATTTATCAGCAGAAAAGTGATATGAGATGTAGAAAGTAAGGAAAAATAAAACTGTGTATTKATTTGTTCACTGTAGCAATGGAGATACTTCACCAGAGACAACACACCCTTACAGGGCTACTAAAACTGACTTTGAATTATCTGTACCATGTGTTTCTGCCCRCAGCTGCCCAGATCTSTTTGGACACAGGCCAGRGTACATCACAAAGWGCATGAAGTGTTTTACAATCCTTTCCTTATTGAAGAAAATGTTTCCTTCCCACTGTTTTAACAAGGAAGAAGACAGAAATCTAACATGTGTAAATGATACACACTCACAGTATGGTACTAAAGGAAATATTGCAGCACTGTGCTATTGTTACTGACTCTGGCTAGAGTGACTTTCCAAACACTGTAACTGCTGGATGTATCCTGCAGAACAGGGGCATCCAGAGCCAAAGTAAACTTMCTGTCACACTACAGTGCCACTTAATCTCTCTTCCTCCCACTAAACACASAACTGCAGATCTCCAGCTTTAACCCTTCCACTAGGCCAGAAATGAAAATAACTGCTTGCTTCTTGTCACATGTGGAAAGAATCTGTAATTTTTAAATGGCAGCTGTTAGAAGTTGATTTAGAATTTAGCAATGTATCCAGTAAATGAAACAAGGAAAGGCTCACAACTGGTGTACTCATCCCAGACTTCTGACATTTTCCACAAGCAAACTCCTAATGGTTAGCACAGAAATACATTTGGGACTCCCTTCATGTATATACAGGAGGTGAGGGGAAGAAAGAAAAAGAACTAACATAAATATTTACTGATCAATTATCAGGAATTCAGTTACTCAATAATTTTAAAACTTRCCAACCCTGAGCAGGTGCACTCACCTTCCCTCCCCAGCCATTTTGTAAAATCAGTCAGTGTCTCCCACTGTGTGGCATTCATGTGGATGTGCTCTCGATGGCTGATGTATTCATTGTACACAATATTATTGTGCACTCTCTTTGTTCCTAAAACACAGAATTATCATTATTATTATTATTGTTATTATTATTATTATATGGCTTGCACTGAACCAACAAAAGACATTAAAACAAACAAATAAACAAACAAACAGCAAAATATTTACCGAATCGCCTCCTGAGCAATTCTAGGAAATCATTTCGGAACTCCCTTAGGAAATAAAAAAAAAAGTATTTTTAGTAAAATTGTAACAACTAATAAGCAATTTTCTGTTGTCATTAACAATTAAACATCTGCAGTARAAACCTGATTATTCTTTTGAGCTGAGCAAGATGATATTCAGACACATTTCCATTTTCAGTAGACCAGGATTAAATACAGGATGAAACACAACATGATACATGCACACACTTTAAATGTCCAAGAGAGTAACAGCCTCTCAAAGGGATAAAATGGAGCAGAGGAATGTCAACAGTTCCCACTAATTGCAGGCATTTGGTTACCAAGTGTCTTCCCAGGCTGACTGACACAGAGCACAGGGCAGGACAAAGGGCAGGGGAGTGGATGGGGCAGATGGATCACTCATCTCCTTGCTAATTCCAGGGCTGCAGCATAAAGCCTCACTTCAAACTTGTGCTGAGGACAGCTCCAGTCATCCCAGCTGTCAGGTAGGTCAGCTGGACAAAGGCCTGGGAGAAGCTGGGGGATGTCAGTCCCTCCCCTGACTTGTTCTCTCTCTTGTTATGGCTCTTTTAGCTRGTGTGCGTGTGGCAGTCACTCAGTGGGGACAGAAAGGTGATGTATTTGTAACACACAGCAACTTTAAACAGGATTAAAACACGAGACAAAACTGTCAAACTTTACTAAAATCATGGCATCTTGAAGTCTCCTACCTAAAATTTAAAGGTGGCATTGCCTAAATTTTCAATTACAAGAAGAGCTGACACTACATGTATCACAATAAAGTGTCTTCAGTGGGACATTATTGGGCCTTAGGGGTGTGGCTGTGCAGACCTGAAATGGGGATAAAGATCTGGGTAAGAATACACAGAAAACTTACTCAGAGAAGTAATCCATGAATTGCTGAGGATTTTCAGAAGCCAGCAGCAACTGCCTCTGGTGGGACTCAGACATGCAGTGACACTTGAAGCCATTCTATAAAGCAGAAATAAATATTTGGCTTGTCTTTCTCTCAATTTGCAACACTCATAGAATGAAGAGAGTACTCACTCACAGAATGAAGAGAGTACTAAAATCCTACAAATACATTCCTAGAGGTGTCATCGCAGCTCCCACAATGTTCCCCTCGATAGCACTGGGGGCATTTACAAGGGAGACTGGTAAGACAAGGGACGACGGCTTTAAACTGACAGAGAGCAGGGTTAGATTGGATATTAGGAAGAAATTGGGAAGAAATCCTTCCCTGAGAGGGTGGGCAGACCCTGGCACAGGTTGCCCAGAGAAGCTGTGGCTGCTCCTGGATCCCTGGAAGTGTCCAAGGCCAGGCCGGACAGGGCTTGGAGCAGCCTGGGATAGTGGAAGTTGTCCCTGCCCATGGCAGAGGGCTGGAAGCGGATGATTTTTAAGGTCCTCCCAACTCAAACCATCCTGTGATCCCATGAGATCGCAGCTGGCACAAAAGCTGACCCGAACCAAGGGGCCCTGACCCCGGGAGAACCGGGACTGGGCGTCCTCAGACAGAGACCGGAGCCGCCCGAAGGACCGGGGACCACAGCGCGCCCCCGTTTACCTCATCGCGGCACTGCTTCTGGCACATCTGGCAGTACCAGCGCAGCTTCTGCAGCCCTTTGGACTTGATGCGGTTGGCGATGGCCTTGGGGCTGAGGAAATCCGACTTGCCCATGGTGCCGGTCCTGTCCCGCTCCCGCTCCCGATCCCGCCCCTCCGGAAATGGCGGCGGCGCCCTGGAAGCGGATCCCGGCGGGGCGGCGCAGGCGCGGTGCGGGCGCGCTGACCTTCAGCGGGGCTGTGGTGGAGGCGCCGCCATGTTCGCCCGGGGCGCCGCGGTCGCGCTGGTCCAGCCGCAATGGTACCGCCACGGGCTGGGACGGGCGCTGTGGGCACGGGGGAACGCGTCCCGATGGCCGGGGAGGCTCCGCGGGGTGAGGGGGGATGGCTTCCCTCGGCCGTGCGGCGCCTGCGGGCGGCGGGGTCGCGGCCGCGGGCGGCCCGTGAGGGGCTGTGGGCTCTGAGGGGTGGTGGCGGAGCCGGTACCGGGAGATGAGGGCAGCGGGGACCCGCAGGGATGGAGGGTCCGCCCTTAGTCGGGGTGGGTGAATGGGCAGGCAAGGGTTAAAGGACAGGTTTGTACATGGCAGAAGAGACCCTGCTCTGGCCAGGAAATGGTGCGGCTTCCTCTGCGTCGTTTTAATAGTCTTTAGAAACGAATAGCATTGCATGAAGCTTTGTTTAAAATTATTTTTTTTATTTCTGATTTGCCCTTCTAATGCCCTCGTTTGTTCCTTGCTATTAGCCAAGGCGGTGGGTAACGCGTTAAACCTTTCTGTGTACTCGGCACTGCTGGCCTCGAGTCCTGGGCCAGTTCTGGCCCCTCAGTTCAGGGGGGACATTGAGGTGCTGGAGCGAGTCCGGAGAAGGGCAGTSKGACCGGGGAAGGGTCTGGAGAAGGGCAGTGGGACCGGGGAAGGGTCTGGAGAAGGGCAGTGGGATCGGGGAAAGGTCTGGAGAAGGGCAGTGGGACTGGAGAAGGGCAGTGGGACCGGGGAAGGGTCTGGAGAAGGGCAGTGYSACCGGYGAAGGGWCTGGAGAAGGGCAGTGGGACRGGGGAAGGGTCTGGAGAAGGGCAGTGACACCGGGGAAGGAGCCCAAGTCCCCCAGCGCAGCCGAGGGAGCTCAGCCTGGAGAGAAGGAGGCTCGGGGTCACCTTATCACTCTGCAACTCCCTGACAGCAAAGTGCAGTCAGGTGGGAGTTGTCCTCTTCTGCCAGGAAGCCAGGGCAGGACACAAAGGTTTAGGTTARACATAAGGAGCAATTTCTTCATAGAAAGTGTAATTAGGCATTGGAATGGGCTMCCRKYGGAGGTTGAGGAGTCACRYTCCCTGGAGGTGTCTGAAGAAAGACTGGATGTGGCACTCAGTGGTTTAGTTGATAAAGGGGTGTTCGGTCATAGGTTGGACTTGATGATCTCAGAGGTCTTTTCCAACCTGATTGATTCTGTGAAATTATATAGGTAGGGAAAGATGAAGGTGTGCATACAAGCCACAGGTCAGAGTGGTTTCTCTCTGTCYCAGATCTTTTTTAAGAAACAGCAAATCTTTGAATTTTCATCACTCTGAAAGGGACTTGCCCTTGGGAAGTGTTGGTTTGTGGAGACCTAGTGAATTACCCTAATTTCTCCTTCATTCCTTTTCAGGGGCCAAGTCAGGAATATGGCAACGCTAAAAGACAGTAAGTAAAGGTTTTGTCTGCTCTTGAGACAGGAAAATGTTGCAGGAAAACCATATGTTAAAATATAATTCTGTTTAGGCTCTGTTGGGTAAAATGATTGTGATACATAACAATAATATACAGGCCTGCAGTGCTAATTACATTAAACAAGTGTCATTCAGAAAAGGAATTCTTGAAGTGGCTTTGGCAGTAATTTAGATGTCTTTTGTCATATGTGCTAAACCAGATTTCTGCTCACCTCTGAGAGTTACCTTAGTTTCTCTTATGTTTCTTTCCTTGTGCTTTTATGCAGCATTTGGGGGGAAAAGGGATTGACTGAATGGTTTTAGTGTGATAATGCTTCCTTAAGCCATCRCTCATAGTTCTTATACAGGGATATTGCCTTGGAATTGTGCTTGTCTATAGGATACATGTTTTAGTTTCTTTTTCTATTAATGTTTTTATAAATGTCATTTTACCACAGTCTAAACAGAGGAGGAAATTTATTCTGTCTTCACACTATGGGGACTTTTTTGTTTATTTTCTCTGCTTGTCATCTGTGAAAGAAGATATTATACCTCAAATAATATATTTGTGAAACAGGTAGATTTGAAAGCAAAGAGAATAGTAAATAGACTTCATGTTGGGATAAATATTAAATGAATGTTATGTCTGAAAGAAATAATATCTCTATTATAACGATGAATTTGTGTTAGCTATGTTCTTACTGCAAATACCCAGGTCTCTTATGAGGTTTATTTGTGCACTGTTTGTTTATTTATTTCTTCTCCTTTGAGAAACACGGCAAAATATTTTTGTATGGCTCTTGCTGGCATTTTGTTGTTTGGGTTTGAGTRATTATGCTCAGTACAGTCTGTAACCTTGAACTCTTAACCTTGCAGTCACCAGGCGTTTGAAGTCCATCAAGAACATCCAGAAGATCACCAAGTCCATGAAGATGGTTTCTGCAGCCAAATATGCAAGAGCTGAGAGGGAGCTGAAGCCTGCAAGGGTCTATGGAACAGGAGCTCTGTGTGAGAGKAAGATCTTGCACTTAGTCATGGGGGAGCAGGAGAGGAGGTTTTCATAGTCCTGATAAAATGCCAAGGCTTTTTAACCTTCCAGTAGTCTGCTTCCAAAAGYATTTGCACAGTGAACTTCACTGATGTGATCAGAGCTGTGACTGGCTTTGAATTGTTTCTTGCTCACATCTGGTCTGACCATGTGCAAGCTTGGAACAATTGCAAAGGAGATAAAATTAATCTGGCTGAGATCTGGAGCCTCTTTGGTTTTGGTTTTAGTTAGAATAATTCAGGGCATTTTTTATTACTTACTTGCTTTTTTGGCACCCTTGAAAAATGTAATTTTATTTTTTTTTCAGCTCTTTATGAGAAAGCAGAAATAAAGGCACCTGAGGACAAGAAGAAGCACCTCCTCATTGGTGTGTCCTCTGACCGAGGCCTGTGTGGTGCTATCCACACATCTATTGCTAAAACCCTGAAGAACGAGATCACCAACCTCTCAAATGCAGGGAAAGAGGTGATGGTGGTTGGAGTAGGTGACAAAATCAGAGGCCTGCTTCAAAGGTAAAAAGGATGGGGCCAAAWGTTCAGTTTGGAGTTTTGTTTTCTGTGGTAGAAATTACAAGACTGTAAGATTGTGTGCCATTGGCAGGAAATTGCATTTAAGGGAACTGTGTTAAATTCAAGTTCCTGTAAAAAAAATCTGCAAATACCTTAAAAGTGGTTTTGATACACAATTTGGGAAACTGCTACACAGCACTATTATGTTATTGAAATAAAAGTCTGAAAGCTGGCAGCTGGTGCTGTTACACTTGTGTATTGTGAAGCTCTGGTAATTTAACTAAAGGCAAAGTTTCTTTCAGACTCTAATTCAGAAAAATGTTTCATTTTAAACACTCCTGAGTTACAGTTACCTACAGTAAGTCTTCCTGCTCTTGTATTTTAGAGCATCCACTTGGTTCTAACACAGGTTTGTTGTTGCTGCAGGACACATGGCAACTATTTCCTGCTGACATTCAAAGAGGTGGGACGGAGACCTCCGAGCTTTGGAGATGCTTCAGCCATTGCTTTAGAGCTGTTAAACTCTGGGTATGAGTTTGATGAAGGCTCTGTCATCTACAATCGGTTCAGGTAAGGTTGAACTGAAACTTCACTGGAAAAATACTTGGCAGAATGCTTCAGGGAGCATATTGGCCCAGGGAAGTTGTATGAAAACTGGCTGTGATTTGGCATATTCACTTCTTGATTTTGTTGTGTGTCAAGAACTGGGCTGTTTTTTCTAGTAGCTGTGGTCAGTCAACTCATGATTATATCCACGTGGTATCCAAGATCTTTTCACCAGGGTTATCACAAAACTTTTTGGCATTGGAAAGCCAGAAGTTGTCTATTCTAGTTTGATTTGAACCATTCAGTTTAGAGTCAGTTCAGTTGAACTGAAGAGCCTATTTTGCTCCTTTTGTACAGGTCTGTCATCTCTTACAAGACTGATGAAAAACCAATCTTCTCCTTTGAAACTGTGGCTGGCTCTGGTAAGTAGGGAGCTAGAAACCACCAGTTACATGCAGTAATAAGTCACAAGAAAAGTACTCTGAAAATGGAAATATGGTATTAAAGCATCTTATTGTGGTGCTTGTATCATAGTTTAACAGATGGTTTTATGGTTTTATCTTGGCCTAGATCAGTCCAAGGCTGGCTCACAAAGGTGCTGTGGGGCAAGGAGGTTAAAAGGAAAAGTGATACTAATTCTGGTTTGAGATTCTGTCTGAAGCAAGAATTATGCATATATAAATTCTGTCAGTTCCAAAATTTTCAGCACTGAATAGTCTGAGTATTGAGTGACTTTTCYCTGCTCACTAAAAATACCCCAGAATGTTTCTGCAGCATTGTATGGGAAGGTTAAACATAATATGGCAATAYTGTATTTTGCTTTGGTCTGGCTTTRCTAATAWTAAATTGAATTWAAAAATATAAAATAGTTAACAGAATTATAACTAACATAGATATTCTGAAGGTACACATAATATGTTCAGAAAATCCCTCTGTGCTGCCATAAGTATTGAAACGGCCCAGCCAAGTAAACTTCTCCATTTCATTGTATTTTGCTGGAAGTAGTAAATCTCGGCTGTTTCTAAGCCTGCTCCTGCATGTTTTGCAGAAAGCCTAAGTATCTATGATGATATTGATGCTGATGTGCTGAGGAACTACCAGGAGTTCACGCTAGCAAACATTCTGTACTACTCCCTGAAGGAATCCACCACCAGCGAGCAGAGCGCCAGGATGACTGCCATGGACAACGCTAGCAAGAATGCTTGTAAGCTCCTCCCTGGCTTTTCAGGACTTCAGTTGTTCAGCAGGAAAGTGCTGACCTCCCTTTGTGTAATACTTCACTTCAAAAATCAGCTGTTTCCTATCTTAATTCCACTTTGAGTTGTTTTTTCGAGCCAGTTCAACAGATTTTGTTTCAAACATGAACTGTATTTAGTCCCTGGAAAGAGGGATTGCTGCCGAGAAACAAGCCCAGGACTGGAAGTGAAGTAACAGATTATTTAAAAGGCATATGAAATACTAAACTAATCGTGTAATGGCTAAATATTCTCTATGCTCCTTTCATGTGGCTGCTCTGAGGATTTCCTGAATTTTTATAAATCTGTACTTACTTGTTCACCAAATATAATTAGTGCAGAGCAATTTAAAGGCGGGGAAACAAACAATAGTTAAATACCATCTGTCATGGAGCAAATAGAGGATATGTAAGTTTGCTTTGGAAGGATACTGGTGATTGTGTGAAGCTGATGTGATGTGCAGTTGGGRTGCCTGCAGTGGTAGGCATGGCTCTGATGGCCAGCTTGAGATGAGGAGGTGATACCTGCTGTGTTTAGAAATAATTGAGAAAAATATAATTGAGAAAAATCTCCTTTTGCCACAAATTGAAGGAAAGAACAATGCAGTTAARTGACAGTGAAATCTAATTTCAAAGCTAATGATGCCTGCTTGTGTTATGTTACAATAAGCTATGTCATGCCTGGTATTTACAAGTCTGCCAGCTGTTCTGCASATGTTTAACTGACAAGCTGAATTCTCAGGTTTCTAGATTGTTTACTGGTAATGTTACCTGTAGGGAAAAAATGTCAGGTGCACTCTGGTATTWGGCACTTGSAAATACCAAGAGGCACTAAGCCTTGGATTGGTACTTGGTATTTGRASTAGTTTACAAGCCACTTGGATATTGTGCCCATAGAGCTTCTCTGTATGTGCATTTATAGACATTTATACACTGATTCTGTGTTTAAACTCCAACCTTGCCTTATTGCAGCTGAGATGATTGACAAGCTGACCTTGACCTTCAACCGCACCCGTCAAGCCGTCATCACCAAGGAGCTCATTGAGATCATCTCTGGTGCTGCTGCTCTGTGAGTATTTGTGGGAAGGTGCACTCAGAGCTCTTGCAGTCATGTGCTGCTTGTGTGCCAGGGTAACAGGCAGACTTTGGGATTCCCTAAAACCAGAGGGAAGGAAGGCAGTCCCTGGCATGGCTCCCAAGCTTTTCAGCTTGCGCAGTTCTACTAACCAGAGCYAAGTTTGGCAGTTTTTTCTGATCAAATGCAGTTTAAAAGCTGGTAAAATAGATCATCAGCCTCACCATGCATCCTTGCCTGGAGAGGTGAGGGTTTTCCTCCTGGCCTTTGGTGGATTTCCACCCTCCTCCCTTTTACCTGGACATTTCCTACTTTGCCTGGTCAAACAGCCCAGTAGTGTTGAGTGGGGGAGAGCAAGTGGTGTGACTGAAATGCTTTTGGAGAAATCAGGTGRTCAGAAGCTGAGAGTTTGGGGCTGGGTTTGCAAGGAGGGAACTTCCAGAATATTTTCATARGGAATATGTATTTTACTTGAAGTTCAGTATTTTGCTTGTTTGCCTGAGGATGAAATTTTGTGCAGGTGTGTGCTGCAGGTTACAGATGTGTGGGCTTGTACCACAATTTGTAACTGCATGTAGCTCATGTGTATTACTGTAACAGTTAAAAATTTGTGCTCTGTATGGAAATACATGTGTTCATATCCTGTGTATTGAGAGAATGCCTGGAATATGTACTTTATATGATTTTGGTGCTGTATTGTGCTCCTCACAATACATTTGTGGTCATAAATCCGTGCAGAGTTTTGCCTGTATTTGCATGAGTTGCTTCCTAACCTGCTTGTTTTGTTTTTTCTCATAATACCATAACCAGGGATTAATCGGAAAAAGAGGTTCAGCCAAATCCAAGAGGTAAAGTTATGTCACAGAAACTGGATTGTGTTTTGAAATGAATTAACACAAAATATGAAATCAGATGAGGAAGTCAGAATTGAGTGGTCTTGYTCAGACAGAAACTTTGCTTCCTAAACAGCTGTGAAATTGGACATTTTTAGTTTGAATTTGTCCAGACAAAGAGTTCTTAKTTTTCAGTAATTCTAAGGAAAATATCTCCATGGGAGCATAATATCAGATGAATTATAAAATTTTCTGTGGGTTTTTTTTCCTCTATTATTGGATTCATTTGCAATTACTGTTTGAATTTTTGCATAGTGGCCTGACTTAATTACTTAAAAATGTAATGTAATTACTTAAAAATGTCTGTGTATAAGACATACCTAAAGAGGTTTCTGTACTAACATGAACATATTCAAAATCTAAAATGTAAGGAAAATTTCGAAATTTYAAATATAAGAAAAAAATAGATTTGATGAAGACTTGGGGGGGGTGGTAAAGAATATTAGTGAAGTATTCAAATTGGGGAAGATAGGAGTTTAAAATAAATAATAAATAGATGAAAGGGTTTTAATTTGTTTCATTTTCCTTACAGGTGAAGAGGAGCTCTTCTGAGCATATGTGGTTTAGCCTGCCTGTGTCTGTGTTGACAAGACTGCTCTGTTATCTTGTGAAGAAGTGAAAAGCCCCAGAAATCTGTAAATTCTTAAAATAAACCACCTCCATGAAACAGATCCTTTTGCTTGCCTGTGGAGCAAATGCTCTTGGAGTCTTAAATATCTGGGTTGGGCTTGGGTGTGCTTTGAAACTTTATTTTTTAAAAGTCTGTGCTCTGCACTCAATTTATTTGCCACSTGAAACATGTAAGTGGATGTTTCTTTTGAAGAGTGGAAGAGATTTTCTGACTGCACCCTGTCTTTGAAAATGAAGTGACCTATTTTGGGAGGTACATTGCATTGTGGGCTGAAGGAGGAGACTGGAGTAATCTCTGCATCACACAGCTGGAACACTGATCTCTCTTACTTGAATTTTGCATTGCTACTGTGTGCAGATGTTGAATTTTTAAAATTAAGTGATGTGATTAGGTGAGTCACTACAGAGGTTATTTAGAATGCAGAGTTTATAGCATGGTCAGTGTGTGTATAGKAATGGAAATGTCAGAGGGCTGGGGCACCTCTGCTTGGAGACACRCTGAGAGTTTTGCTCAGCCTGGAGAAGAGAAGGTCCCAGGGAGACCTMTCAGCATCTSAYYGGGCTCCAGGGGAGKTGGGGAGGGACTCTGGATAAGGGCATGGAACAACAGGACAAGGGGCAATGGCTTTAGACTGATGGAGYACAGGATAGACTGGATATTGGGAAGAAATTCTTTACTGTGAGGGGGGTGAGGCCRTGGCACAGGGTGCCCAGAGAAGCTTATACTGGTCCCAGTGTGGAGCCTGAGGGGCACCACCCTCACCCTGAGCTGTTAACCAAACCAGGAGCTTCAGGAATTTGTTTGGGGTGCAGGTCATCTTCAGGCTGCAGATGGGAGATGTGAATGTGACTGATACAACAGACTACTCATAAAGCAAAGTGCTAATTTYTGAACTAATTCGGTTTTCATACCAGAGTTCTGTTATTTACAGTTCTGTCCTCCATGCTCTGATTAGTTACATGCAACTTCTTACTTTAGCTCTTGTGTATCTCCACAGCCACCACTGTYAGAGCTGTGCTGCTCCTCCCTGCARKTCCTGCACCACTCAGTTACTGTAAATTTTCTTTCTGGATCTTTTTGCCACTGGAGTTCCATCCTTTTCCTACGTGTTTGTTTGGGTTTTTTTCCCAATTAAACAACTTACCCAYAAACACTTTTCCCTCATTGCTGCCAATTTGGTGTTCCATCCAGCTGGAAAGAAAAAAAAAGAGGAAAATAACCTTCCTGGCCAGGCTGTTCCAGTGCTCTGTCACCTCTGTGTAAGGAAGTTCTTCCTCTTGATGAGATGAAACTCCTTGWGATGTGGTTTTCTTTATGGCCATTGCTCCTTATCCTGTCACTGGACATCACTTAGAAGAGTCTGGCACCATCCTCTTGACAGCTGTCCTGAGATATATTGAGATATTTATTGAGAGATACTGAGKTTWTTTYTAGAGATCATAGAATCACAGGATGATTGGGTTAAAAGGGACATTAAAGATGATCTTGTTGCACCCGCTGTGATGGGCAGGGACACTTTGCACTATCCCAGYTACTCAGAGCCCTGTRCCACCTGACTTTGAATYRCACCACGACTGGGACAATCCCTCRGGGCACCCTCTGTCAGTGTTTCATCACCCCCACAGTGCAGAATTTCTTTCCCACGTCCCATCTAAAACTCTCAGCTTGAAGGCATTCCTCTTGTCCTGRCACTCCCTGCCCTTGGAAAGAGCCTTGTCGCATCCTTCCTGTGAGACCCCTTCGGGCACTGGGGGACATTTAGCGGTGCCGAGGTACCGATATTGATACAWTTACCTTCTCCCGACCGCAGCGAGGTACCGATATTGATASATTTACCTTCTCRCGYCCSCAGCGAGGTACCGATATTMARACATTTACCTTTTCCCGCGTGTCCCCTCAGCAGCGGGACGCGGCCCTGGGGCGCTCCGGGCGCGGATCCCGCGCTCCGCCCCGCTCGATGCGCTCGGCGCTGGAGCGGCGCTGCCTGGCGGGGGCGGGGCGGCGCCAAGATGGCGGCGGCGATGGCGGCGGTGGCGGGCGGTGCGTGAGAGCTCCCGCGGCGCCCGGCCCCGGCGGGATGTGCGAGACCTATTCCCGCTGGCTGCTGCGGGTGTCGGTGGCGCAGATCTGCCAGGCCCTCGGCTGGGACTCCGTGCAGGTCTCGGCCTGCGACCTGCTCACCGACGTGCTGCAGCGGTACCTGCAGGGGCTGGGCCGGGGCTGCCACCGCTACTGCGAGCTCTGTGAGTGCGGGCTGGGGCTGAGGCTGGGGCTGGGCCGGGGGCATGCGGCTGGACACGGCCCTCGGAGGGCTCTGTGAGGGGCCCTGCTTGAGCAGGGCGCGGGGCTGAGCGAGCTCCCTGAGCCCTGCCGGTCTCGGCCATCCCGCCAAGGAAGCAGCGCTGGGCACTGCTGGGGCAGGGCAGGAGCACGGGAGGTGGGTTTGGGCAGGGCAGGAGGGCACAGGGAGGTGGGTTTGGGGCACTGCTGGGGCTGGGAGCCAGGGCAGGAGGGCACAGAGGGATGGTTGTGAGGAACTGCCTGGGGGGTGGGGGACAGGAGCAGGGGAGAGTATGGGGAGGTGCTGATTGGGAGGGCGGGTCTGGGGCGGAGGGCAGGAGGGTCAAGAGAGGAGGGGTTTGAGGCACGCTGGGGCTGGGTGCGGGCAGGAGAGGCACAGAGGGGTGGGTTTGGACAGGGACAGGAGGGCACAGAGGGGTGGATTTGAGCAGGCAGGGGTGTTGGGAAGGGCAGGAAGGCAAGGGAGGTGGGCTTGGGCAGGGGTCTGGGGGACAGGGCAGGAAAGCACAGGGAGGTGTTTGCCTTGCCCAAACCACTCCGCGTACTCCTGCTTGGCCAAGCACAACACGGGAAGTGGGTTTGGGCAGCACTGGGGGCCCTGGGGAGGGGGCTGTGGGGGAAGGCTGTGGGGTGGCATTGTGGAGGTGTGGGGAGGGCAGCTGGGAGCTGCTGCTTGTCGGGCAGTGCCAGGAGCTGGGGATGGCTGGCAGGGGAGGCTCGTGGAGGTGTGGTCGTTTGGGCAGGGTAGGAGGGTGCAGGGAGGTGGGATTTGGGCAGTGCTGGGGTTTTTGGTCGGTGAGTGCCAGGTGTGGGTTTGGGAAGATCAGCCCATGGGTTGGGGGCTGTGAGGGTGGGCAGCTGGGCTGTGGGGCAGGGCACAGGACTGGGAGGATGGGAAGGGAAGCCATGGGGCAGCTGGGGCAAGGGGTGCCTGGTGCCAGGGAGGAGTGTGGGCAGTGGGTCTGGGTGAGGAGCTGGGACTGTGAGGCTGGAGTTGGAGAAAAGGGGGCTCTGTGGCAGTGGCTCTGGGTGTGGGGGGACATGGGGGTGCTGTCCCACTCTCTCTGGCTGCAGGCTGCTGGGGAAGGGGAGACACGAGTGCAGGAGAGGAGAGGGAACTGCTGGCCCCATTGCTGGGATGTTCTGAGTCTGGCAGGGGGATGAAGTGGAGGGAGAAGGGGCAGCCAGCCTCTTTTGTGCATGGGAGGATGTGGTGCTGTGTTCTCGTGGTTCATCTTTGGGTGCCAGTGCTGAGGGGGCTGTGGGGATGTGTGTGGGGTTCCCTGTTCTGGCCCAAGGGGAGGTGCTGAGGATGGAGGGTGCAAGGCTTGGCCTCCCTCCTGCCTGGGGAGGGAATGGTGTGCCTGGAAGCCCTGTTMTTGGGGTGCTCTGGGAGTGTTTGTGTGCAGGGGGGAGGCAGTGGTACTGTGGGACTGGGAACATGAGCATGGGGCATGTGGGAAGGCAGGGATGCACTACCACGTGTTTTGGGGGATGTGGGAGTGTGGCAGGGCTGCACGTGGGAATTGTGGAGTGCAGGAGGGGTGGGTTGGGGCTGGGGATAATTTGGTGCACGTGGCATGAGGTATGGGTGTGCTTGTGTGGAAGCAGAGGAGGAGGTTTGGCTGGGTATGTGGGGGGCTGGAATTTGCCAACACTGCCACTGAGGGGGAACAGAAGGAGCTGGAAGTGATGCTGGGGGGCACTGGAAGTGATGCCCAGGGCCTCAGTGGGTTTGGGGTGAGCTGGTGTGGGGTGGGAGCATGGAAGGGCTGAGTTTGCAGCAYCTGGGAGAAGAGCAAGAGGAGAGGCCTGGGAATCAAGGATTGCTGGCTGGGTCAGCCAGGAGTGTGGGATGTGGGTGTTGATGGSATTGGGAAGGGAGCACCACTGCTGCCTCTGGGCCAGAGGATGGAACCTTCCCCTGCAGTAAAGGATGCAGCTGTGTGTCCCTTGGGATTGTCAGTGTCCCTGCAGAACCTGCAGTGGAGCTGCTGAGGGGATGGATGTCCTGCTGGTACCTGCAGAACATGGGGGGTTGCAGGGTGGGATGTCCACTTGCTTGCTTAGTCAGTAATGCTGCCAGTGGGGCTGAGAGGGTGCTGGGGGTGTGCTGGGTCTGGGAATGTCAGGAAAGGGTGCTGATGGGTCAGGAAGGGGTGGGGAGGTGACAATCTGCAGGATGAGGGAGGCTGTCAGGGTCACTGCCAGCTCTAAACACAGGAAATGTGGGCAGTGAGGAGCAAGGCTCAGGCTCTGGGTGTGGTTAGAGGGTCGTGGGTCTGTGTGTGGAGGCCTTTGCTGCCCTACATGGGGCAGGGAGGGTCTCATGTGGCAGAGATTTGTGTACAGAGATGGATCTGCCAGCGCTCCTGCTGCATCCATGAGTAACAGGAAGGAAATGAAGGGYGATCTCCATAGTGGAGGGGCTTGGAGGAGCAGGGGTACCCTGGAGAGGTGCATGTAGGCTTTGTGCCTGGGCAAACAGGGCTGCTTGTGCCTCCTGTGCCAGGAGGGACGTGTTCCCCCTTCCTTTGGCGTGCTGGACAGCTGGGGCATTGTGAGCAGCTGCTGCTCCATGTGTCCTGTGGAGAGGAAAGTCTTGGAGAACCCCTGGGGCAGAGGTCAGAGCAGTGGGATCTGGCAGGGGTTGGAGCTGGGATGGATAATTGATTGCCTGAAGTGCAGGGACAAGGTGACTCACTCACTCACTGGTGGTGGATTTGGGGGCTGCTGTGGCCACCACAAGTTCAGAGATTGTGCTGGGACCTGCAGGAGGTCACTGGCAAGGTACCAGGGGTGGGAGCCCTGAAATGCAGCACTGGGAATGTTTGCCAGTACCTCTGTCCAAGCTGTGGGAACTGTGCTAGTGAGGTGTCAGCCACAGGTGAGAGGAACACCAGAGGCATGTTGCTGTCAGCTGGTGGTGCAGCAAGATCTGAGGAACTGTGAGGGCTGGGTGTGTTAAATTTGGAGAGTGTGCAGAGCTGAGAAATGCACTGTGAGTGGCTTGGTCAGGAGAGGAGCAACCACAGCCTGGAAGTGCTGCTGCTGGAGGTTGTGTCCCTTCTCCTGAAGAAGTTCTCACTGCTGCAGGAATCCCTCATGAAGCAAAGTGATGAGCTGAGTGTACCTGGTCCTGCCTCTGCTTCATCATTTCAGCAATAATTGAGATCAAGTCTGACAGTGCAACCAAGCTTAAGAACCACTGTGTGCTGCAAACTCTATTTCTCAGGTTGAATACTTGTACAATTTCCCCACATTTGAGAGCAAGTTAGTTTAGAAATGGGACTGTGCAATATTAACCCATATATCCCAGCAGCACAAGTGCAGCTCTGATGTTTGTATCCCAATCCACACAGAAATTATCTTTAAAGCAATTAAAGAGACAACAGAGAGGGTTTAGGAGGATGGAGTTATGAAGTGAAAAGAAGCTCACCCAGGTTTGGCCTGAGCTGTCCTTTCATAGGGTTGTTACAAATTCTGGTGAAGATGCTGGTGCTGCAGTGTTTCTAAGARTGGGAGGAAAAGACATAGAGATGATGCAAATAAAGTTTTTGGTGCTGAGGACTGGAGTTTGTAGAGCTCAGGTGTACCTCTCTTCCTTTGGGTTTGCTTACTGAAAGTGGAGAAAGGCATTTTTCCCCTCTATGAATGGGGAAGGAAGTACCACAAGTATCACAGTCTTTTTGTTTGGTGTTTTTTTTTGTTTTTTGGTTTTTTTTTTCTTTGAGGAGAAGGGGGAATTTGCTGTGTTTGTGCAGTGATGTGCTGGTTTTTGTACAACGTCTCTTAAAACAATCCCTGTATTTCTTTCTTTAAAAAGATTTGTAAAAGGACATCTTAATACTGAGCTGACATCTCCCTGCAATTTCAGAATTGTTTCCTTTTGCTCCTGAAATAAGTTACTGTACAAACCCAGCTCTGGATGAATGAGCTTAATTCTGCCATGGTTTTGCATAAGTAGAATTAATTAAATTCCAATTGTAGCATCTTCATTGTCAGGGCGTTATCTCGGAGTCAGACCAGTGGGGTTTGAGTTAGCAGGGCTGTCAGCTGAGGGACATAATCTTTGTGTTCCAAACTGAATGGATTTACTCTGACAGAGTTGAGACACCATGGTATGGCTGTGAAAAGCCTGTCATGGCTGCTCACGTGTTCCCTCACTCGCACAAGAAAATGATGCCTCTCCCAGCTGGGTTAGATCTTTGTTCCAGCTGTTACATCCCATTAGGAGAGCTACATTCAAGATTTTCATTACTTTTCTGCTGTTGTTTCTTTGCATTTGCCGTAGCTGTAGTTGATGGGAGCTTCTGTGGCTGCAAAGAGAAGGCAAAAGGATTTGCAGAGAGGGTTTGAGATGTGTTTGATGCCYTGAAATGCTTCTGAATGCTGTGTTGGGGGCTGGAGGAGAGGCTGAACTTACAGGGAGAAAATCAGGGTTTTCCTCTCAAAGTACACCACATTATGCTGCTCAAATTTGTGGAAAGCTTGTCAAAGGAACGCCATTCAATATGCTGCGAGCTGTTTTATCCTAAAAGTTAAATTAAATATTTGAAAACCAGCGTTGGAGTATGTAATTAAGGTATCAGGCTACAAAACAAACTGATGTAGAGTGGTTTCTGAGAGCAGAGTTCTGTGTTGTTGTTGGTTTTAAGCAGAGGTGAAAAGGGAGAGGCTCCCTGTTGGGTGCCACTTTGTTTTGCACTTCTGTTCCACGTGGTTTGATAGAGGGGTGGCAGAGCTGGTGCTTTGAGTTACCTGCTCTGGGTTGTGTAGGTTGGGGTTTTTATACTGGGGAGCTGTCCATGAGGACAGATCAGAATCTGCTTTGTTTGCCATGAATTTAGCTAATGTAGCTTGGCAGTGGGTTACAGACATGCACAATATCATGTTTTACCTGTTAACACATCCAGTGAGGAGTTCAGTTCCCAGTCTGTTTATGTGAGTGGTGCASTTCATGGGAGGGATGAGGAGGGGAGCTGTTGTTCACACCCCCTAAAGTCTCTTTTTTTCTCTTTTTTTTTTAATTGCTCTAAAAAGCAGTCAGATAGAAGCTACTTAACTTCTATCACTGAGGGCACCTGGGCATATTTCAACAGGGCAAATTTAGGTTATCTGCTGCTACAACTTGAAGTGTAATAAGTTGGATAATTAATTTTTAAATTCAGAGGTGGATTTTCCTCTGCTTTCCTTCAATTTTCAGTGTTGAGCTTATGCTTGGATCTACTGTGATGTTATTTTTTTACCTCCTGAAATTTGCTAACAGTTAGGAAATAAATTTTGAAAGTTGGTCTTTAGTTTCATATTGTTTCACTACTTTTTTGAAGATTATTTTTATGCAAACATGGAATTGCAGAATATCTCAAATTGGAAGGGACCCACATGGATCATTGAGTTGAAGTTCCTGTTCCTTGCAGGACTACATARTAATTATATATACACATAAAAATATTAATGACTGTATTGAAATTGATATTATTAATGCAACTACATTTTTGTTGAAAGGCAGGTTTGATCTGGTGAGAGCACTATTATAACTAGAAGGAAAAATTGCCAATATTGCAGAATGTTTTGCAAGGCAGAACTGGCTCCAAAACTGCTCCAATGCCTGAACAGTCTCTCCTGTAAACTTCATTATAGCAAAGAGAGAATGCAAACAGCAGACCAATATTTTTATTGGTAATTACCACAGAGGAGAGAATTCACCTGGCATCAGCCAATTTTTTATTTCTTTATAATGTCAAATTTATCTCATGTTTTCTTTGGTTTTGTTCTTTTTTTAGTTACTTCATTCTTACCACTATACAGTAATAATCTCTATCAAAGGATTAGATTGTTGGTGATCAGCTRAAATGAGCTGATTCTCTCTGCTGGTCCTTGAATGACTTTATAACAAGGATCTGTCCTGGGCCTCTAACATTCATTATAAGTGTACATTTCATGTCCTGACAACCTTAAGTGTTGATGMTTTTAATTTAATTAACTTCTTACTGGCTACTAATATGAAGAAGGACCATGTGGGTTTTTTGCTTGATGTTTCTGAAGTTCCTGGGAAAAGGAGCAGACTCTGAGCACCAATAGCAAGAAGATGCTTTTGCCCTGACTAATAACTACATTAATAGGACCCTTTTTTRCCCACTTAAGTGCATTTAAGTAAGGTATCTAAACTTATTAAATAACCTARTGTGCATGCCTGTGACTTAGCTGGATAGTAGCTGTGTTGTCTCCATGAAACAGTTATCCTGCAGTAACTTRGTGTGATGTGCTGGAGCACAAGGAATCTGTGATAGAGCCTGTAATTAAAATACCAAGGAGCTATACCTAATAATTTGCTGGTTAAAATAAAATGTAAAAAAAAAAAAATCTCTTTTACAGCAGCCATGAGGGGGAATGCTGAGCTATTTATGACACGTGTGCATGTTGCATGGGTGGTGACTCATTAATTTTTCTCAGTATATTTATTACAGAACTGTAGTTGCTTCCTTTAAGAAACCTGGCATGAAACTAAAAGCTCTTCTGTTCTGTGCTTCCTTGCCTGTTAAATTTTCACTCATTCATACAAACTTTGGGCCAGGAAGGAGGAGGTGGAGGGGGTGAGTTTGACAAAAGGAAATCAGCTATTCCTGAGACTGACTTTAAGGCAAGTAAGACAATTCCCTAGCTCCCACAGAGCCCCTCACAGTGCCTTTGGATGACATGAGCACTGGCCAGCTTGTTTGCTGGAGGAATTCTTGTGACTTTTGCAAAAATAACTTGGTTTCATGAGCTTCTAAAAATTCCTTTTCCCCACAACCGAAACCCTRGTTTGTAGGGGAGTTTAGTGCTCCATCCTCATTCTGTTTGATTTGGTTTTCCTTGTGGATGGGTTGGTTCATCTGCAGGTGATGCTGYGCAGTGGGGCTGAGGGCTGGATAACTCTCCACACAAATACTCTGCTCTGCCTGGGTTCTCTTTGCRCATCACTTCAGTCCAGTACTTTTTTGGGATGCAATTCCATGTGCAGATTCCTCCTCACCTGGTGCTTCTTCTCATGCCCAGGGAAGCTSAGAGTATCTTAGCTGCACAGCCATTCCCAGGGTTTCTAAGTGAGCTGTTTTCAGAACAAATGGTCTTAATTTAGCTCTGCTGCTGCCACAGCTTCACCACTTTTGGAGCAGAGTTCCCATTCAGGTAGATAGTGCTGCTTAAAATCTTGTGAGAAAGGTATTTTCCTAGTTCACTGTTCATGGGACATAAGGAGGAGAGTTGTAACTTGCTGGATAAACTTTTGCCACCTCCTTCCATCTCATTCCCTGAACAATGATAGTGTGGTATAAAGACCAGTAAGGGACTGGAAACCAAAGCTCTGAAGGGTCTGTGATCTGGCACTGACTTGCTGTGTGACATTAGATTAATTATTTCACTGGGAGGCTTCAGCATCTGAATTTTTAAACTGAGTTTAGCACAGATATGTGGAGAATATTGGCATAAGTTCAGTATGCAGAGATTAAACTTCTTTTCTTGGTGTCATTTGCTCACAGAAAAAAGCCTAAGACTAAATGAAACACCAGGAGAAAGTGTGTTACATGTTTGTCAGCATTCCCTTTCATGTGTCTGGCTTCTGCTATTTTACTGATTTGTTTTTTTTATTAAGCCAGAGAAAGAAGAGAAATACTYAACTGTTGAAATAAAAGTGTAAAGTCTTTATTTGATGAATAACCTGAAAATACACTTAATGCATTTTTGTGCTGTCATAATTTCCAGTTGATAACTGGTTTGATTTTAAATACAGATATGAATACAGACCTGAAAGTTTTTTCAAACACTTTTATCACTGAGGACACTCTCTTGAAAAGAAGAGTTAACTGCTGCATCCTTTCATCCCTCTGACAGTTGCAGGTTTAAACATTATTTTTAGCTTTCAATCAAACTTTAAACTTAGCATTGTCTGTTTGMAGGCAAATGTCAAAGCTGTGAGAAAATTGAATCTTCTTTGGGGTTTTTTGGTRACCTTTTGAACCCACTTTCTAATACACATAATTGTTTCATGATACAGTTGTTAAATATTTCCATGCTTCAGTTACACATAGTAGCTGCTTCTCTGCCACGTGTTCTTAAAAAGCACTTGTAGAAAGAATTCCTTTTTAGCKCTTATCACTTGCTAATCATGTCAGCACACTTTTCTGGAGGTTAAAAAGATCATATGCAGATCTAGGAAAAGACCTTTGAAAAGTTTWCCCCAAGTTTTTCTTTTCAGCTGTCTGTCAAACTTGTACCTGTTAAATCTTGACACCTTAGAAAATGTTTCAGTGAGTTCACAGGTACCTTCATAGCCTGCAGAGCAGCTAAAAGCAACAACACAGAATTTCTTAGTGGTGTCAATTGCCTGAATTTAATTTTTTAAGCATAAAGCACACTTTTTTCCCCCTTAATTAGTATAAAGATCTCATAACTACTCTGGAGTGGTGATATCCTCCTGTAATTATGTGCATGCAAGCCTGGAGTTTGCAGAGCAGCCTGGTATTGCACCTGTCTCTTATACACATCTAGATGTGTATAAGAGACAGTGTAATTATGTGCATGCAAGCCTGGAGTTTGCAGAGCAGCCTGGTATTGCACTTACACAAACACACAGGTATTACACAACCACAAACTCTGAGGTGCTTCTCACCCTGCAGAGTTCACATTCCAAATACAGGAGGGTAAAACTGGCAGTAACTTGGTCTGCTCTCCCTTTTAGCTGTGGAAAGAATTAAAACACAAGGAAGACTTGCCTGGAGTCACACAAGAGGCCAGTGTTGGAGAGCTGAGAATCAACCCCATAATCTGAGTATTATCCTTATCTTCACCACAAGACTTAAGAAGGGAAATTCTAGAACAAAATTCTCATTTTCTAAACGTACCTGCAGGCGTGAGTTGGCTGGGGGGTGGAATTCATGCAGTGATGTGAGAACCAGCTGCCTTGGCTTCAAGATAAACCAAGAAGAGATTAGGTTAAAGGACAAACAAAAGAGCATCCCCCCCCATTCTCAGGAGCCAGGGCTCCACAATAGCCATTGTGTTTCTTCAARAAGCAAAGGCTGCTTTCCCATAATTACTTTTTAAAGGAAATCACAGCTTATCATCATATAGGGATGTAATATCTTAATAAGCCAAGTCTACAAAATTGTAATAATTCAGTATATCATTTTATTGAATTAAAAATCYTGTTTGGGGTTTACAGCATTGTTTTTGGGCTATTGTTGTTATGAAAAGTCAGGAATAGACTCCAAGTGGTGCCTTGGCTGCCAAAGCCAGGTGCCCAGTTCTCCCTCTGGAGGCCTTTTGAGGGATTTTCCTCTGTCAAGTCAGGGAAACTGAGGTACTTGGACTTGAGCCAAATTAATTGTACAGCACAAGCTGCATCCTCTGTTGGACTGTTTTCTTGGAAATCCTATTAAATAAAGATCCTGACTGCCTGGCCAGTGAGGTTTCATTGTGCTTTTTGTGAAGAAAGTAAGATTTTTGCTGGAGAATCAAACTTAAGTTTCCCCCCAGGAAATCAGCCCCTGAAGTATAGTATAAAATATTCTCTCCTCATCAGACCACTGCTTAATATTCCTCTCTTTTATGCAGGAGGTGTAGCTAGCCAATAGATGAAGTGGCTCATAGTTTATGAAGCCTGTAGATTTCTTCTGGTGGAAAGATACTTTGTGAAGGTTTTTTTTTTTTCTTTTCTCTCTGTAAACTACAGTCAGRTCAAAAAAATGAAATTGTTCCTTTTCTAGATTGAGAAATAATATTTGATCTGTTCCAACTGATAAAGAGCACTTTCTGCATATGGGGTTGTGTGGTGTTAATTGACTGTTGCCAGGTAAAGCTGCCTGTTGTTGCTCCCTCCTTTGGGCTTGGTTTGCTTCCTGGAGTGCAGTTTTTCAATGGTGTGAAACAAAGGATGGCTCAAAACAAAACCCTTCTGAAAGTAAACCCCATAGAACTGTGGGGCAGTAAATTCATTTCTCTTACTGATGGTGAGCTGGGGGACTCTAATCTCAAAGAATCTTCAGGTTGAATTTTTAAACTTGGATTTCTGTGAAAATATTGTTTTTCTGTTGTTGTTTTTTGTTCCAGATGGCCGCACAGATCCAATTTTGGARGACGTAGGCGATGCCTTCAAGCTTATGGGGGTTAACCTGCATGAGCTGGAAGATTACATACACAATATTGAACCTGTCACTTTTGCACATCAAATCCCTTCGTTCCCTGTCAGCAAGAACAATGTCCTCCAGTTCCCCCAGCTGGGAAGTAAGGATGCAGAAGAGAGGAAGGAGTACATCCCTGATTACCTGCCACCTATTGTCTCCTCTCAAGAAGGTGGGAAATCAATCCTTTGCTTTCACTTTTGGTGTGTTTGGGTGTTTGTGGGCATCCCCCAGCAGCTCCAGCTGTGCTGCCCTGTGGCAGTGGCTTGTGGGGTTTTACCAAAGCAGGGTTGCCAAGCAGGTAGCAGTGCTGTGACAGGTTTGTTCACTGTTTTTACTTTCCTTCCACATTAGCTCTGGTGCCACAAATTCACCATGTTATGTCATGTTTCAATAATGCATTCTAAATTTTAAGTTTTCAGATGACAATAGGAAGAAATGCTTAGCATTACTTTTAATGTGTTACCCTCCCCCTTATGCATCCTGCAAGGGCTTCTGTAATTTGGTAAAGGTAGAAGGAAGACTGGTGAGACTGGCACAGCATTTCCTGCTCCTGATAGTTGTTGCTCCTTACTTGRAACAAATTTCACCAAAYAACCCAAACCCAACCYAACAGAAAAACTTYATTTTCCAATTAAAACGAATTCAGCTTTAAAATATGGAAGTAAGAGTGTTTTGGAAGCATTGTACTGGCTTTTAAAATCTCTTTGCTAATGTTGATTAGGGTTTCATCYTCACTGTTCCAGCTGCTCCTTCCCTTTCTTGTCCCACAAAGGCAAAGATTGAGGAAACAGTGAAACCAGCTATGCAAGTGCTATGAGATGCAGCTGCCCTGAAAATTTTAACTGTGGCAGTGGAAAAAGCATACTTGTTTTCTCTATTTTTCATCTATATGAGACTTGATTGCTAATAAGATAAACCTTTAAGAAACATGACCTAGTCTGACTTGCCCTTTGAATAGTGAASAGCACACAATGTACTTTGTGTGGAAATAAATATATGTAAGGTTGTGGGTATAAAAATTCCAGACAGAACTTAATTTTCCAAAAGAGTGTAATGAACAGGTGCAACCTGCACAAGATACTTAATTTAGAATTTTGTGAGGACAGAAGGGATATCATGCTCTATTGTTCATATTGCTCTTTTTTTAAGAACTAAAGACTCAAAGTCTGCTTGGTGAAATAGGTGTAAAAACTCTGTCCATGTGAGGATGAACATGAGCAACATCACCTTGCTGGGCAAAAAAATCCCTTGCTGTGCTGCTACAAGTGTGGCATGGGGCAGTATTCAGTGATTTGGCAAGCTGTAGGAAGTGTATGTCAGGCTTTCTTGCATCATGTTCAGCTAAAGATGCAGTTGCTGTGTACTCCAGTTAGAGCAAGTGAAATTGTGGTCAAGAACAGGTATTTGAGGAGCAGGTGCTGGGTTTGGGTAGTTCTGAACAAATATGCTCATTCCAGTAACAAGGTGAGGACTTACTCATCCTGGTGAGTATTTCTGAGGCTCTGCAGAGTTTTAATTTTCTGTTTCCTTTAGTTGTGTTTTATAGATCAATAGCATTTCAGTGTTTCTTGCTTTAATACAAGSCAGGAAATGAAACTGCTGTTCAAAACAGAAATAAATACATTCTTAAATTGGTAAGGAGATCCTAAAGTCTCACCCTGATGAAGTTTGTTCAAAGGGTTGCTTTAAAAATCGAACAATGCACTCTCTCAAACCAGGAAGAGGCAAACAAAATGTAAATATCATATGMGTAGACAGCATATATAAAAGAAGAGTACTGAGGAAGAAGACTTTGAGAAGTGAATGAGGATTTTAGCTGCCCTGTTCTGGCTACTTGCTTTAGCCTGATTCTTCAGGAGGCAAACAAACACCATTCTGTCAGAGAAATCCAGCYTCTTTGAAGTGTAATAAGTTGCCCAGCAGTGTTGTAGTTGTTTRGGGTTTTTTTCCCTGGGAAAATCATACTTTAAAATATGCAAGAAAAGTCAAATCCAGCAAGGCTCAAAGCAGCTGCAGACAAATATCTGAGCTTGGGGAGGGAGGGAGGAGAGTTACAGACTCAGCCTGGCAATGCARGACATACAAAGAGAGGCTAAAAATTGAAATGGGGACAGTTGGGCTTTTTCTTTTTTTTCTGTATGTAACTTTTTATACTCTTTCTCTTGCAAGTTAGATCCAGGAGTTAGATTTTAGCYGTCCTTATAAATAATGTATGAATCCTTTTAACACCTGAAGCAAGAAGATATTATTTCCAAAGTTGGATGAGAACCAGGAAAACTTCTGATGCCTAAGGGTAGTGTATCAGAGGACCTATAGACACACACAYCTTGAAAAAATAAAATATTTTTTTAAATGGAAATTTAAAGGAAGCATTAAATACAGTTGCTGAATGCAGATTTGTTATAGTTGATTTAAAATATTTACAGTTGAGAACATTTTAATTTTGAATTAAGTGTTTTCTGAAAATGGAGTTTGTACTCTGTGGTATATTTTTGAYAGGGAT
Source organism: Sporophila hypoxantha (assembly GCA_002167245.1). Classification (NCBI taxonomy): domain Eukaryota; kingdom Metazoa; phylum Chordata; class Aves; order Passeriformes; family Thraupidae; genus Sporophila; species Sporophila hypoxantha. The sequence continues at coordinate 831,569 of NDFG01000539.1, forward strand.
GAGGTGGATCATAAAACTTCTGTATATGTTTTGTTCTATATTATTTCAAGTAAAATTTGGGAGAAAAACTTATTTTTGGAGATTAAAGGAATGCGTGGTAAAAATACTGAAGAATTGCAGAAGCCATTTAAATACTTTGCACTATTTTATAGTGTAGGGAAAAAAAATGAGGCTACTCAGATTGTTCAGTCRGAAATATTTGAGTTGCTTTGAGTAGGCAATAATTAGAAATGGAGGAAGGCTTTGTGCACATTAAAGTGTGTGATGTAAATCTTTCAGTGACTTTAAGGAATCATCAGCAGGACTCCTCATGTCCTGTTTTATATCAAAGCCTAGAGCTCAGCTCAGTTATGAATAGTTATTTATTGTTAGGGGTCAAAAATTATGAGTGCTGATATATTTTAGCAATAATGTAGCCATYACTTTTAGTAAGAAAAATCTCATTTTTCCGTACTGTTAATTTACAAACCAAACCAAAGCAGTGTTCAGTCTGCGCCACGACCAGTAGGTGTTGCTGCCCTCCTTCCCAAAAGTCCTTCAGTTCTGCACATGMAACCAGCTTCTTATTTCCACTTACTCCAGAGCTGGTGGTGGTTCAGGCTGTGCAGAGGCTGCCCAGCAGCTCCAGAGATGTCTTAGTTATCATTGCCAGAGAATCCATAGGAGCAGAAAGCCCTTCCAGCCTCAGGGGAGCCATCTCCTTCATTGTGCTCAGCAGTAAGAAATTCTGGAAAAACCCTGAGTGATTCCTGAACTTGTGGGGGAAAGGGAGGAATGCAAATAAGTTTTCAAGATCCATAATTTGTGTRGGTCAGAAGTTCAGTTCAGTGATACAGAAAGCAGAAAATGTTCCAAGAAAGCAGAAAATGTTTTCTTGCTTTAAATATGGAGCGCAAGCTCTAACTGAATGCTGGAGCTGTGAGGATCTGCATATATAATTCTATATATTATAAAACAATCTGACTCAGTATTGCCATGGAAAATGTTGGGTTTTTAGCAGTATTTTTACAAAGGACACTGAAGGGATAATTTTATGCCAATGTATCATGATGTTCGCTGTCTGCCTATTTTTAATTAGTCTCCTTTTTGTTTTTGAGTTAGTTTAGCACTGTTGTCATTAAAATGTCATGGTAAACTTGTAAGACAGATTAAAAAAAGGGAAAAAAATAAATTAGTTACAAAACATGATGGTCATGCTTTATTTCTTGTTTAATGCAAGAGAACATACATTTTGCAATAATAAATCAACTTCATAGAATTTGTTGATTGCATTTGAAGCAAAACAGTATGTGCTGAAACTAGGCCAGCTGAGAAAGCCCAGATACTTCTCCACAGCTAATAATAATCACTGTTACATTTTGTGATAATGTTGAGAGGGCTGAGTCCTGATWTTGTAAGAACATGTACCATTCTCCATGATTAAAACAAAAAAAAATAGTGAAGTGTGAATCCTGCGTGTACTGCAGGATCCTCATTTTTAAACTTCCTGGAATTAATCTCTACCTGCYCTTGCTGCCTCTTGTTATCACTTCATTAAAAATAATAATAATTTTTATTTTATTTTTTTTAAATAGCCACTTTATGTCAACTGGGGTTTTTTTGTGACTTTTCGAAGTCACAGGCAGTCCATCCCTGCTTCTCTGTCTGGAGAACTGAAGAAAACACATTGTTTTTGTGTGTGCAGTGCTGTTCATAGTCTGTGGTATTTGCATCAGARCCTTGTTCCTCTCTTACATTTTAGTTGTTCTGTGCATGTAAGCAGGATATGAGGGAGAAGACAGGAGAAGCTCTTCCACTCGTTTAGATATTTTGTGAGGAGCAGGGTAGCTTTTACAGAATCAGACTTTCTCTGCAGTTCCAGCTGCATTTTTTTCTGTCCTCTGCTTCATACCACTTCACTCCCACTCCTCAAGGTTCAGCTCCTTTCCCTTGAAAACGATCTGGGAACAAATGTAATTTTTACCAGGCATTAAATTTTGTTGTCTTTCATTCTTGGTAATGTGTGCTCAAGWGTGGCATTGTATTTCTGATCATTGAGTCAGGACAAGTTCTTGGCACAGTTTACAAACTCAGATTTATTTGTAGCCTTTTCTGTCAGAGCATTTTATTTCCCTGTCAGATCAAAGCCTAAAATTGCTGATCTTCTTYCAGTCCTGCCTTTTCCCCTCTTTGCTGCTGATGTGATGTTAGGACCTGTAACCTACCAAAACCTGATGCTTCCAGCCACCTGGAAGCATGGAAACCCAGCTGTCAAATTGCAGCTCATCTCAGCACATCTCTAGTTTGTTTTTCATGCCATGGTAGCTAATCTCAAAGACATTGAGATTAGCAATCTGCAAATCTCATTTGAACTGATGAGAATTGGGGGTGCTGGTGAAGCAAGGTGCTAATCAAAAGAACACATTTTTGTATTTAGGTTCTACCAGTGCTAGAATTGTATAAAGCATTAAGCATCAGGGTGACAGAAAGCATTAATGTTGAGCTCCAGTGGGAAATAGATCAGAATTTAAAAATTGTCACTGTCCCTTCAGGCTGGCAGTGCTTTCCATGGCCGTGGTCCAGAAGGGAATGTAGCAAGCTGTGGATCTCACACCAGGGTGATTTCAATCTCTGGTTTGTCCAAGGGTTAAACAAAGCCAATCCCTCTTTGTAAATCAGAATGTGATGGGCTTTTAAAGGGATCCTGGGGTATGCACTTTGCCATTTTGGTAGCACAGGTCTTGCTGTTGTCATTTTTTGACCTTTCTGCCTTTCCCCAGCTCTACTTTAACTCCACAGACTTAACTCTCCCTCATTCTAGCAGCTGCATCAATGATTAGAAAGCAGCAATGATCTTTTCAACAGAGCTTTTCCAGTATAGTTGGTTAGGAAACCACCACTCCTCAACAAAATTTAARTCCTCAAGCAGTCTGAAAAGTTAAAGCCCTGCCAGAGTGTGAGGATTTTGCTCCTGATTGCTCCCTGTACCTGGTTGCTGATACTCACAGGCATCCTTTACCTGTGTGTGCAGTGCCCTGAGAGTCAGACTGATTGCTTTTGTGAGGGGGGATCCTCAGGTCTGCAGCAGCCCAGCAAGGAAGGAGCAACAGGAGAAAAAGACAAAATGAGAAAAGCAGCCGAGCTTGAGATGCAGCCAGAAGAAAGGCATTGGGAAGGAGCCAATAGGAGAGGCAGGTTTCAAAGGAAAAAAGAAAAATACGAGACAGGAACAAAAAAAAAATGTGCAGAAAATGTGCCTGGTTTAAATCTTGCCATTAGACAGAAAAATAATTTTTCTGCAAGGCGTGCTGATAAAGCTGTAGTTGGGAGGACAACTGTATCTCTGCCTATTCTCAAGAAGTTGTYTCATAATCGAAAGCAGAATTTCCAGTGAAATCCTGCAAAAAAGGATTTAATGAAGTTTGTTTTTTTTTAAATGTGGAGTTAAATAGATTTTTACAGGAGAGCTTCTTTAATTTGCAGCACTTGGAGAAATAAAACCCCACAATATAATAAGTGCCATAGTAAAACTTTTTCTGTGGCAGGAACTAACTCACATAGCCGGGATCCATAGACTGTGGAGACAGACACATGCACTATTTTATATTGTCTAGGAGACTGGTACCTAACTTCTAATAATTCATGTCTTTGGAAAAAAGGCCCAAAACTCCTGCTATTTTTTGAGAAAATTAATGGCAGCTGGAATTGGGGAATGGAGGACATGGATTAAAATTATTTTRTTTAATTGTAGGAGAGGTTTGTGATGAATTGTCATGTTTTTATTRGTTGGGGTCTTTTAAGTGTTTTATCCTTCAAAATAAATAAACCAAGTGGAACCTGGCTATACATGAAGAAGCAAATCAGAAAATAAATTTRATAAAGAGGCTGCCTCCATTGTTTTACAAGTAATAGGAAGGAGTTAGTAAAACTAACTACAAAAATTCAGCATTGTGAAAATTTATGTGTTTAGTTTCTTAAGCTATCTAGTTTTATTTGTTGCATATAGSAATTGAAATGAAGCTAATGTGACTTCAAGGGGATATCATCCTTTTAAAACCTTCTCACAAAGATTTTTCTGTTTTTCAGACCTGTTTAGATAACTTACAAGTTAGTGATTCTTAAGGATTCAGAAATAAAAACTGCAAAACACAGAAGTTGCCTGATAAAAGCCAGCCTTTTGCAGTAAATTATTTACATGGAATGGGAATGAAAGTCATGGATCCTTTCACTGCATTGTGATGTGCAAATTGCAATTTTGGTTCGAATAAAACTGGAGGAGAAAATGGGACTTTGTGATAAAAGGATTCTATTGTCTTGTGTATTTTGAACAGAAATGCTGTCATGATTTTAATTTCCTACTGATCCTTTTTCAGCAAAACTTTTGTCACTTGTCTTGACTCGTCACGTCAGATCAGTTTTTTCCCTCTTCTGACAATGTGTGACTTTGTTTAGTGCCTGTGTTYCTTCCTGCACTGTCTACTGCAGCTATGCTCGAGGATTTTATTTCAGCTGGATCATCAGACACCTTTGTGCCTTTGGAGGCATAAGTTTCAAATTAGGTTATCGTCTGATAGCTGGGTGTTACTGTTCTTGGGCCTTTCAGACTTCCCCAAACTGCTCTGAGTGTTTTTGGGGACTGGAGGGAAGAGAGTGGGAAATGGAAAATCTCCCTGATTCTTTAAGCAGGATAAAAGAGAAGCACAACTGGCCTATTTTAAGGGCTGACCACGTAACTTTATTATTTTTCAGTGTTTACACTTCATGCAGGAATGTTTCCTATTTTTCTTTAATCAAATGCTTTTTTTTCTTTCTCTGTCTTCTGCCACCAAGGATGCTTTAACTTAATGAACATGTTAGTGATTGCTAACAATTCCTGGCACTTTAAAAACAAYTAAAAATCATTTTAGCTGCTGGGAGCAAAGCCACAAATTTGATCTTTACCTCCCTGCATGGGAATTTGTGCCAAACTTCTGGAGAATCATCTCAGCCCAAGCAAGCCTTAATTTTGTACGAGGATGTAGAAGTAGAACATGTTGGTTGAGACCTCCTACGTGTGTCTGATTTTGAGACGTGGCCTTAAGCAATGCCAGCATTCTCCTGCTGCTTATTAGCCATGGTGGCATTTACATGGACACAGAGAATGGTTCACACCTGGAATTCAGGAGCTGGCCCTCCAGGTAGTTGTTCTGAARAACACAACTCACCAGAGAACTGTTGCTTGCAGAGTAACTTTTCTCAGTTGAACGCCTCTGAAGTGTCTGAAATGTTCCTTACCTCCTGCAAAAKATATCCACGCTTGGAGCTGTTTGGGAACAGATACTGCTTGGTGTTTTGTGCACATTTTCAAGCACAGCTGAGCCTAACCTTGATCTCGGCATCAGAAAAAAWCATTGTCTAGACAAAGATCACGAGTGGATTACAGGACCCCGTATCTCTCTTGCATTAATCAGGAGAATGACTCATTATAAGCTTCTGCGTGTGGTACAGTCCAGGTTAAGTCTAAGGAATTCTGCCTTCTAATTTTTAAAATTATGACTAAGAAAGCTCATTTGAATTATTTGTCTTTTGCCACACACAGATAAGCACTTTAACTTTACCATACAGCTCTTGACTTCAGTCTCTTCTTAGAATTAGGGTTGGAAGGGACCTTAGAGGTCATCTTCCAGTCTTCTTAGAATTAGGGTTGGAAGGGACCTTAGAGATCATCTTCCAGTCTTCTTAGAATTGGGGTTGGAAGGGACCTTAGGGATCATCTTCTTCCAGTCTTCACCTTTGGTACATGCTCCTGTTTTCTCCAGCTCTCAGCTAAAGAGAATGCTAGTGACTAGGTAAGTCATTAGGYAGGGATAACTCATTTTTGTGTGTAGGCAATTCCATTTAATTCTGGAAGACTTGGAGAAATGCAAAGTTGGATGGATAACAGGGAGAGTTCAAATGCAAAGGCATTTGGAGACATGACCCTGGTTCATGCAGCCAGATGTTTGGATAATTAAAGTTCATCTTTAGCTGTGTTTTTTTCAGAATCTTTAATTTTCGTAATTGCACTCATTAGAAYCATTAATGGTTTTCTGATGACAAGACAGTATTTTTCTGTATTTCTCTACTTTGGATTCTGTTTCTTTGAACAGCATGACTGGGTAAAATGTAACCCCGTGTGCATGTTGTGTATAAATGTGCATTGTTTGGGTCGGTTAAGCAAAGCCTACCATAGCATACCTGTGTTTTTGAGGAGCAGTGTTAAACCTGAGCAGGGCTGGATCTGGCTTGCACTTAGCCCAAGGCTGGAAAACAGTGGGTCTTCAGGTGGTAACACAGTAAGTCACAAATTTTTCTGACTTGGTTTGAGATTAATTTTTTGGTGATGGTTATAAGCGATGATGCCACSCTGCCAGGGGTGGTATTTTATATGGAGAGATAAACTGAAGTTCAGCTCTGTGTGTGTGTGTTTGAAAGAGGTCGATAACAACTTAAATGGCCTTTCTTCTGGCCACTTTTCAATCTGCAACATTCTGCTTAATTTATTTTCTTTGGTGAACTTGTTTGCCCTCTGCATTCTCGCTGTTGATGTCTGCTGCTTTCCCATTCCAAAGGTTTGTGTTCAAGGAAGACTCTGTGTTTCATGTGTATTCCTACACTTGGGATGGAGCATATTTTTCTTCAAACGTTATGAGCTCTTTTCCCTGAGGGGAGGAGGATGGTACAGATTCTGGGTGTCTGAGCAGTGCAGCTTAACAGATTGGCCAAATAATCCATCCTGAACTGGAGAGTGAATAATTTTAATACCCCTTATCTTGCATAGATTTTTATGGATATTCATCTCAGCAAACGAACTTTGCATTTCTAAATATTTAGAGCAGCATGTTTGTTCAGGCACAGCATATTTGAATCTTAATATTCTCAGAGTTTCTCCARGTTTCTCTGGGTTTCTGTGCATGTGGGACTTGGGTTCCAGGCTTATTTAAACACATATTTTACACTGGTGTGTGTACAACACTAATTATGTCTGACAGTCACAACTGGGAATAGCAAGGAGGAAATAATAGTTCTTGACCAATCGCTAAAACACAGGAAGTCCTGGTGCCATAGGAAGGGAGAGAAACTCACTTCTCATTTCCTTTGGAGTCCAGTGTGTTCAGATTAACTTTAAAGGGAGCTGAGGTGCAGCTCTGAGGATTTAGGCTTCAATCGTGTGCTGCCTTCGTGTGGAGCCCATCTCAGCAGGCAGCAGGGCACCAGCCAGGAGAGCTCTCACAGCTCAGCTGCCAGGGATCCTATTGCAAATTAAATATGAAACAAGGATGCATTGGGTTTTGCATGGGAAACTTTTTAGCACAGTCACTCATGGGGCTTTCTCTCTGCTCTGAGTATTTTAAATCACAGTACTGCTGGAGGTGATAYCTCATCTGTAATCTTGCAGAAATAACTTGTTTCTTTTGTTGTTTTAAAGAAAATCGATGATTTTTTACCATAGAGTTTTACTTTTCTGTATTACAGGCTTTACCATGTTCAGAAAAGTAAAGTTTACATTCAGTTACTTTTTATRGGGGTGTATATAAAATATTTTACAAATATTTTTGATGTGATCAAAACATGTACGTGTGTTCTTTGGGGTATTTTAATATAAAAGGTACAGTTAAATCAAATATCTTTGGATGGGGATCTTGAGTTGGGATATTTTGGGGGGATTTTAAGAAGCTTAAGAATTGCAAGTGAAAATCTTTTTGGATTTTGGTGAGATTTAGCCATCTGTTTATCCTCCTGTAGCATCAGACCTTAACTTTTCTTTCCAAAGTCCTTAAAACCATGATAATAAATCAAACTGGTTGTGATGAGCTGAAAAAACAAGGTGGAATTTTARTGTTATGGTGTTGCTGTATAGTTCAGTTACACTTACAAACTCCAGCATGTGGAGGGTTTGTCACAGTATTGCGTGTATTGGCCACAATTCAGTATTTTTTTAGGACTCTTGYGAAAGTAACCTTTGCGTGAATTAAAAAGTGATAAGTATCTTAATGCTGATATTGCAAACAACGAACTTCCCTCAGATGAGCTGATTTTCTCAGAGTACAGTTTTTACGTGGTATCTGTTTTAATTTCCAGTGATTCAGGCTGAAACACTGAATTTCTTCAAAACTTTAGTTTTACAAGGAGCACATCTATTTAGGGAGAATTTCCTTCACACAGATATTCCTTCTGACATGAGCTCACCAAGCTGAGCTCCTTGCATGTATGTTTGGACATCTCTGTTGAGACYGGCTCCCATCATATCTCCTAGATCTCCTGGTGGAATGTCACATGGATGGGATACCTGGGTACAGCTGTGGTCTAAAATCTAGCCCAGCTGGCTGGCCAAAGGCAAAATGCTCCTGTCTCTTATACACATCTAGATGTGTATAAGAGACAGATCTAGCCCAGCTGGCTGGCCAAAGGCAAAATGCTCCCACTGGTGTGGAAAGTGAAGAATGTCAGGTGAAATTGGACGTTGAATTTTGCAGTATCAATGATCCATACACCCTATGTGTGGGATGTCTCCTGTGCCCTGCTGTTGGGGGCTAAGATTTTCCTAGGTCACAGGCTAAGCCAAGCAGGGCTTCTGCAGGACTCCTAACAGGAGACATCCAAGGCAATGCAGAGAAGCAGGAAACTGTTGATTAATAGATGGCAGTCTATAAGAGGCTCGGTCTGCTGTCGAGCCTGGCATATTTCAAATGAGATGAAAAATTAAGTCCTTGCCACTTGTGGTGATTAAAGCCTRGGTGGCTCACTTTTCAAGAGCAGCATGTGAACCCTGCTGGCATGGTTCCAGTTGGGTTATAGAGTTCTGCCAACCTAAATGCCCCAAGCAGTTTCAAATTCGTGGAGGAGAAACAGCTCAGTGCTGTTCTGTGCCGCCAAGTAGCCGCCACATCCTCCCACCACAATTCCTGTGTTTCAGCAGCAGTTGAGGGGATGCTGTGCTAAAGGCAGTCCCATTCACTGAAAGCATCCAGCAAGCCTCTATTTATGTTTTTCAGGGTAAATCCAGCCCTGCATATGTGTTTTCTAACTTGGTGTTAGACCTGTATGTGTGAATGAAAATAAATAAATGCAAGGTTTTTACGTTCTTTAACAGTGTAGAGCCCATCCTGGTGTCAAATCTGTGTTTGCAGAGGAGAGAACCATGTTTGATGCAAAGGTGCTGCCATGACAGTGAAGAAACTGGGGCAAATAGAAATGTTTATTTTTTTAATCTCAATAATTCTTTTCTTTCTATGTTCTTTCTTTCTCTTCTTTTCTTTCTTCTTTCTTTCTTTCTTTCTTTCTTTCTTTCTTTCTTTTTTCTTTCTTTCTTTCTTTCTTTCTTTCTTTTCTTTCTTTTCTTTCTTTTTTCTTTCTTTCTTTCTTTTCTTCTTTCTTTCTTTTTTCTTTTCTTTTCTTTCTTTCTTCTTTCTTTCTTTCTTTCTTTTCTTTCTTTTCTTTCTTTTCTTTCTTTTCTTTCTTTTCTTTCTTTTCTTTCTTTTCTTTCTTTTCTTTCTTTTCTTTCTTTTCTTTCCTCTCTCTCTTTCTTTCTTTCTCTTTCTCTCTTTTCTTTCTTTTCTTTCTCATATATATAAGTGCTGATTCTGTGCATAATATAGAGAGTAATGTCCATGTGGTATTTTTTGCAGCCAGTGTATAGAAAATGTGTGGACTCATAGAGTGATTAAATGCAAAGAGCCAAGCAGAGGGACGGGACAACTGGTTACAATCTACTGTGAAAGAAAGGRGTGGGATGTGGGAAGGTGATGCTGAGTGCCACCAGAAGAATGCATGTTGGGGTTAAATAACTTCCAGTAGGATTTGTATAAAATGGAATTGTTCTTATCAGCCCCTCGTGGATCGGCCAACGCTTGTGCTGGGCTCAGACTGCAGTGTTACACATGGGCTTGTGCTGTGCAGTAGCTTTGGCCTTATCTAAATGGAAAACCCTTTCCAGCTTGAGAACAACTTAGCAACTTTTTAATATCAAAAAGAGCACATTATGCACAACACATGTACAAGACTCAAAGGAACATGTATGCTGCCTAAAGTTTTGGAGCTGGCGTGTGTGRGCGCTAATCTCCTGAGAGTTCATTGCTCCAAGCTTTTATCGGGAGCAAAGGGAGGCAGAGCTGAAGACTTCTGTGCACTGCCACTCCATCTGAAAGAACCAGCTCCTTTTTCCTTAGTTCAAGGCAAAGAAGTGTGTGTACATCGTTCCTATCAATGCAGTCACAGGACTCTGACTTCCTTTTTAAGTGGAAATAAATGAAAGTATTCTCACTCTCTATTGTTAAGTGGCAGCGGAGCTTTCTGCTACAGTCTCATTGTCTTAGATCTGTTTCTCAGTGCAGCACATCTTTGCATTAAGCTGTTATTACCTTTTCATGTCATTTGGAAGAGATGAAATATACTGGTAGTGTCTCAAGGGGAAGACTCCAGATACTGGTTTTCTGAGGAAAAGCTTAGATGTGGATTAAAAACCTGCTTGCTTTTTTGCTTGTCTCAAGCTGGCTGCAGCTCAGACTCCTCAGAGTTACTGCAGCCTCTCCCTGTCCAGTTTTGCAGTTTCTGTGCTGCCTTAATTGGTGRAAGCTTGGTTTTCCCAGATAATCTTTTCTGAAAGGACAAGTGAGATGAGGGAGCAAGTGAGCTCCAGAGGGAGAGATCCCAGCAATAAGTTGTGTCCACTTAGTATCAATTTAACAGYGGGAGAACAGGACAGTGATCAAGAAACACCTAAACACTATTCTCCAGAATTAGATGACTTTGTTTCCTTCCCTGCATTTGTTGTCCCAGCATCCTGCAGAGGTCAGGGTTGCTTTTTGAACAGCTGCATTAGTGCCATTCTCTGTGTGAAGCGTAGGTCATTCCTTTCTGTGGCATTAGGAAGGAGCTGTAACCTTGTCATTTTAATGAGCCAAAGCTTTGTTAAACCTGGAACCTTTCCTGGTCAGAGGTACATGGTACATGAACACATTTAAGGCAGTTCAGTCTCTGTAAGAAAGCCTGTGAGGAGACTTGCTTCCTCATGCAAAGAGACAGATTCCTAATTACCGCAGAGCTGACAAAGAATGACATTTGGCAAAAATCCAGAGCAATATTCAGCCTCATTGCCTCCTGCTGCAGAGTGAGGCACCTGAGCTGTCCTGTCATCACACCTTCTGATGTAATGTAAGGAAAGTTAGAGATGTAAGTGGAGATTTTCAAGATTTTTTTCCCTCACACTTCTATTGGAGAGCATATTATTGCTATACTTACCAAGAATTTTTATTTCTTTAATGCTAGCTCTCTGTATTGAGCCACCTACCTACCTACACTGTGCTGTATCAAAGCTGCAACTTTTATTCTGCAAAACCCAAATAATTCCTCTCCAGTTTTTATTTTGCCTTTTATGTTCATGTCTCATTTACAGCAAAATATGTGTTCTTTAAATAGCAACAGCATAATCTGGTTACATATGGCAAAGGAAATAATACAGATGAAAAATCCAGGCTTTTCCTAGTCTGAGTCTGTGTAGCATCTTATATTGCTATATGCAATGTAGCTATAAATTGCACTGCACAAGTGGAATATTTTAAATTTTTATATGTATGCAATTAATAAATTATTAGCCATTTTTTAAAATTTAGAAGCACTAAAAGATTAGTAATGTTAAATTCATTTTAATTAAAACTAATTAAATGTGTTAATTTCTAAGTTTTCTTGCAATTGGTTACTAGCACTCAAAAAGAAAGCAAAGGAGCATATATCCAGAGGGAGGGATTACTTGCTTTCAGAATGGAAACTTCAGGAGGGAAGCCGAGAGGAGCCAGGTGAGCACATGCAAGGAAAATTAAATGTTTCAGGACAGTCTGAGCAGTGGAGATCAGGTAACTACACTCGTGGTGTATCTTCTTGGAGGTGCTATTAGTAGTTCCTCTGTAGTGATCTTTACTGAAGAACAAGAGCTTGGTGTGTGATATATGTGGCACTGTTTGGAGCATGAGGTCCAGGGGTTTGCTGCTGAGAGTCCTTGGGAGACATAAACATGAGAGACACCACAGTGGAGCCACAAAAGGGGCTTTAGCAGGTGCTCGAGTTTGGGAAAAGGAAAATAACTGAAGCACTAATCCACCCTGTGGAGTTGAACCAGAGCATCAGGGCAGTGCCAGTGCCCTTCCTYTTGCAGCTCTGGGAAGGGCACAGCACCATGGTCTGTCCCCAGCTGCACCCTGATCAATTTGGGGTGCCAAGGATGTGCTGATGCTGGGTGACAGGAGATGAGGGAGCCTTGYAGAGAGCCAAGCTCTTCCCACAGACTTGTTACAGTAGTGCGTGTCAGGATGGCTGCTTGGACCTCGTTATTCAGAGCCTACATCCACATTTCTTGCTCAGTTTTCCATTCTGGATCACCTAAGGAAGAGCAGGAATCTCTGCTGAGAAGCAGAATGCATCAGTCCAGGTGGAGTGCCGTGTTAAAGGGCTGCTAGCTGAGCAAGAATTTAGGATACAGGGACAACACTCAGTTTAAATGGGTTTGCAGATGTCCTCTCTCCCTGAAGAACAAGGGATTTGGTCAGTGTTAGGAGTCTGTTAAGGAGCCATTTGCACAGAAAATCTCTGTTCCACTGTTTTTTCTCTTCATTGATCTTTTASATATCCTGGAAAATTAGATGTTTTCCTCTTCCCTCTTAAAACTCAATCAGATGAGATTAGGTGTTTTCCAAAAACACAGCTGTGGTTTTTTTTCACCCCAGTTGTTATATCTGATTTGCTGCTTAATGCAAATTCAGTGATCACATTCGTTCATTCTTATACCCTGAGTTTTAACATCAATGTTTTAACAGTAATATTTTACAAATCGCTGCAGAAAGGTGTAAGGTTGCACTCTATTTTCAGAGGAATTTCCAACTTGAAAGTGTGGTGAGCTTTTTATGAGCTAGAAAATCCCAAGGTGTAAAAGCCCAAAAGGTCTCTATCACTCTTCTCCCTTCAGATACCACACGTGCAAAAATTTTACAGCATCATTCCAAGCCTCAAGTTGAGAGAAGTTCATGACTTAAGGCTATTGGACATGGAATTTTCAGACAGCTGCAAGTTCTGCTATTTTTAAACCCTTCCTCACGTGCAACAAAAGGCCTGGTTGTTATGCACGATGACATATTCAATAAACTTTGATTTAAAATATTTTTTTATATTTTAGCTGCATTTAGGTAATAAAAAAAAAGAATGTGGAGGAAATATTTTGTGAGCTTGAATAGCTTAAGTTTTGTGGTAACTTTCTCCCAGAAATTCAGCTTCTAAATGGATTCCAGGCATAAGATGTTGTATTTCTAATAGATACAGTTGTCTTTGGGTTTTTTCCTCTGAGAAATACAAATGTTTGAGGCATGATTTAAAGTGGAAATCGCATGAGAGCCTTCACTGTTGTGACACTGTGTAATTTGGTAGAGTTAAACCATTCAGGGAGATGAAATAGATTCAGAGGAGCTATCAGATAGGATCTCACAGCCTTTCTGTTTAAATGTGCTTTACTCCTAATGCAAAGAAAGCACTCTATATGTGCCTGTGATATTAATGAAATGGACTAAAGAGACTAAATACTGTTGGTGCTCTGTGAGTTTTGGTTTCTCTGTTAACTTTTGTTTTTGCAAACCTCATGTGTTCTTTCCCCATCTCATAGATTACTTAGTGCAACCCAAACATTTTTAGGGTTTGGTTTTTTTTTTTTCTCCCTTAAACTTGTCTTTCCATCATTCTGGAATTTCTAATTTTCCTAAGCTCCTTCCAGTTTGTGTGCCATTTTCCCAGTTGGAAGTGGAACCTGGTTTTGACAAACAGTTCTATGCTGTTTGCATCCTCTGTTGTGGATCTTCTAATACTGACTGACCTAAATGCTATGGTCAAATGTGCTCTGCCTTTTCTCTGCCAGAGCCTTGTACCAGTACTTCTCACTCCTAATTATTCCATTATTCTATTCCTAATAAACAAGTTTCTTCAAATACCCTAAATATCTTTGTCCTGCATGCCAAGATCAGCTTGCATTGTTCTAAGCATGGCAGTTTATTTATATGTCTGTTTCTCAGAGCTGTCGTTTTCTGTGAATGTTTGTGCCATGTCTGCAGTGTGACYCTTTCTGACAAGTTCCATTCAGTGGGATCACCCTTGTTTTTGSAATATGCCACAATAAAACCATGCCTAAATGATAGTCTTTCAGTTCCTTCCTAGCTCTCCCCACTTGTTCATTACCACTTGRCTGCTTTCTTTCAGCATGTTTAATTTTTTGTCCAAGATTTTTCAAGTAAGATTTTGTGATACTGTCAGATGTCGAACTTTAAAGCTTCTYTTATGGTTTCCAGTTATCTATTATTTTTGTAGTTTTTCAGAACAATCTGAAAATTGATCAAGTTATCTTTTTTTTTTTTSTCTAATCTTGTAGTGGGTTTTTTTTCTTAATACATCCTAATCTGTTGTGGGTAGAAGTGGTGGTTGTTAGGGTCATTCTTTTGAAGTGTGACTATATTCTGGACTTACTGATAGTAGTAATTAGATACATGTAATAACAAGTAGCTTTAGTAATTAGTGAACTCCTGATAGAGACAGCACAATAGWTTGAGACATTAATTGTCTCAAACAGAAAGACAAAAATGATCCAGATGCTCTTTGTTTCAGTATTAAAGGAATGTTTCATGCTATGTACATATTTCTTGAGTTTGGGATACACACATGTTACCAACAGGCTGTTCATAATTCTGAAATTTGGTAGCAATGGTTAAAATCTCCAGCTACTGAGAGGGAATAAAAGGTGAAYCAAAAATAAAATATGTTGGTTTTATATCACTGAAAAGGCTTTTCTTCTCTACAAGTTTTATTACAGAACTGTAAAGGTATCAGGAAGTGAGCAGAAGCAGTTTTCTCCCAGAAAGGGAAACTGTTCAAGAAGTTCTGAAAAGTCAGCATAAGGTGCAGAGAAAGAAGGAGGCTTCAAGTGTTTGCAGTTTGTATTTCCATCCCTGTTTGCTGTTGGGAAAGCTTGCCCTGGGTTTGTACTTGGGACCAGCTGTGTGGGGCTGTAACCCATGGCTGCCCTTACACAGAAATATTTTTCTCAAAAGTTCATGCTAAAGAATAAGAAGGAAATCATTTTCAGTCTATTTTCATTAGAATTTTATTTTATTTCCCTAGTTTGTGTTTGTCTGAAATGGCAAAAGGGTTTTCCTTGCAGAGCTGGACAGTGCAGGAATCTTTGGCTGTTAATTTTTCTGTCTGGTTTTATACCCAAACTCGATGGCTGCTCTGGCCCAGGTCTGAGAAGTTTGAATGTTTATGTTCCCTTCACATTAAAAAAGTTTTGACATGGATATTGACACTGTTGCATCAGTGCTAACTGCATTTTTTAAAAAATCAAACAACAGATTTACTATTATATCCTATTATTTCCCCCTATTAAATGTGTTTATCTTGGCTTACACACCCCTTATCCTTTCAGTAAGATTCATCAGTTTCCTTTGTAAAGCCTGATGTTAGAAACTGAGGCTACAAGGAATAAAACTAACGAGGAAGAATAGCTGAAAATGCTGAAATGTCATTTTTACTGGAACTAAAATGTTACAGCAGCAGATGGTTTTGTTGTTTTCTTGTTGTTTTGATTTTGGTTGGATTTTTTTAAATGAACATCTGGCTTAATTTTTATAAACAACTTTTGTASAGATGGGTAGAAGGAAAGAAAAATGTGACGACTTTGCCAGTGGAGCAGCCTATTTAATCACCTTGATCAGGTCCTAGATGAGCTTTCTGAGGCTTGGATAGTAACAATGCAAAAAGCTGGATGTGTCCTGCAAAGATTGATRTCACCCCTGGTGCTGATGATCTTCCCTGAGRATCTTTTCTTGCTGTTTTCACTGRYTCTGCAGTGCTGAGAGGGGTTTGCTCTGATGAACAGACTGTTGTTTACAGCATTTGTTACTGCTGTGTGGAAATCTATAAGGACAGAAATAATATTAAGGTACCAAAAAGGCAAAATGTTCATAGTAAATGCCTCTTAAAGTTCTCACAGTCACGATTTGTTATCCCTCTTCCATTTACTTTATTATATTTGTGATGATTCTTTGTTTTCTCAACTTTCAGATTTTTTTTCTGAATCTTATAGAGATCTTGCATAGAAGAAAGATGCAGTTTGGATCTGTTTGATAGCCATCACTATTTGGCAAGAATCTTCTACCTATATATGCAAGTTATTTATACTCTGAAATGAACATTTTTGGAGTTATATTATCTTCTGAGTTTGGCTAATAATTTACTTAGAAAATAATAAGCTGTTCTAGTTCATTTTTATTTGGTGTCCTGTTTTAGGCTGAGTTTTTTGGAGAGYTGAAATTTCAGTGCATTTCAATAATTTTTAAATCACCCAACTTAGAGCATCTTTTTGGGCTAAAATTACATACATAGAGAAAATTTTCCTTTCCTTACTGACCAAAGTTTAAATGTGCTGACTCCATTACCTTTTACAGGASCAATCTGTGGGTAAAAAGTTCTCATTTTAGTGCTTGTTCGTGATACACTGTTTTGGGAGAAGTTTCTTATATTACTGAATGTGCAAAATTGTTTCTTGAAGATCAACTCTAATATTGATTTTCATGTTGTAGCAAATGCAACTTAAAAGTAGTTGCAGGCAATGCATGAATCTCTGGTAAAAACCTAAATTTACTTGTGGAAAAAKCCCTGCTTTTCATTTTTAAGCCTGAATTTTTCATCCTAGTAAATATTAATAACAGAAGGTACCCTGTACATCCCAGCTGTTGGCAACTGGTTGTTTATTGAGATACCTTACACACAGAAATTAAGGCATTCTCTCATTTTTATTGATCAGAGAGCTAAATATCCTGATTAAATGCTAAAAAAACCACTTTTAGGGCAGAGGCCAGGATTTTTGAGACAGGGAGAAAACTACTTTGCAAAGTGCTTTTTGTGTGCTGTGAAATCTCTAGAGTTTGTGGGGCGCTCATGGGAAGGTGGATTTGTGCTCCCCAATTTTAGCTGGCTTTGACATCTATACATCCTCTCTGCCTTTTCATAGGAATCTGTGGACAGATTGTTTCTGAGTAAAATATGATTTCTTTTTTTCCCCTGATTAAAAAAAAAAAAAAAGTTGTATTTGCTGGAGGGAAAAGAAAAAAATTGTTCCTGAAATGGGGTCCCTTGTTCTAGAAATGACTTGAATTTGCAGAWAGCTTCAGGTTTGTTTGGGTAGCACTGATAATTTGGGGGATGCTGCCTCATTCTCCTTCCCCTTTCCTCCCCTCTGCTGCCTCCAGAATTCCTTTTCTCCTTATTMTACTGAGGAAGGGAGAGAGCCTGGTGTCTCCCAGCATGGATCTCAAAGTTCAGGGAATGTCCTTCTGTGGCATCTGAATTGAAAATTCCTGAAAATTGGGATTTTCAGATTAGTGAATGGATAGATCTGTAGTGCATTGATTGTTTGCTGTTTTGATTACAGTAACCTACTTAAACTCTCTGTGGGGACAAAAGAGTCRCCACAGAGAGTGTAAGCTTCCCACTTTTTTAAGAGAGTAAAGCTTCCCACTTTTAGCTACCATGTTGCTTAAAAAATTCCTCATTTAACCCCAAGTGGAAGAAAATGGGTTTTGCCTTTATTGCCTGCTGCATCTGTGTATTTTGCACCCTGAACTGTCTTCATTATTGTGATTATTCAGAAGATTATGCAGTCATCTCTGAAGATTTGTTGACAAGGAGATGAGTTTATGCCAGAGAACTTCTGTGAATTACAATGTGTTGGGTTTTCTTAGAAATACATACTGAATTTAAAAGTCTCCCTTTGGGTAATGAAAAGAAATAACTTAATGGAGTTAATCACTCCTGGCATTACCTGTCTAAAACAACTGGCAGGCAATGGATTGAGATTTTAGATTGTACAACTGTCCTGCAAAATTAACATTCCTTTTAGAAAGCCAAAACCAAGCCACCTACAAGCAGGATATTGCTTTAAGGCTATAGATTTAAACAGGCAGAAAATGGACCTTTAGGATCCAACAGCAYCAGTAAATCTGCCAGCATTTGCATTGTATTTTGAGTAAGCAAGTTGTTAAAGGTTTTTGTCTAGCTTGAACTTAGGGTAATGTTACATATCCTRGATATTGCTTTATTAATATGTGTTTTTTTTATTGTTGTTACTGCACTGATGTGGCTTGAAGTAATTTTATCACCTCCATGTAACCTTTGGTGTGTATTACTCTCAAGTATATCTACTGATATATGTGAGTATATACATATATATATATTCTTATATATACTTAAATATATGAAGTGAGTGAAGGCTCACCTGCAACATCTGTGCAGTCATCTCTCTTGAGGGGGGTAGAGAGATTTATAAAAATTAGGCTCACAACACAGATTTGAAATTGAAGTGGTGTGTGAGGAGAGGTGCCAGACTCCTGAAAAAGACTCACTTTTGATCTCAGCCTTTTCTGTACTACTGTGTTTAAGCAGCTAATTTTTCAACACAGTTAAACAAAATATTTCAGCTTTGCTGACATAAAACAGAGGCCAAACAGAGGCAGAGCTGGATGGAGGAAGCCCYGGGTTTGTCACAGGGTGTAGTAAATAAAAAGGCTGTTGGGATTGCTAAGAACTCACATATTTCTRTGAAACTAGCAGCACCTTTAGGTACTGTCAGCCCTGGATGTTTACACCCAGTTTTAGCAGCCTGATTTCGAGCCGCCGTGCTCGATAAATGTTGGGGAGATCGGTGTCTGTGTCAACGGCTGAGCGAGCATCCCGCTCCCGTTCTCCAGCTGGATGAGGCTCTGATAGTTTGCCACTTCCCAGGGGACTTGTGAGGTGGTGGAAAAAGTTATTGTAATCTGCAGGATGTGCTAAAAAACCTCACCTCAGGACTGCCAGCCTGCGTTTGGTTTTTACACTGAACGCTCCCTGTTATTTTAAACAGTGTAAATTTAACATTCCTCAAAAGTATGAATTTTTTTAATTTATTTCTAATTTAAAAATGAAAGGAAGATACCCCCCAGATTTCTYAAAGGTGTCACTGAGGTAGAAAGATGTGAGTTTCAACTGAGTCTCTGCCTCTTGCTTCTCTGAGTACCCGGAGAGCGCAGAGTGTGCTGCTCAGAGGAGCCGAGTTCKAGGGAGCTGCTGGTATGAAACAGCTTCATACAATTCATGGCCATTTTGGCATGCCTTCTTCCTGCAGCCATAAAATTATCTAAATTCTATGGCTACAATCTAATCTGAAGTATCTAGGCACTTGRGGCTGCAGTTTTTTTCAGGTGATAAACTATTTGCCAGTTAATCATTAGAGCTTTGGAATAACTTGTGAATTTGGGGAAAAGGCAAGGCTCAGACTTTCAAAAGTGTGGTTAATTGTATTAGTGAAAATTTTAAAAATTTGGTCAAAGAAAACATAATGAAGTGGAAAGAAATAACTCTTTGCTATTTTTATTCTCCCAGGTTAAGGTAGGAAAGCCAAAGGGTGACTTAAAAAAAAAACAATTGTGTTTTCTTTAGAAAAYAGCAAGGGTGAGGGAGCTGTCAGGAATTTCTGTGCTGCACTTTTCAGTTGGGCTAAGATCCTTTGCCTCGTGTTTTCCTTCCCCTTTCCCTTTTTCACTTGGCCACCTGAAACTGGAGTTTTGAAACACATCGTCCAGTCTTTCCTCGGTGCCTAGGACAGTGTTTAGTTCACTGCTTTGTTTTCAGGAGCCAGACAGCAATATTTTGGGATATAGTTACCATCMGAAAAAAATCATACTAAAATGTACTGAGTAACGAAACGGATTTTTTGTTATTTGCTTTAGATTATTTCYGAGCCTGTTTGCTTTCAGAGGTGTTTCTGGTATCACCCAGTCGTATCTGTCACAACACAGAAGCAAACTAAATTGGATTTTAAGAATACTAATGCTTTAGTATCAAATCCTAAACAGATTCATCTTTGGGAATATCCTCATTAGACAGATCTTGTGGGTGAGACCGAAGTGATTCAGACCTCAGACATTGCTTTTTGGATGTGTTTGAGCAACTYCAGCAGTCTTTGAAATTATTTGTTGCCATCTCACTGCAAAGTSCACCATGACTGCAGTGCTGCACTGCATATGTGACATATTCATCCTGCAGGAGGTTGGCTGAATTGGGTTTTGTGAGGTGCTGAATTTTAGGCAGAAACGGTCCCAAACTAGCGATGCCTGGTTGTGTGCAGTGTTTGAAGCACAAATCCAGCACTATTTGGGAGCCTCGGCAGAGGGCACTGTTGGAGCATTAAAGGCACTTGAAAGGCTCATCTCCAGCTTTTCTTGATTTTTTTTTTCCTGTTTGGAAAGTGTTTAATGTTCTCCATGTAATTAAATTCAGTTCCCTGTATAATTAGCAATGGAGCCTTATTCTTTGTGCCACTGCTGTGGATAGTATTATTTTTGTCTCTATTTGCCCTCAGTCAATGCAAAATACTGTTGCCTATCAAAAGATAGAAAGTTTTATTGCTATCTCCCAAAGCTAAGCAATATTTAAAGGTAGAAATGGAAAACTGTGGAGTTACTTTCATTTAGTTGCTCAGAGTAAATAGGAAACCTTTAAAATTCCTGCTCATGGCCAAGGAAGGAGCCGAGTTAATGCACCACAATAATTTTACATTTGTATCCYAAAGTGTATTACAGTATTTTTGAATTGTCACTACTTGCAGTTTGTCAAAAATATATATGAAACATGTAATATTTAACTCTATGTGAAACCTCTTGATTTTATTTGGCAGATTTTGTTTTCTTCTTTAGTTTGTTTTCCTTCGGATCTTTGCAAGAACTTGTATTGGTGCTGTTTAGCATATTGAAATATTAATTAGAGCGATCAGGCATAATTATTTTTCATTAATTGCAAATGCAAAGTAATTGCTGTGACCTAGAAATAGTTCTCTTGTCCAAATTCCTGTAAACATCCTAATTTTTTTATAATTTATGAGGACCAGCTACAAAACATTGTGTCAGAAAGAAATAATTTTCTGAGGCACTAGAGTACTTTACACTGACGTTACATTAGACTTCTCTTACTGCTTGTAAAGGAGAGATATTTGGAAGGTGGAAGCCTGATGTGTTTGGCTCTTGAATTGGCAGATACATAGAGCATTAATTGCAAAAAACACATTGTAGGTTTCTTTCAGAAAGTGCCTCTTTGTCCGTAACTGGTTGAGTTACATGAAGAACCTGGAGAAGTTTGCATTCAAGATCGAGGGATACGCTCTGCTGCCGACTGGCAGGACACTCTTGCATTAATTTCAAAATCAACCACAGAAGACATCTTCTCCAAAAATCTCTGTTGCCTTAGAAATAGCAGGGAATAATTTTTTCCCCCCTCCTTGAAAATGTTAATTAAGTTATTGGCAGCTGAAGGCAGGCGGATTGCAAGGGAAGGAGCACCAAAGAGTTTGAAATGAAAGCGTTCGGTGTGGGTCCGTACGGCTCTTGGCTTCCAGGGGAAATCCTGGGGCTGCGGCCTGATGCTGATCCTGATCCTGATGCTGATCCTGATCCTGATCCTGCTGCAGGCTCTGTGCCTTGCTGGTGTTGTAGGATCCGTGGGGATGGCAGTGCAGGGTCTGTCCCTGCCTGCAGTGGGATTCATGTCTCGAGGCCAATGCCGCTGTCTGCAGTCACCGCTGGGATTGCAACTGGAAGCAGCAACTTTAAATAACAAAGGCAAAAGTTGGTTGGGTTCCTTCTTAGTGCAGTGCAAGACAACTGGTTTGGACTTTCAAAAAGAGAGGTGGTTGCCTCCAAAAAAAAAAAAGCACTCTCTAATACCTGTCTCTTATACACATCTAGATGTGTATAAGAGACAGGTGCTCAGAAGACTCTAATTAAATGTACATATTTGTTTTTTACAGCCTTCTTTCATATTGTTTCCTATTAGTGTCTCCTTACATGGGCTCGGTAGGGTAATATGCAGGCAAATTTCTGTTTTGTCTGAAACATTAATACTGATGTTCTGCTCCTGTATCATCCCTGTAGCTGTTATCTGCTGTGTGTTTTCCCCACGAGAGGCTATCGCAGGTTTTTAGTCCAGACTGTTTGTATTCGACAAGGTCAAGATAAGTTTTATCTCTATAGATAAATCGAGTGCATTAGGATCAATACAGTTACAGTAAAATACATTGGCAATATTTATTGCCAAGATCCTAATGAATTTTTAAAGCTTGGAAGACTCTGTCAGTGGAGTGAGGATGCCCTAAATGGTTGCTTATAACAGGGCCTATATAATTATACAGTTAAATACTTTCTGAAAATAAAAAATTGTACAACTTCATGGTTTTTGACAAGGTAAAGCTTTATGCTCCTCCTCACCCAAATCCTAACAGATTCTTAGGACACCATCAAAATAAGTATTTACTTTCCATTCACTGGGATGRCTGTATATGGATTTATGAGGCTTGTCCCGTACTTACTTGTTATGATTATAAAATTGCTCTATTTTTAGCACACTAATAGGGGTTTTTTTTTGAATTTTACCTTTAATTTTTTATTGACAAGATAATTGTCTTTGTTTTGGCTTTGACTGAGTGGCTTTGGCCAGTCTCATTTGTGATATAAATTTCCCTAGGCACATATTTATGCGGTTAAATCAATAAGTATTTCATAATCTCTCTAAATACTTATGTAACTTAATAATTCCAGCCATTATGATGCATCTGCTTAAATATGTATTTTATGTAGGGGCATTTAAAAATGCAAATTATAGGGATTATTTTCCTTCAGGCTTTGTATTTTTCTGTTGCATCAGATAGAGAGTAAGAAAATTAACCCACAAAAAATCCTGCTAAAGTAATAATGAAGATCTGCCTTCTATCTGGTAAAGATAATTTGTTGATAAGACTTACTTCATGGCTTGCTTGAACTCATTTTGCTTTCGCTGCTTTCTGTAGTTGATCTTTTAAGCCACACGACACAACCATGGTAAGGGCTKAGTTAAGGAGAAAGTTTCCACCTTTGTAACAGCCACCTCCTTTTGGGTGTTATATTAATCTGTCATCTTTCATAGGTCTGTTTTCTACCCSTCCTGTCTCCAGAGCACCAGAGACTGCTTATTTTTATTGAGATTTGAGYTTCAAAATCAGGATTGATAATACCGTGTTGGGGAGCTGCTGRGTAGCTTCTCTTCGTCTTTACCGCMGAGGTTTGATACCTGACASTTTTAATTTAATTTAATTAGGGAGGCAGAACCCCATCTTGGTGTTCATTAAGGGGATTATTCATCAAAGTTATTGCTTCCTTGATGGAGCATAACAATATCACTCGCAATGGCTGCTGTTGCTCTCATAACTGTATTACTTTCTACTATTTTTCTCTCCAGGGCTTTGTATTTAGTCTCTTTATTTGAAGATTTTAAATTGAGGGAAGCATAAACTTCTGGTATAGCAAATTCACCAGGGTCACATTTATTTTGGTCTAGTAGCTTTATGTCGTGTAAATGCTTCGCAGAATATTTTTTTTTCTTCTTTTTATTGGTTCTCTGCACTGTCTTTAAATATTTGTATTTCTTTCAAGCTTAGCTGCACTTCAGCTCAGGGCCTGAGGTTTCTGGCTGCCTGTTTGCTGATGTAGCTGAACTCTGCCATGCTGAAATCCTGCAGAGATCGCTGTAGGAAGGAAGCCTCCACGGAGCAGGGAGTCACCACGGGCTTTGCTGGAACAGAGTGGAACTCTAATGTAAAATTAATAAGGGGGGGGTTGGGGGAGAGCAGACTGTTTGCAAAAGTTATCTTTTGTAACGCAGCCCTAATCAAATATTCAGAAAATGACAGCTTTAAAAATAGAACAATTGTCCTTTTAAAACATGACTAGTTTGGTTAATTTACCCCCAAGTATCCGGTGTCTGTGACTCTGAAAAACCCTTATCTACTAAAGGGGGAAAAAAGAGCACTGCAGAAAAGGTGACAAGTTTTCACCTCTTTCCTCAGAGAACATTTTAATTCCACTTTAATCAGCCTGCCAATAAAAGAGTACTTGGCTTTCAAGGGGAAACAAATCAAAATATGCATTTATCAGTCACGAGGCAGAATTCAATCGCTCGCAACTGATGAACTCCAAAAGGAATGAAACTAGTACTATCACTCTGCCTTGGTGGTTTGCTTTGTACTATCAAAGAACTGGTGCTATCTTTTCCTGCCACATCCACTGTTTGTCTGTCATCCCTAATTATGGCCTTTCAAAAGCAATGCTTCATAATTGCTGTTAATGATTAAAATAAAAAAAAATTTCACATCTAGATAACTAAACTAGTGTTCTGCAGTGTGCAGATTTGTGCYTTCTGCAGCTGCAAAAATAACTGAAATTTTAAAAAAAATTATCCAGAGATGAGGCAGAGAAAAGAGAACGAGGTTGCCAAGTCGTATTGCCAGTGTTACCATACAGTGCTCCTACAAGGGCACGTCACAGACTTGTCTTACTAAAATAAAACTTTATTTTCCACTGGGAGAGGAGACTGAGGTTCACGTTGCGCTGCACAGGTGGGCTCTCATTTCAGACTGCTCTCTGCCTCTCTGCTCTGGTTAAGAAAGAAGAGCCTGAAGTGGAAAGAAGGGTTTTTTTGTATCAAAGCAGAGTTAGATGCTGTTTCACGTATGGGTGTTTCTAGGTTGTGGGAATTGGTTGCTCCGGGTTTTCAGCTCGTTTAGCATGAGGTGAACACATTGCTCACTTTAGTGATATTAAACAGAGCTGTCCTGATGGTTCCAGTAGTTAGACTACAGCATTATACACAAAGCTGAATCTTTCTGGTGAGAGAAACTGCATCTGTCTCTTATACACATCTAGATGTGTATAAGAGACAGGTTAGACTACAGCATTATACACAAAGCTGAATCTTTCTGGTGAGAGAAACTGCATTCTTRGGGCTTATCTTGCTCCCTGCGCTGGAATTTACATGCGTAACTACCAGTGCATCAAGATGAGTTTTTTGCCTTTGTGTGGTTTGCATCTCAATGAGAGTGGAGAGGTGCAGTCTATTTAGTTTTCCTTCTCCCTGCCCTGAAATATGCTTAAAACTCACCTCCTACTTTATTTATGATTTGTTCCATCTGACTTCTCTTCTGCAACTAAGGATTTATGAGGCCAGAAAGCAAGAGTCACACTGCTCCTGTGTTTCCTTTTCTCCATTCTCGTCCTTGTMTGATTTCTTGTCGATTTTTTGCGCCCTGGCTGCAGACCCCTTTAYGGGCAGGCTCGGGCAGCCCCCGAGATACTCAGCTCCCCTAACACAGCCCCGTGCCTTGTTCAAATCCCAGCCTCCACTCCGGTGTCCTGGGATTGCAGCCTGACACTGGGAGCACAAAATACCAGCCTTGGCTGAGTTTGATGTGCAAAACCACCAGGATCTGACCTCTAGTCTCTCCTTTTCCCCTTCCTGTGGTTCCACAGAATCTCACTTGTGTTGCCTGGGTCTGGGGAGCTTTCTGCTCTCCTCTGTCCCACTGAGCTCCATCCTCTCTTCAGATCTCACCTCCTGACCTCCTTTTTTTTTCCCCGGGAGTCGATTAGACAAAGGAGGTACGTTGTCATGTGGATGGGATATACAAATAAATTGCATTGTATTTTCTTCTCTTTTACGGTTGTTTTTTAATTCTCTGTTTCAAAAGCGTGCTGGTATCAGTTTCAGGTGGAAGAAATCTAAAGTGGAATTGTTCAAGTGCCTGTTTGGGTCACAGATTTGTGAGAATGAATGTGTTGGTATTGCTTGAATAGACAGGAAAACTTGTGATACTCTTAAAATTAAAAGGCGGGGAGAAACAGGGTAGAAATGTGATGGGGTGAGAAACTTTCTTCTTCATTCAGTGGTGGTTACATCAGTCATAGTGTGGTAGGAGTAAAGGGGTTTCTGTGCTCAGCTATTCATTTCAGGACTGCTTATATTTAATTGACATGACACTAAGTGTGCTTGATTTAAAATGTATGTTGCAAAGRTTTGGAAAATGAAGTTTAAGAAAACCAAGACTGTAAATAATAATAAGTTTATAAAATACTCTAATGGCTGCAGATAAATGATTTAGGATTATAACTTGCTGTTGCTTAAATAAACAATTGATCATACAAACAACATARAGGACGAAAAACCCAAAGTTTTCAAAATAGTTTTTATTTTTAAGTGAGAGCAAAGGACGATTGTGAAGCTTTGCATGGAGCTTCTCACATTTCACATATTCTTGTGCTTTCATGGTTTTGTCAGACAGACCTTCACATTCTTCACACTCTCATACATGTTGCTTGAATTCTTGCCCCTGTTGTCCAATTTCCCAATAATGCACTGCACTCAGGAAATATTTATGCATTCACTCTGGGAAAACATGGGAGCATTATTTGTCTGTTAGGTTATTTTGCTCTAGGAATAATCTGCTGAAGGTGGTTCTCTGTTGTGATCTGAAACACTTGAAATATTGTCCATASAGGCTACTAAATGAAAATGTTCATACTGCTGTGTATGACTATAGATAGTTCTGTGCTTTCCAGAGAGCTGATCAGAAAAATGATAAATCATTAGGCAGAACTAAAGAAGGTGTGTTGCATGAAGGTTGGAGGAGGAGGAGGAGTAGGATGTGKAGGATGAGTCAGAAGCCAACAATTTCTTCAGAATTTGGTAATTAACATAAGTGAAAATAGGAGTCATCAGGAGCTGGAATGACAGAAATCTGTAACTGCTTTTAAGAATGCAGAAATCCAAGTGATGTAARGTTGGGTCTGTATCCTCATAGAGGATTTGATGTGTTACCCTCTGTGTGATGGGTAAATTCCAGGTCTATCACAGAACAGTATGAAATGTCCTTTGAAAGGCAACTGTAGAGTATCCTACTGCCCAAAATATGAGTGTTTTCCTCTGTAAGGCTTGCTGAATCTTAGGGACCTAGAAATTTTCTTTTTATAAGAGCTTTGGCTGATCTTACGAAATATCTGAAATTGTGTTCAAGTTTTTAATGAACCTTAGAGGTTTTGGCAATATATTTCCTGCATTTAGTAGTATGCTTTTGGGATGGGGGGAATTAAAGATGCATTTTTATATTTTTGTCTTTGAGAATTAAATGTCTAATTTTGCTTTATCTTCTCTGTACTTCTACCTATACAGCTCTTCTTTTGTCTTTTTTGTTTCTAAAGTAAGCATGTAAGAGAACCTGTTTTATTGTCCTGTTTTCTACTGTCATGTAACACTCACCTATTTTTTTTTTCCTGACCCTCCTATAAGGAGAAACCATAATAATTGAAGTGGRCTCTGATTCTGCAGCCCTTTCCCTCAGTGTGTTAGATATGTTACTTTAGTATTTTTGAGTAATTACTTGAGTAATTTTTGAGTAATTMTTATGACACTTCTCATGGTCAAATCTTGTTTTCTGTAAGATCAGTAGGAAATGTCCCCCTTATTTCTTTGGGGGCAGATCTTGCTACTGTGCATTTACAACTTCAAAGATGACAATAAACCTCTGGTCCCCATCCTTGGAGCAAAACCCACTTGGGGTGAAAGGTCAGAAAGAGGTGGAAATGCTAAGAAATGTCTCTGAATGTCAGAATCAATTAAAATATTACTTTATTTAAATTACTGATTTCATGGCATTATTCTCATTCACACAGCCTTTAAAGCCATGAATTCTTGTTGGAGATATTAGCACTAGAAAGCATTGGGTGCCTGAAYGCTGTGGGTTTGGGGTGTTTTATTGCTGTTTTTTTAGGAAATGAGTCTGTCTAGTTTATGAAAGCAAAGATGTAAGTCGTGAAAGACGGACTCAAGACCCTTCCCTTGCTGCTTTTTAATCTGCTGCACTTACTGTACATTCTTAACCCTGCAAATAAAAACAAGTTGGAAACTCAGCTATCCCCTAAAAAGGAAAAKAAKCCAAACCAACAACTTTGATGCCTTGGGTTTCAGCAAGAGACGCCCCTGGCATCACCTGCAGTGTGGTGGTAACCTGGGGGTCAGGCAAACTTGAACTGCAGCATTAGGGCTGTTGTGAAGCCCATCAAGCTTTTCCTGTGAGCTGCTGCTCCCCAGGCTCCTGCCTAGGGCTTCTGTGCTGCTGCTGCTGCTGCTGAGTTTTCCAAACAGCTCCTTCCTGGTGTGTTTGGCACAGAAGAGAAGAGGGAAACTCATCACCCACTGGATTTGCCTTCTCTGGGCAGAAGGAGCTTTTACCTTCTTGTTTCACACCACTGACAACTTTTCCTGAGCTGTTGTGATGGAAGTAATGCCATTTAAAGAGAGAGATGTTTAGGCATGCCAGGTTTATRTTACCATAGGAGTTGCTAGTGTCTAACGTTGTAGCCTGTTTTTATCACAGACTAAAAACTTGATGCAACYTTTCACATTTTATTTGATCCAGAAAACACATTTTTGGTGCTCACTTAGTGTTCAYATCAGCTTTCTCTAAGTAACTATCTGTTCTTAGCCTCATTCTTCTGATTGTGGTGCTCCATACTGCTTTGAAATACAATCTAGTCTTTGCAGGAATAGCCCTTTTACAGCATCCATTTACTAAATACATCCTTGGTTCAAAAAGGTACTTGAAAAACTTGGGTGGTAGCTGGCCTGGAGGACACACAAATTTTCTTTTTAAGAATTTCCCCCAGTATTGCTYTTTAGGTTTACTTAAAACTTAAATTAGACAAGAAGACCAATAAAAAAATAAAAATTTTGTGAAATTTGAGCTTTGGTTTTTGAGCATTACAAACCCGAGGAGGCATTTACACTTTGGATTTTACAGTTGTGATAATGCACAGGGTGATTCAGTCAGACTGAACCTGCAATTGGTATCATGGGGCTGTTTTTTTAAGCCAGAGGAATCATTATGACATTTATTTCAACCTTCAGTATAACAGGCTATAGTTTTCTCATAWGCTTGCTTTGTATGGAGTCCAGGATGTTTAGAATTTTAAATCTTATTTTCCCCTCTAGTATTGCCTGTGTGAARGCCTTGGAGCAGGCAAATGCTTTCCCTGGCAGGGCAGGCTGAGGAGCACTTACRGATGAGGAAAATGGCAGTGAACTTCAAAAGAAACCAAACATCAACCCCTAAAACACACAATGTTTGGGAGCCTGACCTCTGCTAACCTGACCTCTGTTTCAGGGCATTTTGTTTGTTTTGGATGCCAAGGGGTGGCTGTGGGTCTGCAGCAACACTGAGCYAGCACCCAACCCCAAAACTGAAAACTTCTCAGGGATTAAGTTTTGATTATTGGGGAATATCTTGGTTATTTTGTTTGTCTTCCTTTTTGAAATTCTTAAAGCACATTACATTGATAACTYTGAGAACTGGGAGGTGCACTGACAGCCAGCATCACTCATTCAGTGTCACAGACCTGCACAGATAGTCTAGAGAGAAATGCAAAATACCCCTTTTTAGAAAAAAAAAAAAAGTGGGAAAATATAGAAAATGCCTTCTATGCTTTTTTTCTTTCCATCTGTTTTTTCCCTTAACTTCTGGAATTAGGAAATTTGGTTGMGACAACTATATATGACTTGTATTTGTAATATTCTAACAGACCATTTACAGAATCAGGAAATGAATTAGGTTGGGAAAGACCTCTGAGACCATTAAGTCCAACATAAGATTGATCAAACTGAACCTGGTACTGACTGCTACATCCAGTCTTTCCTTAAACACCTCCAGGGCTGGTGACTCCACCACCATTCATGCCCTTCGAGGGATTTCTCAGGAATAGCCACCCTCCTGCGTGTTATTTTGGGAGAAATTTCTCCTTTCTAGCTATTGGAGAAGGAACAAAACACAGATCCTCTGCTTCTTGCAGCCTTTTTGCTTACAAGAATAGGGAAGGACCAAGAAGGAGAGGGAGAGGAAGCAGCTCAGGTGTTGGGAGCAGGGGATGGAGGAGATACTCAGTGTGGTTCTAACCATAGGGAGGGTTTGGGTTTAAGCTGAAAATGCTCAACGGCAGCACCAGTCTGGTTACTTCTTCTGCCTCCCATGTGTGAAGGTGTTTTGTGCAACAGTTTGTTTAAATGAAAACAGGAGCAGTATTTGGTAAAGTTTGAGAAGGGGTGGTACTGTGTAGCAGGACATCAGACTAGAAATTTCTAAGTGTAGTAGGTAAAGGAAGTGCTGGGGGTGCAGGTCCCTAATCTGCCAGAGATCTCAGAGCAATGCCAGTTGTGTTTGGGTTTGTGTTTGTGTGTTTATTCCCTGCATTGTCAGATGCCTCTGCTGCTGTAGGAGCTTCAGAGAGGTATGAAAAACATTCCTTCTAAAAATACTGGGAAGCTCCCTCCACCCCCATTGTTTATTGGAAACTTTTCCCCCGTCTTAAGATATTTGATTATGGTGTAATGCAGCTAATTTAAGCATCTGTTTATCACTGCCTGGCTAGACTGAATGTGAAATTTCAATTGAATTACCTCCCAAGAGAGCTTTGAGCTCTGAGGGTAAAACAAATCATTTTGTCTCCATTCCCCTGGGATTGTCAATAAAAAGAATTCATCTAAATAGTTTACATGCGTTTTGAAATGTTGCATCTACCAGACTTGGGTTTGTTATTAGTGGAAAATTGCCAGTGTGAGTGGAATATTGGCTTTAACTTGACTATGGCACTGTTGTAGCATGGTGGTACATGGTCTGGGAAGGCTACAGCTGTGAAATAATTTGCATTTAATTCATATTTGATCAATAAATGTGCGTGCTTTATTTTAGAATAGAAGGGAGCATATAAACCTAGCTTATTAGAATCTCAGGCAGAAGACATCACCAGCCCACTAGCTTAAAATCATAAAATATCCTGAGTTGGGAYGGATCATGGAGTCCATGGATCATTGAGTCCAATCTGGTCCTGCACAGGACAGCCCCAGGAATCCCATTGTCCAAAAGCTTCTTGTGCTCTGTCAGGCTTGGTGTTCTGACCCCTTCCTTGGAGAGCTTCTTTGAATGCTRAACCACCCTCAGGGGAAAGAATCTTTTTCATAATAACCAACCTGAATSTCCCCTGGCATCTCCATGCCATTCTCTCAGGTCCTAAGAGCTTCTCCAGCCTTTCCAGTTGATCTGTTACASTGAAGTGAATTATTGCTGTGGGCTGCTGGTGGGGCATGGGGAGCCCCTCATCATCACCACAGCTTTGTCTGCTCCTAAATATTTGTGTGTGCACACGCTGTTAAACATATTTTCACTTACACAAGAAACAGTAGGCTTTCTTTTTTATTTGTCATCATGTCAACAAACATCTGGGAGAGTGCAGAGTACAGGTTTTTCTTGCTCTGCAAAAAGAGCACTCACTTTACATCTTCTCTGTTATTTTGTTGTGTGAAGAGATTTTCCTTCTCGTTTGCATTACTTGGGTTGGAAGTCTGCTGCCATCCACCTGCAGGTCTGATCTGTAGATGCTTTTACCCTGGACTAGGCTGCTCTGCTTAGGGGCAGGTGCTCTCTTTACTCCAGCTGGGATGTGTGGATATGTCCATGAGCTGCAGGCAGCAATCCATGTGCTGGTGATGCCCCAGTGCCTCCCCACTGCTCTCCCTGGAGGACAAACAAGTTCCCCTCYGCTGAGTTTGCTGACTGGGCAGGAGTACTAAACTCTGAACACATAAAACTGTGGGCTACATTTCCAGATGCAAAGGAGGACACAAAGATAAGTTTTCTGTATAGGAYTATCCACACCAGCCTTTGTGCCCTTCACTCGAGTCTCACCAGTGGAGCTTACTTGGAGAGGGTAATTGGATACAAGGAAGAAATTTTTTACTGTGACAGTGGCAAGGCCCTGGCACAGGMTGCCCAGAGAAGCTGTGGCTGCCCCATRTGTGAAGTGTCCAAGGCCAGGTTGATGYGGCTCTGAACAACCTGGTCTATTGGAAGGTGTCCCTACCCATGGAACAGGGTTTGAAGTGGATGRTCTTTAAGGTCCCTTCCAATCCAAATTTTTCTGTGATTCTCCGAGTTTCATTCAAGCAGGAAAACTGCAATCCAGGAGTCAAATTGAAATTAAATTGAATGACAGTGTGAGTGTTGGTACCCCACACCAGCACGTGGGTAACCTGCTCAGTGAGCAGACTGAAGGGAGGTGGATGGCAGAATTTGTCTCCCTGACACTCTACTTTTTGCCAACAGTTCAGATGAGAGTTTAAAATGGTCCAGGTGGCGGTAGAAAGATGCTTCACCTTTACACCAGGTTATCTTTTATGATGCAGACAACTTAAAATTTGCTCTTATACAGATATTTAAGCAGTGAAAAAAACTTCTTTAAAGATCTTATAGTAGTGATAGTGGAACTTGGAAGTGGCTGTGCAGAGTGAATGCCTGTTGATTCCTTTGGAGTGGGAACGTGCTCAGACGTGCAGGAGCCAGCCAGGTGAGCAGCTAAACCATGTAATTGCCCTGTCACTCTTTCAGACTCCTGTCCTAGTTCTGTTTCTATTGATGATAAAAAACATCTCTTTATGTTAACTCAGATAATTTTAGATGACGCAGCAGTTGGAATGACAGTTAAAAATCACAGTCCAAAAACCATACAAATAGATGAAAACTTTAAGATATTTTAGAGTTCGCTTGTTCAGGAGTTTGGTGTTTCTGTGGTCATTCTTGTAGTTGGTCATGTTTAATGGCAAAGCCCAAGGAACTTAAATACCACATATGTAGGSAGTACATTTTCTGACAGCTGTAATCAGCAGTAGTTCCTGCAGTCATCACAGGGAGGGTTTGAAGAGAGAGGCACAATATTGCTTGTTTACTTGTCAGTATTGTCTTTGGTGTAGGGGGCTGACTGTTTAAAGACCTTGTTTGCAGAAGCAGTAAGTTACTTAGAGATGGCAACAGCATGGGAACGATTAAAGTTTTAACTTACAGCAACATTCATTGTAAAGAGCAAAAGCATAATTGTGGTAAAGATAATTCTGGATTTTTATTCCAAAACAGTAGTAGACCAGAAGTCCGTAGGTAAGTTGAAGCTTTGGCTGTGTTGTGAGATGCTAGTAGTCCATATTTCCTTTCTGCCTCTAAATATGGAACTGTTTTGACAGTTTAAGTATACTGTAAAGCGATTAATCCTGACAGGGTTGATAGTAACTTAAGAAAAACATTTTTAAACCCCAAAACTGCAGTTTATCTTAATGAGTAGCTCACACTGTCAACAGCAAAGCCCTGTTACTGTGTGTAATAGGGTTTAGAGACTATCATGATGAGAAAGGACAGGTCTTGTAATTTGAAAATACATAACTAGAAGTAGAGATAGTTCCTTCCATGGAGCCTCCAGCCCGAGGTGCTTCACCTGTGCCTCTCTCACCTTGCTTCTTAGCAATGCTAAGAACAAATTTATTTTTGAGATCCTGGAATTAAAATTATCATCTCTTAGGAGAGGTGTGTAAAGATACCAGCTGCTTAAGATAGAATAGATGCAAGAGTTTGTGTAATGTTAAAAGTGACCACCTACAGGAGAACAATCTTGGAGCCTTTCCAGTTACAAAAAAGTCCTGTGCCACAAAAAGTCAGAAGTCTCCCTTGAATGAAGATCATTACCCTCAGGGTGCATGTTGGTCACTCTTTAAAATTCTTATAAAAACAAAGAAATTAATTATCCAGTATAAAAATGGGACATACGTCTCCTGGCAAACATTCAATTAACTTTTTAGTGCTTGCTACTTAATGTTGTGTTTGACCAGTGGAGCATTGAGAAKGACTTTCCTTTGAGAGGGAGCTGGGGTGGAACGTGGCATTGGGCTGGAGCTCTGCTCCGCTGGCCAGTCYGGGCTGCTCATCAACATTTTTCCCATGATCGTTGAGTGTGGAGCTAGTTATGTTTTACTTATGCATATGAGATGTAATTTGCTTTGGGACAGGGTTGGTTTTGGTTTGGTTCCTTTTTTTTTTTTGTGCAGGCTGGATGATGTTTTATTGAGAATATAATTTAGCTAGTTTTGCAATCATAGACTGGTTCGCAGTGGTTGAGCATGAACTACCAATTAAAAGCAACTGTATAATACTTGTAATTCCCATGACTAATGGGCTGAAAATATGGAGCTCTTTGACCTGGATCCAGTCCAAGCCAAAGATGAATTATGCCACATAGATCACATTTTCTACTGTTAAAATATCCAACAGTGCAAGTGTAAACCCCAAACTTTAAGAAATGTTGATTTCTGAAGGAAGAGCTGACATGATGACGAATATATTTTAAGAATAACGCATGAGAAGAACTTGAATAACTGTGGTTTTGTAGAACTTTTACCTATTTCTGTGTACATTGATATAATTTATAATCCCCTTTCATCATTAATCTCCTGCTGCTTTACTAGCAAGTGATTATGTACTGAAACAATTGGAAGGAAAAGATTCTCTGGGATTTTTATTATGCATGTGATGTTCTTTAGATTGACAATAAAAATCACACTGCTATAAGGTAAATATACATATTAATTTTTTCAAGTGCATCCAGTGTGTAAAGATTCTCAAATTGGTCTTTGATTGTTGTACATGAATTTATTTTTTTTCTCAAAGGGATCACTAACATTGTGAAATTTGGCATTAAACTAAATAGCTGAGTTTTTTGTTCTTGTAGCAGAAGAAAATTAAATATCTGTGTGTTAAACTTAGTTGGTTGAGCTGCTAAATGATGTATAAATATGCAGGGGCCAAAGCTGATGTGAAGGAAAGTGCTCTACTCGTCAAACGAGGGAGTGATTGTGTGGCAGGGCAGTAGGAGTTCTCTTGGAAACAGGGGAAATTATCAGAGTACCAGGACAGAATGCAAAGGTCGATCTGCTGAATACAAATAAAGTATTGAGCACCAGGTTCTGCCTCATGGAGCTGGCGCTTTTGGAACCGCTGTGATAAATGCACTGATAAATTCAAGGGAATGAGTGCTATTGCAAAAGCCTGATGAAGGCTAGAAAGTGTCCAGCTAGTAGGAATTGCACTGCTTGGTCAGGCACAATGAAATTAAATAGAATTTGCTTTAGTGAAATTGCATCAAGGATGATTAAAGGTGCTGCTGGGAGAAGGTGGCGATCACCTTCCACTGAAGCCACTTCAGTGACTCCGTCGTTTACTCCTTACGTGTTTTGGCTTTTTCTCATTTTTTGCTCATTTCCTCTGACTTCAAGGCTCCTCTCCCCCCTCCTGGTCCTTTCCACCTTTGTGTTGTGTCCCTGCTCCGAGCCTGAAAGCGACACCAGGCTGCTTCAGAGAGCAGGGAGCTC